>JAGFMF010011381.1:12890181-12903946 GCA_019455555.1 Galemys pyrenaicus
CGCTCTGTCTGTGGTGAATCCTCTCACCCGCCCCCCACACCTCTGGCCTGTACCCCAGTGCTTGTATGCATAAATAAATAAATCTTTAAAAAAAAAATATTTACAGAGAGTTTTGGCACTGTGATTGAGACTGCATACCATGTCTCTCCTGTGACATTATTCTAGGACCTCCCCACATGACTTCAGTGTTTTTTAATTTTCACTACAAGTCTACAGTTTATACCTATTTCTATCCTAGAAATGGTGACATACCATAATTATTTACAGGTCTGTCTTAGTAATAGATCACGTGTTTCTTGAGGGCAAGTACAGTGTCTTTTTGTTCTCTTTGCTTGACAAAGACTGGCTTAATAAAAATTTAATAAATACTACTGTTGTCATAAAGTCAACTGCATATTAAGCTGTGCAACAAGCATGTGCTGAGTACTAAAGATTCAAAGGTAAGTAAAACACCGTTATATGCCCACTAAGTTCCCATTTAACGACAGAGACAGATATGCTATGAGTGAAGTATATGAATGAAGTACAAAAGGAAGAGAAGAAAGAGAATACATTTTACTAGGAACAGAGAACCCCCATTGGTTCCCAGCTTCTCCCCGCCTCTTCTCGTTTCAATTAAACTTGAAAAGATAATTACTGAGCAGTCAGATGTTTCCACCTATATGATGAATCACTATGAATACAATAAATGTTGTCAGCAGTGACATAATTTCCCCAAATGGTGAACAACTCTTGGTAGAGTTCCAAATAAAGGAAGGTTAGAATCTTCCTTCAACAATACAGTATTCTTGAAAAATTAAACATTTACCTAAAATCCTGTAAAAAATTCCCTGTGCATATATAAAATTGAGCTAGATTTTAGACTCTGACAACTGTAAATAAGTATTTTTTTCACCACGTATCTGACCAACTAGGGGATATTTAAAAGTAACTCAGGACTTAAGATAATTCTTAATGGTGACTATCTAGCACCCCTCAGCCCTACACACTGAATGATCAAAATGTGTTCCAGTTACTAGGCCACCCCCTTCAGAAAGCACATTGCTTCAGTGGAGAACTGAATAGGGAAAGGAGAAGAGTTTGTGGAGGTCTTATGCTAACCCACTTAGGGGTAAGGAAAGGAATTCCTTAATGAAATGACTTTTTACCGGCGATCCAATAAGAATTACCAAAAAGTCAAAGTGAGAGGATGGCAGGGGCTAGGAGGATCCTGCAGATCATGTTAGATAGTTTGGACTTTATCTGAGGACTAATAGACAGCTTGTGAATGGGAGTGGGGGGGTGTAAAAACTGATAAAATAAAAATATGGAAAAGTATTATCCCTGCTAGGAAGTAGAAATGGGAATGGAGATGGTCATCTTCTGCTCTTCAGTAGTATGTTTATGCCTACAATAAACATTATCTTTTAAATTAAATATGAAGAAAAAAACCAGCAGGCCACAATGTGGGAAAACACTGGTAGGGCAGGAGTTATCATAGGAAGACCTAACCATCCTCTTACATTTAAAATGGAGCTTAAATTTGTTAGGGGAAAGTAGTCATGTTTCAAAGAGAAACAGAATACTACCAAAAATTCTGGTATTAAATATTAAAAACTGAAACATGTCTACTGTTGTCATTAATATCAGTGTAACAAATATTTTCTTGAGTACCAGGCAATGCCATAATTCGTTACATATGAAATAATTAATTCCTCAGAACTCAGATATATTAATACTGCATTTTACAGGTAATGGGACATAGAGAAGTTTAGTTACCCAATAAATGACATGACCCAAATTGAACTAATCTGGCGCCAGAGTCCAGTCTCTAAGCCCCTGATATACTGCCTCTCTAATAAAAACATCACTGTATATAAACTGGAAATTAATCATAGTATACTAAAGAAATAACATATATTTGATAAGTTCATAGTGAGGCTAAAAGTAAAAATCATATTTACCAGTTGTATAAATTAGTTCAGTTTGAATCATGGCTTGGTCACTTATTGGGGAACTAAACTTCCCTGTATCCTACTACCTATAAAATGCAGTAATAATACATCATAGAGTTCTAAAGAATAAATTACTTTCATATGTAAGTAAAACTAAAAGCTGTTGTATATAGTTTGAAAATATAAGTGATATTTCAACAGCACTGAATAAATGAGTTCAAAACATTATGCAATCTTCACACCATTCCCCTATTTTAAGTATGTGGGAATTATTATCTTCATTTGAAAGCAAATAAATCAAAATACAGCTTAAGTAATTTGCCGAATGTATTTACTGAATATGAATTAGATCTACAGACTTCCAAAGTGTATGTCTCTTATACAGATTTCTTATAAAAAGACACTCTAATGAGCAAGGAAGAAAGTCAATCAAGATATAAGGGCTAAAAAGACCATGTTAATCTCTTTTTTTAAAGTTACTTAATAAAACTTTTATATGAAACTGAACTAAAGTTCAAGTATGAAGGGAAAGTTTAAAGACAGCTGATCATTAACTTAAAAAAAAAGTAGTTTTTTAATGTTAAGGAATCAAAATGCTGACAGGCTTATTAAATTATAGCTACCACTGGAACCAGACAGTCTTTTCAGAGACCTATTAAGTAACCAGAGATTATGGTTTAAGAAAGAAGAGAGTTTGAAAAAGCAAAACCAACACTGACCAAAGGAAATGAGTCCAACCAGATTAAGAGGCAGGGACCACACCTATGGACCTCCTGTGCTACATGGTGCTAGACACACAGTAGGTTTTATGTCATTATTGACTGAGTACAGTGAATGATCTTATTACCACATGGAAAAAATATGTAAAGGGGTTAAAATTATAATCTTCTGGTGTTACAACTTAATGTCATCTAAGAAGTGAAAGATTAACAGGAAAAGAGTTACTAAGGAACATTTCAATAAACGTATTCTTAGAGTGCCTTTTCAGGAATATCCTTGATATGACTAGACATGTGACTCTAATGCTAAAGTTTACAAACAAACTCAGGGGAAAAAAAAGTCTAGTCTCAAAGTGAGCAGGTAATAAAGAAGTAAAACTTGATTTTGAAACTCAATACAACCCACCACCAGGCACTTCCTGTATTTCAGTTCATTTAATAGTCACAAAAGCATTATGAGGTAGATGTTAACTTCATTTTCTATTAACTGAAGTTCAGAGAAGTTAAGTAGCTTGCTCAGTCAGTACATAGAAGATTGAGTATTCAAAACTATATCTGTATGATTCCAAATTCTGGTCTCTATCTAGTAGTAACAGTAACTGTTATCATTTATGGAAGTTTATATGTGCCAGGTACTATGCAGGTCTCATTTAATTGCATGAGTAGATAATAATTTTTATTACCTTCATTTTACAGAAAAGAAACAGACCTAAGAAAAGTTAAGTAATGTGTCTAAAGTCATAAGTATGGTGAAGAACAGAGAAAGGAATCAAACACCTGGTTCCAAAGCCTATGCGCCGAACCTTGCTGCTGTATTATTCTCATTCTGTCACTTCCATGCTAGTCATGTGCCTAACCCTAAACAGAATTGCTGGGTAGGTAACAACAGCTTTTGGATATAAACTTATTTTCCTTTCTGTTGTTTTCATCACTAAGAATTCAACTTTTCTTTTGCTGAATGTCTATTTTCTTCAATTTAGGTGTGATAACTATACCCTACTTTTCAAAGTAGAGACACAGGAGCAATACTTTCCATGTATTTTTCCACATCATTTCCAGCATCAAAACACCAATTAATTTCACTTCCATGTATGCTGCATCACTTAAAACAGTGATTATCAACACTGGCTGCACAAATTATATTCACTGGAACTTGAGAAAAATATGGTTCCTATTCCTCATGTCATTCTCTTTCATGTGCCACACCCCCTTCTTTCTCTCTCTCCCATTGAATAAAGTCACCTGAACAGGGGTAGTTTTAAACAATTCCCAGGAGGTTGCAATATAAAATCAATTGAGAGAGTCACCACATTAACTCTATAAAATATGCTCCTGGCAATTTTCATTAGTTTCCTACTCTAATAAGCAGCAGTGTTCTAGCTGTACTAGAAATTAAAGAAAACAGGAAAAAGAGGAATAGAATGTACACTGTGCTGATTAATATGGAAACATTACTAATTACCAGAAAAAAATGTCTTTGATAAAAACCAAAGCATGAGAACATACTGTTTAATGTCTCATCATAATTTGTACTACTTGGTAGAGACTGCAGGAGTTATAAGCTATTAAATACAATATTCATTTACTTCAAAGTTCATCAGTGGCAGACAAGGTAAGGAGTTGCATTTAAGTCTTTAGGAATGTAAACTTGGGAAAAGTTGAGCTGTGGTGGAATTACATGTTACTGTTATGTAAATTAAATGTGCCATGTAAATAAGTAAAACAGTAGGCAATATTTAAAAAAGATATACTATAATATCAATAATCGAAAACACAATGGGGGAAGCAGTAAAAATATCAAGTGTCTATATTTAACACTGGGTTTTCTCCCTCCTTTGCTCCCACACTCTCCTTACTTCCCTCTCTACTAACCTCAATTCAGCAGCCATATTTCTAGGGTTTGTTTTGGTTTAGTTTTGTCAGTCCCATTGGGTTTCTCTATTATAAACTCCACATATGAATGAAATCATCTGGTATTTGTCTTTGTTCTGGTTTATTTCAATTAGCATAGTGACCTCCAGTTCCATGATGCTGCTGCAAATGCAAAAGTTCATCTTCCAAAAAGATATTTAAGTGATCACAACAGGTACATGAAAAGATGTTCAACCTCACCAATCATCAAAATCAAAACCACAATGAAGTAACATCTCATTGTTAGAATGATTATAATTAAAAAACAGTTAAATGCTTGTAAGGATGTGGAGAAAAGGAAATCCTTGTCCATTGTTAGTAGGAATGTAAATTGATGCAATATAGAAACCCTAAGGACATTACTCAAAAATTAAAAACACTACATGATCCAGCAACTCCACTTCTGGGTATATACTGGAAACAAATAAAATCACTATGTCAAAGCATTATCTGCACCCTCATGTTCATTGCAGCATTATTTATAATAGCCAAGACATGGAAATACTGTGTGTCTGTCCACAGGTGAATGGATAAGGAAAATGTGGTATATAATCATGTGTTGCTTACAGGGAACACATTTCAGAAAATGCATCATTAAGTGACTCCATTTCTATGTGAACATCATATCCAGATGGTATAACCTATACACTTAGGCTATATGATAGACTATTGGGATCACTGATCACTGTTTTATATATACCTCATAGATGGAAATATTAAATGATGTATGACTGTATATAAAATGGTATAATACTATTCAGCCATAAAAAAATAAGGAAATCCAACCATTTGTGACAACATGGACAAATCTTCAGGCTAAGTGAAGTCAGACAGAGAAAGATAAACACTGTGTGATCTCACTTAATATGAGTAATGAAAAGGCAAACAAACAAAATCCCCAAACCCAAACCCATACAAATAGAAAGCAGACTGGTAGTGCAGGGGGGGAGTGGGACGAAATGGATGAAGGTTGTCAAAGGGTACAAACTTCCAGTTATAAGAAGAGTAAGTCCTGACAGTGTAATATACAGTACAGTGAACAGTTAACAGTTTTGTGTTGTACAATTGAAAATTGCTAAGGTAGATCTTAAGATACCAATAAATAAAACCTTAAAAATATGTAATTATGTAAGGTTATAGATGTGCTAACAAATCATCTATTAAGGTAATCGTTTCACAATATAGATACACAATATAATACATATATAATCATACTGTGCATTTTGAACTTCCATCAAGTTATATAGAAATTATACTCCAATAAAGTTGGAAAAACTAATGAAATTTTACTTCTCAACAAAAAAGTTGGATTACAGTGTATTTCTAACTAAAAGAGTAACTTGTCTTAAATATTCACTATTTTATTATTTACTTGCTGGTATATACATGTATGTGTGAACATATATACAAAATGGAGGCAGATATATGTGTACCCTAGCAAGACTGACAGCTTTCAGTAAAACATAGATATTGACTGATTAAAACCATTTTAGTACCAGTCAATCTACTGATTATAGTTACATTTACAATAGTTAAGGAGCTAATAAAAAGGCCATTATGCAAATGGCCAACTATTTTCAGTGTTTAAGACATCTGAAATTAGTCAATAAAGTGTTATTAGTTTAGAATATACTTCATATTTATAAAGTGGGACACATCTTACATTTGATAAGGAGACAAGTTTTTTTTTAAAGACTAGATAGTACTTGATAACTATAAGTACACTGTTTAGTTGCAGCTAGTTTCTTGATTGTTAGGGTGTAATGTGTTGTTTCATATTTCACATTTTCAAGTCTAAACACAAAAAGGAGCACAGCATTATGTGGAAAAGGTTAGAGTAGTTTAGACAGCAGAATAGAAAGGAGATAAATGGTTAAGTGGTCAGCAAGTTCATTATCATTAGCTTTTATCTAATCTTTCCATTGCTCATTAAGATCTCACACATAATGGGACTACATTATTCAGATTTCAGTTGCTGGAAGATACAGAGAAGCACTGGTTCAAATTTCAGTTCTCTCAATTGACTTTTTTTTTTTTAGGAAAGTGGCTTAACCTTCCAATAAGAAGTTAAATGGGAATGTAAAGTTCTGCAACAGCTGGCATTTAATATTTCATTCCCTTTATACCCTGTACCTACCTCCACTAAGATTATCATTAAACTCCAGATTTACTGGTGGCAGTTTGTACATCAGACGGCATTGCAATGATAGTTACTTATTATTATATGATTGAAGAGAATGCAACAAAATGGGCTGTTTTGCTTGTCATTTAAATGAGATGGTATTCTAAAGAAATTGAAAAGTTAAAAAAATAGTGAACAAGAATCAGAGATCAAGTGCTAAAACAAATCAGACATGAATGTAATAAATGTGTAACTTTTGCCCACTACCATTCCTTAAACTCCTTGACCCTTTCTTTGTCAATCTCAGAAACCTAGCTTCAATTACTAGTCTGCTAGTTTTTATTAGTATTTTGCTCTATTGAATTATCAGTTATATAAATGTCCAGAATTTGTCTTCGTCATTCTGACTTGCTTTATTTGCACACAATTCCCTCTAAGTTCTTACTCTTTCCTGTAGGTGTCTTTCCTTAAAGGTAAACAGTATTCCATCTTGTGAAATGTAACACTTAGGTTGTTTTAATGTCCCTGCTATCATAAAGTGTTGCAAAACATAGTGCATGTAATTTTTTGAGTTGATACTTTCATATTCTTCAGACAGATTCTAACAACAGGAATGCTGAATGATTCAATGTTTTCATTTTTAGTTCTTTAAGATAATTACAAACTGCTTTTGAAACAGACTGCAGCAGTTTACCAGTTCCCACCACAATGTAACAGAGTTCCTCTTTCTCTACATCTTACCAGTATTTGTTCAGGATTTTTCTAATAAGTGCCATTCTCAAGAGTGTGAGATATTTCATTTTGATTTTCACCTGCATCTTCCTTACTAAAAGCAATAATAAACAAGAATTTTCCATTTCTATTGGCCTTCTGGATATCTTCTGTGGGAAATTTGTCTGTTTAGATCTGCTATTTATTGGTTGGTTGGTTGTTTTTAAGTTTTTTGTGTATCTTGGACATTAACCCCTTGTTGGTTGTGTAATTTGTAAATATTTTCTGCTATACAGTAGGATGTCTTTTTAACATTTTTAAATCCACTTTCACTGTATAAAAGCTTTATAATTTGGTATAAGCCCAGTTGTTTATTTTTGCCTTCATTTCCAGGATTGAATTTCGAAAAGCATCTTCATCACTGATATCATGAAAGGTAGCCATCAATGCGTCCTCCTATAAATTGTATTGTTCCAGGTCTTATATTTAAATCATTAATCCATTTCTTTGTGCATGGAGTTAGAGTGATCCATCATTCTTTCACATGTATCCATTATTTTTCCTGCAACATTTGTTAAAGAGGCTTTCCTCTTGCCATTGTATGGACATGGTTCCTCTAGCATAAATTAAGTACTGATAATATATGTGGGTTTATATCTTAACCTTCAATTCTGTTGCACTGACACATTACCTCTTTTTATTCCAACTACCATATTGTTTTACTTACTGTTGTTTTACAGTGTTAAAAAAGGTAACATGATACCTCTGTTTCTCTTGTTTTTCAGGATTGCTTTAGTGACTTGAAGCCTCTATAGTTCCCTACACATTTTAGTGTTTTTTCCCCTCTATTTCTTTGATGTATATAGTTGACATTTTAATGGGAACTGCATTAAAGCTCTATATTGCTTTTGGTAGACTAGTTATTTTGACAATATTGAGTCCCCTAATCTATGAGCATGCAATGTCTTTCTGTCTCCTATATCATGATCTGTACCCTTTTGTAGAGTCTTACAGGTTCAATTGTGTTAGTGTTTCACCTTGTTTAGATTAATTTCAAGGTATTTGATTCTGCTTGATGAAATTGAGTGGAATTGAAATGTTTTTTGTTGTTCATTACTTGTACATGAAAGTGCAACATTTTTTGTATGTTGATTTTGTAACCTACAATTTTATTCATATATTGTTTCTAATAGCTTTTTTGTTAAGTCTTTATGGTTTTCTATATGTTAACTTATCTATATATATATTTTTTAAATTTGTTTATTTATGCATACAAGCACTGGGGTACAGGCCAGAGGTGTGCGGGGGGTGGGGGGTGAGAGGATTCACCACAGAGAGCAGGGAGCAGAACAGGCAGATCAACCAAAGTACACTGCTGAGGGGAGCAGCGGGCACAGCAGGAGAGGTCCGCTGCGCCATGTGGGTCCCCGCCCTGGCCGGCAGCAGGGATCGAACTCGTGCTGTAGTGGCTGCGATTCGCTTCACAGTGCGTTGCTCAACCCACTGCGCCACCAGGGAGGCCCTAAATTATCTATATTATCTACATAATAATTTCACTTCTTTTCCACCTTAGGTTCCATCCATGTCTTGTTGTCTGAGTGCCCTAAATAAAAGTCTGTAATGTCAAATTAAACAGTAGTGGTGACCATGGGTATCCCTGTCTTATTTTTCATTTTATTTTTTTTAAACTTCTATTTTTAAAAAGATTTATTTATGCATACAAGAATTGGGGCACAGGCCAGAGGTAGAGAGAGTGAGAGGATTCACCAGAGACAGTGGGCAACAGAACAGGCAGATCTACTGAAATATACTGTGAAGGGGAGAAGCAGGCAAAACAGGAGAGATCTGCCACGCCATGTGGGTTAGCATTGTGGCCTGGAATTGAAATCAGGCGTCTCCACAGGCCTTAGCAGTAGTAGTGCTAATACTTAACACCAAGGCCACCATGCTCCTGAATCTATTAATATCATAACTTTTGCCTTGATATATTACATTGATTAATTTATGTGTACTGTTTAGGCCATCCTTGCATTCCTGGGATAAATCCCACTTGGTCATGATGTATAACACTTGCATTATATTGTTGAATTTGATTTGCTAGTATTTTGTTAACTATTTTCATCTCAATATTCATCAGGAATATAGGTCTGTAATTTCTTGTGCTACTCTATCTAGTTTTGGTATTAATATTGGCATCATAAAATATGAGGAAACATTCCTTCTTAGTGGATTTCTAGAAATAATTTGAGCAAGATGGGCGTAAATTCTTCTTCGAAGGTTTGGTAGAATTTACTTGCACAGCTGTCTAGCCATGTGCTTTTGTTTGGGGAGATTTTTATTACAGTTTCAATTTCCATGCTTGTGATTGGTTAATTCAAGCCTCTGTTTCTTTCTGGTTTAGCCTTGGTAGACTATACTGTGCAACAAATTTACTCTTTCTTCAAGGTTATCAAATTTATTGGTGTATAGCTATTTCTGGTAATCACTTATGATCCTTGTATTTCTATGCTATCTATGCTAATTTCTCTTTCATTTCTGCTTACTGTTTTCTCTATTCTTTACTAGCCTACCTAAAGGTTTATAGACTTTATTATCTTCTTGAAAAACAGCTAATTTAACTTGTCTTTTGTATGTGAGGATTTTTCTTGCTTAATGTGGGTCTGTATTGTTACTATCTACCCTCTTACGACTGCTTTTGCTGCATCCCATAAGCTCCAACAGCTTTTATTCTTTGCATTTTTAAAATTTTCCCTTTAATCCAATAGCTATTAAGCAGCATTCTGTTCAGTCTCTGTGTATTTAAGGTTTTCCAGTTTGTTTGTTTTTTAAATAACTGATTTATAGCTTTATGACACTAGGATCAGAAAGAGTATTTGGTATAGTATCAATCTTCATAATTTTTTTTGACAATTTACTTGTGTTCCAAAACATGGTCTATTCTTATGAATGTTTCACATATACTTGAAAAATTGTATATGCTATGGTTTATGGGTACAAGGTTTCATAGGTGTGTATTAAGCCTACTGTTGTAGCTTCTCATTTAAGATTATTACTAAATTAGATATGAATTTAATTAGATGCATGTAGTCAGTATGTTAAATTTTTGTAAGGGCAAAAACTTAGTTGATTCAGGCTAGAGTGCAAAGAAATGGAAAAGAACATCACAAATTACACTCTACATAGACAATAAAAAAACGGATGGAAAAAGCAGGAAGTAGTATTTATGACATGATATCCTACAACTAACAGTTGAGTACATAAAATAACAGCATATAGTCTATGAATAGTCAAGCTCATTTTTCTATTACAATGATATAGAAACAGTAAGGCTCAACCAAAACTGAGGCATAAAAATTAATGAACATTAAACGTAGAATGAAATGTGAATTGGTAAGGAAATCACAGGTTATACTAGATACAAAAAATAATATTAATCTACTATACATACTAAGTATTCTATATATAAGAATATACCCTTAAAAACCAATCTTGGGTTAAAAAACTTACTGTCATAAGCATATTTAGTTATCAGTTGAATATCATGTCTTCACCATTCATTATCCCATTCCATGAAGTTGGAATTTATAAATTTTAACGATAACAGTAATCAGAGGATAGCAACCTTATCTTCAGAAACTTCTTATCTTCAGAAACTAAAAAACATTTGACAACATCTACTCCTTTTAAAAACATGGAAAGGGGCCTCCCTGGTGGTGCAAGGGGTTGAGCAATGCACTGTGAGGCATCCGCATCCACGAGTTCAATTCCCAGCCACAGAGGTGACCCACTTGATGCAACGGGCCTCTCCTTACCTGCTGCTCTCCTCAGCCCTCAGCCGTGTGTTTTGGTCAATCTGCCTGCTCTGTTCCCCCACTGTCTCATCCCCATCCTCACACATCTGACATGTACTCCAGTTCTTGTATGCATAAATAGATAAATCTTTTTTAAAAAAATAAAGACATGAGAACATCAACATTGCAAAATTATGGGGAATAAATTTGATTTCTATTTTTAAAAACATAATTAGAACATCCAGTTCTAAATTATGGGGCTCTTTTCCCCATTCATTTTTGCAAAGTACACTAATTTTCTGATGTTGATCAGTAAACCCAGAGGTCTTTTCTAAGGAGAACTTTGTAGCCTACAGTACATGTCTAAGCAATGGATTTAATAAAAGCAACTCTGTGACCACATATTCCTAATTGCAGTTATTTAAGTCAGGATTGGATACCTACAACTACTGTGGCACAGAAATTTGAGCTAAATCAGTTATATTTTCTTTCTCAGAAACATGAACAGGAAGTGTTGAACCATTTGCCCTTTTGCAGTTCTTTATAGCAAAAGGTAAAAGGTCATGATATTGTTGGTAGACAAGGATAATTAGATTCCACATACAAGAGAAAATTAAAAAGGGGCAAAAATTGTAAGCAGAGAGGGAATGGAACATCACAGAGAGAAGTAAGCAAGATTACATGGTCCATCAGAGTGGAATAACTGCTCCTGAGAGTTGTCTTGCTTCTTGATGGCTTTCTACTTCTAAGAATGACTTAAAATAAACCTTTTCCTTTCTCTTAAGTAAATTTGAGTGAGTTTCTTTTCCTTGGAACCAAAGGAGCTTCGTCAGAATAGAAATATTAAATGTCTAACAAACCATTCCCAAAATACATTTGTTTTAATGGGAGAAACCAAACTTTCTAGGGGTTCTCTGGGAACTGTAGGGTTGGTACAATGATGAGCATCATGGGACTCAATTTCCTCAGATTGGACACTAGAGTAAATCTGAAAGTTGATATGGAAGTCTCTGAGAGGTAATGAATGTAATGAATACACTGAAATAGTTGGGAGAGTAAACTGGCACTTAGAATAGAGAAAAGCAAGGATAAGGTCAATTGTAAATTCAGGTATGCAACTGGTTTTCACACAACAGAACTCCTATGCATCTACTTACACTTCTCTCTATTACCTTGCTTTTTCCAAATTATACCATTCTGAGCACTGGCAATCATGCCACTGGTGCCATGAAAGGAAACAATGCTTTATAATATTCACCACCTCACTATGATGCCAACTTCACATAATACTTGCTTCCTAAGACTCAGTCCTTATCTTAGAGGATTTACTAATTATACTTTTCTAGGAGGCACTACTATTTACAAATATGATGCATAAACAAGCTTTCTTAGAACAAATATAAAAACAATACATTAATAACTTTGCTTATCTGACAAACTCATTTAGAACCTGCATATAACACGTGAAAGAAAATCCACAAGAGAAAATACAACAGTAAACAAACATGGGAAAATGCCGAACTATACTAACAATTAATAAAAGTAACAATAACGTCATGTTTTTAGACTAATTAACAAAGAAAAATTTTATAACATTAATAGCCTATGTTGTTGAAAATTTGATGAACTAATTCTAACAATTTACTGACGGTAGTATAAACTAACAACCTGTTGGGAATCTGAACCCAGCAGTCTATTTCAAGAGTTGTATACACTGGTATACCCCTTGACCTCACAATTCTAAGACTGAATCCTAAGAATCCTAAATACAGAAAAAAGTTGCACTGAAAGGTTTTATCTCAAAATTATTTTCAACATAACTATAAACACATGGGTAAATACCACAACATTCAACTGCCAGGCTATTACGTAGTCATTACAAAAGATAGTTCATTTCTGTGAAGACATGGAAAATGTTAATGTTAGAAAGTGAAAACAATTATAAAAAGTTGTACATTTACTTATAATTTAAAAATGTACATTATAAAGACAGAATTTTTTGTTTGAGAATAGGTGGATTTATCAAAATACACTGCTAAAACACAAACAGCAAGCAAAACAGCAGGTATATGGTATGCCAAAACAATTAAGTGAAAAACACTGAAAGGAAACAATGAAAGTTAGCATTATATTATAGTATTAGGATTATGGGTTCTTTTTACTTTCTCTTTAAAATGTTTTCAGTATTGTGGTTATATTCCTTTATAACGAAAATAAGTAACAAAAATCTTCAACAGTGTATTTGTTTGAATCACAAATAGGGCAGCGCAAAAGATTCTAGAGAACACTAGTATATTATGACATTAGAGTACAATGTTTGCTATTCATAATAATGAGAGAATCATCAAAAAGCATAAATTACCATTAAATTTTTAAGGCGGCAAGGTGTGAAAAGACTTAGAAAGTTTTTTTATGAAAATGCTTAATGGTCATGGTACTTGAAGGGTTAAATTTTAGTTATCCAGAAAATTTATGTTCTTTTTTTTTTTTTAAAGATTTATTTATTTATGCATACAAGCACTGGGGTACAGGCCAGAGGTGTGGGGGGTGAGAGGATTCACCAGAGAGAGCAGGGAG
>JAGFMF010011381.1:12903996-12929204 GCA_019455555.1 Galemys pyrenaicus
CAGGAGAGGTCTGCTGCACCATGTGGGTCCCCCCCCTGGCCGGCAGCAGGGATCGAACTCGTGCTGCAGTGGCTGCGGTGGCTGCGGTTTGCTTCATAGGTTGTTGCTTAACCCACTGCGCCACCAGGGAGGCCCAGAAAATTTATGTTCTTACAGTAACTTTCAGCTCAGGGTATGCCACTAAAATGAGTAGACATATATGATATTGAAAAGAAAAAAAAATATTTTGGTAATGGAAAAAAAACTAACTCAGCTTTTTCAAAGCAAACAAATTATATCATAAATGTTGTTCTATAATTCTGAAGATCTATTCTCAGAAAAAGACTGTTTTGAAAATTAGAGAGCAGAAATTTTACTTTCCCTTAGATAATGGAAGTAATAGATTCTACACTTATGACTAGTTTTCTTGGATTATAACAGTAATACATTATATATGACCTTATTACCTTATATGTATGGAAATAATTTTAATGATATTATAATACTAATTGCTGTTAAGACTTATTTAAATATTTAAATGAATGCTAAGTAACAATATAGAGAAATAGGAAGGCTATAACAAAACAAACAAGAATACCAAAAATTTTCTTTGATATAAAAATTTTTACAAGCATTTCTCATCAATTTCCTAATTTTTCAAAAACATTTATGCATAATTCCAGTAATATTAAGATATAACTAAATTAAACAATATATTCCATTAGATGGAAAAGCTCCACAAACCAAGAGCCAAAAGCAAATTAAGATTAATGTTAGCTTATAAATGAGGGTCAATAATTCTTCTAGAGTAGTTTGAGATTTCTGTATAATAAGTTCTACAGATCCTATCAATAATCGGAACTATAAATATTTTAAGAAAATTTACTAATGCATGACAAGAAAATTTTGACTTCAAGAATAGCATATAAAGCAAATTATTTAAATTTGTTATTTCGTATACACTAAACTGTAAAAGGATACAGTTCTAGTACTTTTCACCCTACTACTTAATCATTTAGGTCATGTAATATACTAATCTTTAAGAGATTTTTTTCCATAAATCACTTAAATAATTTAAAACGAAGACTTTTAGAAAATTAGTAAATGAATTTAATTTCAGATTAAATAACTATATGAGAATTGTCAACAGTCTATTTAGTGCATTTTTCTGCCTAAGGCAACTAATCTAATAACTAAGAAGGGACAGAAAAAAATACACACGCTTGCAAGCTAGCTTAACTTTTGGCAGTCTGTGAGCCTACTTAGTCTATCAGGAGGATAAAATCCATGACCATGCACTTGTAATTGGTAGCCAAAGGAGTTTAAGAACTGTCTTCGAAAGCACCCTTTATTTATATGACACTGAACTATTTCTTAGAAAAATAAATTCCTTTATTATAAATTGTTTGCTAAATCATTTTACAGGAGTTGGGGATACAAAAAGCAAGCTTTTGTATTGTCACATTAAAAAAAGACACTTCAATTTTTTTTTAAAGTTCATGTAACAGTTCATATTAGTTAATAAAATACATAATCTCCAGACAACTCTTCATTATACATTTTTATAGAAGCAGTATGCATGTCCTAGAAGAAAGCTACTCCAGAAGTTAAATCAATAAACATTTACTAGGCACTTGTATATGCAGGATTTTACAGCTGGAAACTACAGATACAAAAGAAAAGTCAAGAGAACAAGAGGGATGAACTAGGAAATGCCTAAGATTTCTTTATGTTACCAAATTTGACAGTTCCATGTTGCCATTTAATAAACTTGACTCAGAAGCATTTGAGATGTCCAGAAGCTTGTATTTCCCAGAACTAAAAAAATGATAATTTTATCTGAAATCATAATTTTGTCCTGGCTGCTGAAGCAATTTAAACAAACTACAATCACATTAGATGGTATGTGACTGTATAGATTATGTTTTACTAATAAAAATTCCTGCAGTACACCTGCTGATTAGCAAGTACCAAAACAAGGTCTCTAGCCCACTAGAATTTAGGTTAAAATAAAGCTGGGATTATTATTAGCCTTTTTGTTTTTTATGCCCCAACCTTTCACTTTTCTATTGGCTCTTAAGCTTCTCCAACAAATCCCAAAATTAAATATTAAACTATTATGTCTCTCTTAAATCTAAGGCTATGGTTTATGCTAAAATAAGACTCCAGAAAAACCTTCCTATCTTTACAGCTTCACCACTGTTTCCTCCTTGACTTATGGGTGGGAGCGTCAGGCCATTTAGTGAAGTGAGACACTTGAACTCACTGTCACAGCCTTCTGGAGCTAAGAGCCCTGTGTAACTTTATGAGTCTTGGCTTTGGGACTAAAGTGTCCTCCAATCAGGGTCTTTTAAGAGCCAAAAATAACACCAGGAATATTCAAGGAGTGTCAGCGATATGGGAATCTTGTCTCAGTTCTCGGCCCAAAGAATAACTTATTAAGCAGTGTTTGCACTTATTTGGTTAATTCCTTCATCTATAAAACAACTAAAGACCATATTTCTTTAAGTTTCTGGAAATAAAACACTGAATTGGCTGCAGAAAATGAATATGGTCATATTCCACATACAAGGCCAGACTTACTATTTGTCTTCATAATTACTACTGAACTTCTCCAAGTCCTTCCTAGCTTTCAGGGAAGCTTGTATTCCAGTCAATTGTTCGAATGTAGTTCTGGGACGACTAAGTTACCTGAATAAGAGCTACATGTCACTTGATTCTTTCAACAAATACTTGGACTCCTGTGAAAGGGCACAGTACTATGCCAGGCTTAGGTCACTCCTTCCAGAAGTAACATTTAACGAGCATTAGTTGAAAATTTTACCAGAAAATTTTCACCACAACTCAGGTTTCTATCCAATAGAAGTCTTTACCTGTTACCTCTTCAAAACTGTGTAGCAGAAAATCGTGGAAAAACACTAGTGAACTAAAATATCCAATGGCTTAGTCTAACTCCTGTTGAGCAGCACTTGTGGTTTCAGTGATTCACTGTTTAATGCTCTTTTTCTAAATAAGGCCCATAATATTTTCTAATGAAGGTTTGACAAGCAGTATTTTATGCGCTGAAACAAACTTTTGAAACCTAGATCAGGCCTCTTCAGATCTGCCCCCATATCACCAACTAAACTCTACCACAAAAGAATTAATCCAAATATTTTATCTTACCTTTCTAAGCAATCTCCACCAGTAACGCTGAAAACGTATCTTTTATTTTTTTGACCTTTCTCCTATCATAATGTTTATTCAAGTACATACTAAATTTAGATATGCCATTACAAAGTCTAGAAATTGGAAACCATTAATTTATTATAAGGACCTTTCCCTTTAAACTATAAATTTGTCTTCTTTGTCCACTTTTGTATTTTTCTGTACACGGTAATATAGAGAGTAAGGAACCTGGAGTATCTCTGCTTGACTCTGACTTGTTGCTCTGCCACCTACTAGTCATGGAAAGAATAATAAACCTATAACATATAAAGTATCTCAGTGGGTGGTTAAAATGTCAAAATTCCATTAAAACACACACACACACACACACACACACGCATAACCCCTCCCCCAAACTTCTCTCTCTAAAAAGAAGAAAATATAAAATCCTGAACTGGATCCTGTTCTGGAGGGGAAGCAAATCTTAGAGAGGATATTACTGGGACAAGTGACAAATTTTTAATGTTATAATAAGCTGGTAAAAAACTAAATTTTCTGAATTTGATAACTACACACAATTTCAGAAGAGACTATTCTGGCTCTTAAGATATGCACATTAAGATATTAAGGGCAAAGGGGCATGATGTATATAATCTATACTCAAATAACTGAAAAACAAAAGGCCAGCAACAACAACTGTGTGTGTTAAGGGTGGTGGTGGCAAAGTGCTAAAAACTGGTAGATTCAGATAAAGTCTACAATTATTCTTACAATTTTCCCTAAAAGTATTTAAAAACAAAATCTTAAAAATTCAGCTTTGACTCCATTCATATCCCACTACTGCTCAATTTCTCCATCCCCTTTCACTCACAAAAACATCTCTACCTAAATGTCTAATACATACCAGCTTGAGAATGCCCAAAACTAAACTCCTTAACTTCTGCCCCAAGTTATTCTATATAGAAACTTTCTATCAGTGGAAACTCCATCTTTCCAGAAGGACAAGCTAAAATCTTGCAGTCATTCTTGATTTTGCTTTTTCTTTCACTTTCCAAATCCATTCTTTCAGGATAACTACTTTTTCTTTATCACCAAAATATATATCCAGAATCTTATCGTGCCTAACCCTCCCTACTACCACTACAGTCATCTCATTTGATTACTTAAATAGGTTACTGCCTGGTCTCCCTATTCTACACAGCTCCTCCCAACAGTCTCTTCTCACAGTAGCCAGAATAAGTCTTTAACAAAATAGAGACAGTCCTGTCTCCTTCTATCCAAAGTCCTGAGGTGACCATCTCCACCTTACAATCAGAGAAAATCTATTATAGTTATTACAATGATCTTCAATGGGCTATGTATAACCTGCTCAGCCTCCTCCCCATTCTCCTTACCTCCCTAACCTCATTTCCTACTACCATTTTCTCTCCTTGCTCATTGAACTCCTTACCAAATTGTACATATCACTCATGCTCCTATTTTAGTGACTTTACTTTCAGCTGGTTCAGCTGTCTGGAATGTACTTCTCCCATATATCTAGTTGACTCATTGGTCTTAATTCCAAATCTCTGCTCAGATCTTACTTTCTCTTAAACACTTTTCGATTCTGTATTCTTCCTTCTCCCACCTTCCCTTAGTGTGTTTTTTTTTTATTTCTTGCATCACATGTATCACTTAACATGCTATGTCAAGAGTCAGCAAGTTTCCATGTTTTTAAAAGGCCTGTAAAACAGAAACAAAGACTATATAACAAAAACGTGGTCTTTAAAACCTACAATCTAGCTCTTCACAGAAAAAGTTTGTACTATATGTTCCTTTCCTGATTCCCCCACCCATTTATTCTGGGACTTTCTACTTTCTTTATCTGCATAAATTCAATCTAGTCTGATTTATTAAACAGCTCTCTAGACTCCACACCAAGTATCCAACGTCTCACAAAACATATCCACTAGTTTGTTAAATGCGCGTCTCAAACTTTGTCCGATAAAATGGAACCCTTGGTTCACTTCTCAGTTTTGTTCATATCTGCTTCTCCTCAAGTTGCCTAATATCATTAAATGCTACTTGTGCTCATCCAGTTGCTCAGGTCAGAATACTAAAGGATCATCTTGATTTTCCTCATCCCACATTCAAACCATCTACCACTGTTGTCAAAATATACCCTCAAAATAGATCTTCAAAATATGCTGAATTTGACCACTCTCACTTCCTCCATAGTCTACCCTCCTCTAGATACCATGTTCTATAACTGCATAGGCTACATTTCCCTTCTCTTTGTTTCCTCACTACCTACTGTCTGAGACAGAGTAGCAAAAATGATCATGTTAAACCCGCAATTAAATCATGCCTTAGCTCATGAAGACACTTCTATGGTTTCCCATCTTAAAATTAAACTTCATATCCTTATCATAATATACAAAGCTGTACTTACCTTGGGCTCCTGCCTCTGTCTCTGAACTAAAACCTAGCAGTCTTTGCCCCCCTTTGCAGTATGTTCCAATCACACTGGTCTTCTAGTTTCTAGACGTATTATACCTGTTTTCACCCAGTAAAGGAAAAAAATATATATGTGAAAAGAGAAGTTGAGGAATTTCCTTGAGCAGATGAGAGAAGATGGGATCAAGTACAAATGCAGGCAAGAACTTAAAACAGTTCACCTAAGATAATAAGACAGAGGCAGCAGGCAGAATGTATTGATTAGACGCTGCTGGGTACCTGCAGTGGTGGGAGTCTGTTCTGATTGCTTAGGTTCCAGCAAAGTAGGGAGCAGAAGCATGAGTGAGGATTGGTAAAGAGGTATTAGCGGTCTGAAGGAAAATAAGAAATTGTCATTTAGGAAAGTTCAGGATGAACAGACTAAGAGAATAGTACAAAGACCAGGCAGCAATAAACCACACTTGAGGTATGAAGTCATAGGTAGTTTTCTTCCAGCCACACTGAGTTACACAGGGATAGGTGAAAAGAAAACAGACAGCTGGTTCTAACTGGGCTCAATGGTGTACTAGTTCTTTCATGGTGGGAGAGTTGTGAACCTAACTCCTGAAGTATATACAATGATGTAAATAAAGACTACATCAATGAACATATTTTAAAATTAAAAAAAAAATCAGTATAGACCCTTATATGAATTGGAATGCAGGAGATCAAAGGTGACCTGGAAGTCTGGAAATATATGACTACTAAGAAAGATACACAAAGGATATGTCTGACTCCTGATACACCCATAGGTAATGGACACTGTTGGGTCAAATATGTTTTACTTTAAAATTAAAATGTCAGTACTGATTTATTCAAAGGAATGAGTTTCCTTATAACTTGGTCAATAGAGACTTGCAAACATTTTCCACTTTTGCAATATGATGGGTTAAAAAAATCATCTCAATTTTACTTTGCATTTCCTTTTTGGGGTAAAACATTATTTCTTATTTATTAGTTAGCTGTATTTCCTCTTCTGTGAATTTGCCCACTGAACAAACTGAGTTTTTTCTCATTGATTTGTATTGCTTAAAAAGAATCTATTTTATTCTGCCCTTACGATTCACACAAATCAATGTTGTACATTCATTTCAAATCTTTCAATGGCTCATGGATGGGTGACACATAGCTCAGTAATTTATCTCTTTTTTCCAAATCCCTTTTGTACATACTAGAGGATGGCTAATTTGAAGGGCCACCAGTTAAGTCTGATCACAACCATCAGTTTCCATACTGCCTGTGACTGCTTTTGCACAATGGCAGAGTTGGGATGATCTACAAAGCAGAAAATACTGTCTCATCCTTTACAGAAAAAAAAAAAATTGTGTGGGGAAAAAAAAAAAAGCATCTGATTTACTGCTTGATACCTCTCAAGGTCCCTCAACTGCTTAGAATTTAGAGAACACAGCAGGTCCCTTTGCTGACATAATCTCTGAAGTGCTGCTCCTATTCCCCTGAAATGCCTGAGCCATTGCTCCCACTTTCTACATAGAATCTATTACAACTAGTCAGCCTGAACTGTATGCGCACATATATATTGTATAAGTTGTAACTACACTTAATTGCAGCTTCTTTATTTATACCTCTCACTTGAATAGTATGTAAATCTCTTGAGGACTAGGGGCAATTTCAGTAATAATAAATATGTAGCGAATAAATAGATAGTATACAAGGCTCTTCATAATTTGCCATCTTTCTCATCACTTGCCTCCCTATGCTCCAGCCCAAATAAACTGTTTTATTAAGTAATTTTCAAAAACATTGCTCCTGATGGCAGTATGATGATCAATGTCTTATAATCAATTTTGGTGAATACCTCCATTCCTAACTACTTGAGTCTACTTAGTACCTTCACTATTTGCTGAAGTATTCATCTTCTCTAATTCTTCTGTAGCAAAGACAGAAAGAATGGAATCTCAGCCTTTCTTTGATCAGTTTTTTCATTTATGGCAATAACTTCTGAACCTCAGGATTAAGGGACCTCATTATTTTTGTAATGGTTTCACAGTACTTCAAAGACAACTGCAAAAAACAACTTAAATGCTTTCTCCTTTGGTTTCAGTATAAAATAAACCTCCCAGACTTTGTGGGTAGGAGAATAATTATCTGGAACATCTTTTTCCTTGTTGCATATTTCTGTATTAATACTTCATTTTGGCAGGGATTTTACTAAATGTATTTTTCAAATTAGTTACTTAATGGGTCTTTGCCACTTAATCCCAAAATTTGATGATTTTTTTCTCCTCCCGTTTTC
This sequence comes from Galemys pyrenaicus, assembly GCA_019455555.1. Classification (NCBI taxonomy): domain Eukaryota; kingdom Metazoa; phylum Chordata; class Mammalia; order Eulipotyphla; family Talpidae; genus Galemys; species Galemys pyrenaicus. The sequence goes on from JAGFMF010011381.1 coordinate 12,911,852, forward strand.
ACTGAGTTAATAATCACTGAGAGTGTTTCACCCACAAATAACTTGCTGCGTTCATTTTAGAAGCCAGCCTTATATATTCGTTACCAATTACATACTACAGAGGTAAGGATGCCCTCCCCTGTCCTTTGCTGAAATATATGTGGATAGCTAAGCACTGTTGATTTAACTTTGTAATCTACCCATTTATTACTTCCAACTCACTTTCACTATCTTAATAAAGTGGCCAATGATCAATAGTAGAATTCACCGTGTTACAGTGACTTGTAAGATTCACTATAACATTTGGTACTCATTTAATATATATATATATAATTTACAAATAAAAGAACATGAGGTTTGCAATCAGGCAGATCTACATTCAGACCCAGAACTGATTATCTACACTTCAGTAATTAAAATGGAAGTAACTTCCATATATTAACACAGGGCTATGAATACGAGAATGAATGTAAAAGTAATGCTTCCTACATTAGGGGAAAAACTAGACCCCTTTTCCTTCCATCTCAAGTAAAGGTTATAAATATTTACTTTAAATCTATTAATAAATTCTCTACAGTAAAAGCAACCTGGCAATATGGACCTATGCTAATGAAACAATCTAAAACAAAGAGATTGTTTTACGCGCAAGGATGTTCATTACAGTGCTTCTTAGAATTGCAAAGGAAAGAACTTGCTAACTGTCCAAGAAGAAAATGTTTAATTTGAAAAAGTTACACAAACATGAAGTCATTTAAAAAGATGCTGACAAGATAATTTAGTAGCATTAGGAAATGCTTAGGGTGGTAAGAAAAGCAGAATTTAATTATTCATATAGAAAAGCCTCAACTTTATAAAAACCAAATACACTGAGAAAAAATATTGGAGGCCTTATAGTAGCTATCTCACAGTCCTGATAGTAGTGATTTTCATTATTTTATGGTTCTTACAGTTTTCTAAAATACCAATGATCATGAAGATGATAATAGCAGTTATATTTATGTAGTGCTCATTACATGCCACGTCCAATTCCAAGAGCTTAGTGTGATAACTCATTTAGTCATCAACATTATGAAATGAGAAAATAGAGGCCCAGTGAGATAAAGTAACTTGCCCAAAGTCAACCAGATAATTACAGAAGTTGTAAAGAACTGAACCCAATAAGTTTGGCACTAGAGCTTCTGTTTCTAACTGCTATAATAGCCTAAAAAGGTAGGCAGTGTTTTCAAATTTTAACTATAAAAAGGCATATGTAAAAAATCTTGTGGTGTTAACAGCTAACTGCTTTCTTTCAATTCTGATTTCAAATATTAGCTCTGCCAGGAGTCATTTAGGAATAAGATGTAGCCACCATTCCTGAATGGATTCCACCTATTCTGGGAAATTCCAGCACAAATCTGCACCCCTACTTCTTTTTTTTTTAAGGAAAATATTTGCACCCCTACTTCTTATTCCAATGTTTCATTTAACTATTGAGACCATGGGACACTAATATTTTTACTTCAGATACCTACTGACAGTCCTAAAAATTTCAGGAAGGAGATCTTGGAGTAACTAAGCTTAGCTTCTATAAAATGTCCCTTATGCTAACACCAATCTAAAATTACAGCTATAACTCTAGTTACCACCCTTGCAAACTATATGTCTTCCTTGTGAAATTCATCCCCTCCACAACCACTGTCATCTACCAAAACTCACCAAATACTTATCAACCATGGCGCTGGCTAAATGGGACCAATTAATTAAGATCCCTAACATCCAGGGAATTATGTCTCTGATACTTCCTTTTTGAAAGTGGCACAGTTCTCCAGTTTTTGAAAACTTCATCAGTTAGTCACTTTGATTCTCTCAGATTCTCCCCCTTTTGCTGGTAAAACAAATGGTTATTTTGGGAACAAGATCTTTTGAATATCAATATGCATTCCAACACCAATCCTAGAAGAAATATTTATAATTTATATTCTGAGTAATAAAAACTCCAATTTATTGTCCTTCTATCTGCGGTTTACATCTGATAGACTTATTTCATTACATGTTACTTGGTTTTGTTTCTTTATAACCAAATTTCTTAAAAATAGTCTTTGCCAAATCCAACAAATGCAAGTAATTCTTCTAACTAGTGGAAATTTACATTTCTTTGCAGTTTATTAGTGTTAGAAAAACTGACTTCACCTGATGGTTTTAACATAAGAAAAACTAATAGAAACAATTAATACAATGGCAAGTGTCGATAATAAAAATATTTACCACCAGAAATACATTTTACCAAAATATTATCCTACTCACAATATATAAAGATCACAAGCTTGATTACTTTAAAATATTTTTATAGATACTTCAGTGAGAGGAATTTAGTAATTCTCAAGAACCGTATCAAACTCTTTCGGTGAAGCCCCTTTGGACTTACAGTAAATTGGGTGAAATAAAAATGGTACTGTCAAACTGTTATAAATTTATGTATTGCAGATGCTAGGGAGTAAAATGCGATATCTGCACTTTCAGTATTTCCCTTTTGCAATTTCAGGTTTTCAACTTAGGGAAGTTCATTCTCTAAGAAGAGATAGGGCACAGACAGGGTGAAAGTGGAAAACGGAATTATTTCCAAAAATGGAATCTTTTCCTACTTCACTAAATATGATTCATTTACTATCCTAACATACAATAAGGAAACAAAATCCAGCAGGAACTTTTGCTTTCCATAAAATGAACACAGCAGGACCGTCATTTGACCACCTTACATTTGTAAATAACCTATTACACAATACATTATTTTAAAAACATGCGTTTCCTTTAGATTAAAAAAATACCATCTATGCACTCATCATTGAAGTCATCACTCTCAAAGTAGGTCTGTCACTAAGCTTCTTAAATACACCTGATCAAATCAATGTGAGAGTAGCTTCTAACTTTAAATTTCTACATTACATCTACTGATGGACCTGGTAAGTGATTAGACAGCGTTCTTAGACGTAAGCATCCTTGCAAAACCCAGGTGACTTTTAAAAAATTAGTAAGCAAACAAACAGCAGGTTATCATTTTTAAAGACAGAAAGCCATTCCCAGAACAGGTTGATTGTGGCAGCGGGTCTGCTCCTCAGTAGTTGTTCCCAGTTGCTTGTTCGCGTGGAATTAGTACAAAAGGGTAGAAGTGCAAAACCCAAAAACCTATGCAAAAACCCATGCAGTTAAAAACATCAAAATTATGTAAACATGTCGTGAGACCTAGAGGCCCCAAGGGGCAAGAAGGGCCAGGAGAAAGAGATGAGCTAGCTGAGTGCAGAGGGAATAATGTGCGCGCTCGGGACACCGAGCAGAGGACGCCGGGAGCGGACAAAGGCCCGCCAAGCCAGGCAGCGCCCGACAAAGGTCGACGACTCCTGCGGGAAGCTGCGCCCGGGGCTGCGACAGCCGCAGCCCGAGCCCCGAAACGCGGCCGTTTTACAGACGGGTCAAAGCTCCCGGAGGATCCGCCCCTCCTCTTCCCACCGCCCCTAACCGGATCCAGGCCCAGCCTCCGACACCGAGGAGCCGCCGCCCTTCCCTCGGCCGAATCCCTCAGGTGGCCGGGCCAGGTAGCTGTTGGGCTTAGAACCGCGCTGCCGCCGCCGCCGGGCTCCAAACGGCCGGGCCGGCAGCAGGAGAGCGGCGCGATCGGCGCCTCCTCCCGCTGCAGGTCAGCAGCGTGGGAACAGCCTGCCTCCGCTTCCGCCCCTCAGCCCGGGGCCGCGCACCGTCACGCCACCTACCCGGTCCCACACCATCCCAGAGGCCTCCGGCGCTCGGGCCCTCTGCCGCAGCGGCGCTGCCTCCGGTCCGGGGCCTGAAATGGCTGCGGAACAAAGAGAATCTGGGCTCAGGCGAGCGCCGGTCCGATTGGCCGGGGGGCGGGGCCCGCCGCGGGAACATTCGGCGGCGGTCGCCTTGGCAACGGCGGCGGGGCTGAGAAAATCCGGGCCTGGACCTGATCGGCCTGCCGGGCCGGCGGACCTATTCCTCACGGCGCGCGGCAGCGGTTTCTACGCCCCTGGGCTGCGGCCTTCGGCTCTCGTTGGCCCTGGGGCTCCCACGCCCGCTGCTCTGCGGCCCGCGCTCTGCCGGAGCCTCCGGCTCGCTGGGCTGCAAGGCCCAGACCAAAATGGCCCTTGTAAGTGTGGTTTTCTAGGGGCTGTCCAGGGTCTTCCTCGCATGATGAGTCTACCCCAGACTAGTATTTAACACTGATCATGATGCAGGTCCCACGATAAAGCGACACTAGCGTCGCTGCACCAGCGCAGAAATGCCTTCATTACGCTAGACATGGGCGGCTTGCCTCTGCTCGGTGCGCAGGCAGAGGCTCTGGATTATGCTGGGTCTAGCACATTGACTGCTCCGTAGGTAAACAGAAATGACATAATATTAAGTTTTATGGCCCCAGGTGTGTTATTCATGTAAAATCAGTTCCTTACTCTTAGAAAGAACGTGTCCTCCTCTCCGTAACCAGCCATCACGAGAGATTAGAATGTCAGTCTTCTGAATGGTAAAGATTTCAAAATGGGAGAGGTAGACGTTTTTATACTCATCTACAATAAGGGTAATGAATAGATAAATATCATCTCCCCTAAACCCTGATTATTATTAAATGTAAGTTTAATGTGTATGAATATTTTGGATTTTCATTGCTATATGATCATTATTTCATAAAGTGAAGATACTGCTGAACTGCTCATAATATTCTTTCTCATACAATCAGCATGTGGGAAAATGCCAGTATTTTTGACTATCCTACTTCAGGTGTTGTATATTAAAGGTTTTGAAAAATATGTAGCAGTTGTTGCCTTCCAGGCATAATCTAGATAAAAGCAGTAGCAATACTATTTTTCAATTCATTTAAATTATTTCCTTTTTTCAAGACAGTTTATTTGTTAATAAACCTGTTAATAATTTTCGTTTGCAAAAAATAATCATTTTATAGGAATCACTGGTTTATTTAACTTAAAAATTTGAGTAGAAAATGATTTTTTTTTATAGTTAGGATACTGAATATAGCAAGAGAAAAAGGTTAAATGACTAAAATACTTGTAAGCTAAAATGTAATTTCCACATTTTCTAATGTTAATTTAGTAGCAACTGGAAACAGTGGGCCCGAAAATAGAAATAGATTGCTAGGAAAAAAATTAATATAAACCTCCCTAAATGGTGGTTTACTATATCTACAGAATATAGATATATTTTTCAGAACAAGTGTATTTATCCATATAATAAACAGGGTTTTTTTCTGCATTTGTAAAGTTTCACCATGGAATAGGGAGTCTTGATCTATATTAATTAGGCAATATGTGTTATCTGCATTTACCTTTGCTAAAGAAAATTAACAGCAGTATTTCTGGTGCAAAAGATTAGTAAATAATGACATATGTAAAGAACTAGACTAAGCAATTAATAAGGAATTAGCCTGCCTATAGTTTGGAAATAATTGAAATGAATTGAAAAATAGTGAAGTACTATTTGTTGTATATAAGCCTTATTGTTCAACATCTTTTGAAAGAAGAAATATTATCAAATGTGAATTGAGAGAAAACAAATGTTATAAAATTTAAATGAAAATGAATTAAAATACTGAAAAAATGTTTGTGCATTGAATAAAGAAATGCTTAGAAACATAGACTTTTTGTTTCTTCTAGTTTAAATTAAAAATACATGTTTGAAACAGTAAACTTTGTACCACTAACAAGGATTTATTAACATGATTTATCTCTTTTCTTTTTCCTGTTTTTTTTTTTTTGCACAATTTGCTTATGAAATAGTAGCTAACCCTGTAGTACTTCCTCTTTATATCCAGTGTTCAGCAGTGTTCATGTAGAAAACGTTTGACATATACTGAAATTTAAAATAGTAAATAAACTTTATTTGTATTTTCAAAACGTATTATAGATATATTATTTTTTAAATTTCTTGTATTAATTTTTGTCTTAGGTTTGAAAAATCAAAGAATGGTAGAATTTACAAAATAGTATTTAAGGGAGAAAACATGCTGATAGGCTTTCCCCTTGGAAGGAAAAGATACTTACTCTGTTAAATGTAGCATTGTCAAAATAACCCATGAAGCTTGGAGGCAAGAAGCCTATATACAGATGTTGCCTTTATCTTAGGACACTTTCTGTTCAGTCTTTCTGAGCTTCACTTGTCTTAAGCAGGATTAAGTATATTAAGAGCTCATTAACAGAGTGCCTGGCAGATAGTTAGAGGGCAATAAAAGGTAGTATTACTACATGTTAGTGCATATTAAGGAACAGATGTTTGAGAGAAGGAATGGATGTCGAAAAATATTACATCTGGAAATTCAAAATAGGCAATTATGGTGAGTGTATAGAAACTCAGTAAGAAAAGTGAAATAATCTTAGACATAGGTGAACTTCTAAACATGAATACTGCTGAGAAATTGTTTCTATTTTATACTTTTGGAAAGATTTGGGAATTCTCATTATATTCTTTAAACTGTCACTTACCAGTTAAGGAATTCCCTTCCCACTGAAATATATTCAAATTGGCATTAAGGAAAAAAAGATTTAAAGTAATTATTTAGAATTTGATTCAGTTTTTGAAAGAGGACAATTATAGTCAGTATTAAGAAACTGTCAATAGACATTTCTCTGGTTTATAAGTGTAAGTAGTCTATAGACATTTCTCATTTAAAGCAAACTTAATAGAGATTTTGAATTTATAAAAAATGATATATTAAGTTATAAATTGGGAAAGGATTAACTTCAAAATTCCTTTAAATACCTCTTAGTGATTTAAAATATGATTCTATGTATAGAAATTTCTACTTAGACTTCCACTTCTAGTGAGATGGAATAGAACAACTTTTCACTATTCTATCTACTAACAACAACTAAAAGCCCTCTACCTTACATATAGAACAAACATATGACTGAAATGTGGAAAGTAAAAAGGTATGATGGTAGTTTCCTTAGGTTTTCTTTTTTGCCTCATATATCCTAGACTTGAACCTGAAGAATCTGGAAATACCAGTGCCAATGGTGCAGACAAAAAAAAGCCTCAACAAACTAGGAAAGGGGCAGATAGAATACTTTTAAATAATAACTTCTCTACTAGCACCAGAGTCATGCTAGCAAAGGCCTACTGGAGAGTCTAGGCTTCTACCCTCTTCAGTCACCTTACTCCCTCAGCCCTTCTCTGACGTCAGAGAAGGAAGGAACCAGGACTGGCCAGTAACAAGGAGCTTCTGTTTTTTGTGACAATGGAGGCCATGTAGGGAAGTTAGCTTTCTTCAACCTGGAAGTGACGATGTAGTTCCTGCTTCTCACTCCTACTTCCTCTTCCAGCACTCTGTCAGAAAAAAAAAAAAAAGATAAAAAAAAAACTGGAGTCTCATAACTTAATACCCAAAATGGCTAAATTTACATTGAAAATCACTCATATATCAAGAGCCAGGAATATGACAAACTGTATAAGAAAAGACAATAGATGACAAAATCAAGATGAAATGGATATTAGAGTTATTTAACACTAAAAGATTTTAAAGCAAATATAAAAATGCTTCAATAAGCAACTATGAAAACACTTGAAATAAATGAAAAAGAAAACTTCAGCAAACAAATAGAAGACATAAAGGAAACATAAATGAAAATTTTAGAATTGAAAAATACAATAATCAAAATAAAAAGCTAAATGCATAGATTTAAATATAGCATGGAAAGGACAGAGAAAAGAATCAGTGAACTTTAATAAAATAACAATTACTCATATAACAATAGAAAATAAATTGAAAATAAAAAAGTATCATGGACTAGGATAACTATAACAAAATAACATTTATTTCATAGAGTCGTAAAGGGAGAAAAAGTACTAAAAAATACTTTGCTTATTCCTTAAAATTTTACAAAATACATAAACCTACAGATTTAAGAAGCTAAATGAATTTTCAGCAAATGAATTGTTCTTAAATGTTTCCTTAGAAACAACTAAATGGGGGAAAGATAGGTTCCAGCAAATAGTGTGGAGGCAACTAAGCATCTACAGACAAAAGAAAAAAGTTTGACCCCAACCTCACACCATATAAAAATTACCTCAAAATGGATTATAGAACTAAATGGAAGAGCTAAAACTACACAATTCTTAGAAGAAAACATGAAGTACATCTTGTGACTCAAGAAAAGACTTCTGAGATATGACACCAAAAGCACAAGCAACATAACAAACTAGATAATTTTTTCAAATTTATTTATTTTTAAAGATTCATCTATTTATAAATACAAGAACTGGGGTACAGACCAGAGCTGCAGGGGTGAGAGGACTTACCAGAGACAGAGTGGAAAACATAATAGGCAGATCTACCAAAATACACTGCTGAGGGGAGCAGCAGGTGAGATAGGAGAGTTCTGCTGTGCCATGTGGGTTAGCTCCTTGGCCAGGGATTGAACTAGTGCCACAGTGGCTGTGGACAGCTTCATAGTGCTGCGACTTAACCTGTTGTACTACCAGAGAGGTCCTTTTTTTCAAATTTAAATCAAAGGACACCATCAAGAAAGTGAAGACTACCCACTGAATGAGAGAAAATATTTGCAAATTATATATCTGGTAAGAGACTTGTATGTGGAAAAAAAAGTACATTTTAATAATAAAAAATACAACCTAATTTAAAAATAGACAAAGGTAAAGCTATGTGGCGATTCCTCAAAACACTAAAAATGGATCTGCATATAACCCAGCTTATTCTACCCCTTAGAAATATAGCCAAAGGTGGGGCCTCCCTGGTGGTGCAGTGGGTTAAGCAACTCACTATGAAGCAAACCTGAGCCACTGCAGCACGAGTTCGATCCCTGCTGCCGGCCAGGGAGGGGACCCATATGGTGCAGCAGACCTCTCTTGCTGTGCCCGCTGCTCCCCTCAGCAGTGTGTTTCAGTCTGCCTGTTCTGCTCCCCGCTCTGTCTGTGGTGAATCCTCTCACCCCCGACACCTCTGGCCTGTACCCCAGTGCTTGTATGCATAAATAAATAAATCTTAAAAAAAAAAAGAAATATAGCCAAAGGATATTAAAAACACTAATTTGAAAGGAAACCTGCATTCCTATGTTTGTTGCAGCACTATAGGCAAGATATGGAAACAAACTAAATGCTCCAAAAATGATGAATGGATTAGGAAGATGTGGTGTATATACAGTAGAATACTACTAAACTCATGCCACTTGTGGCAACATGGTTAGAGCTGGAAGGGATTATACTAAGCCATATAAATCAGGAGAAAGATAAAAATCAGCTATTTATATTCTACATTTATATGTGGGATATAGAGAAACCAAAGAAGAGGTCGGACAAGGACAAACTGAAAGCTGACCGTAGAGCTGAAGTGTCCAGCCAGGGGTGAGGAGTGAGAAAAAAGAAGGGGTGAAAACAGGAGGGGCAAGAACACATTAGACTATGAGTAAGGCTACCAGCAGGAGGGTGATGTGATTTGGTTGGAGCAAAGGATCACTGGGACTTTGGTGATGGGTGTGGTGAAACAGCATTATAGAAGTGTAAATCTATACCCCTAAGACATATACTGTGATCTAAATCAACATTACCTCAAAAAATGTTATCTTGACATTTAAAAAAAAATAGGCAAAGGATCTGAATAGGCATTTCTCCAAAAAAGATAAGTAATGGCCAATAAACAAATGGAAAGATGCTCAATTAGGGAAATGCAAGTCAAGGCAATGAGATATCACTTCCACCTTACCTGAGTAGCTATAATAAGGAGGAAAAATAATAACAAGTATTGGCAAGGATGTGCATAAATTGGAACTCTTGTGTTGCTGGTGGAGATACAATATGCCACATCTATTTTGGAAAACAGTTTGGCATTTCTCTCAAACAATTAAAAATAGTTATATCACCCAGAAATTCTGCTCTGAATAGAGGAAAACATATGCCTATACAAAAGCTTGAACACAAATGTTCATAGTAGCATTCTTTTTCTCTCTCTTTCCTAACCACGGGGTGATCTAGAGACAGAACTGGGCCAGTGGAAGAGAAGCGTTTCAGATGTTGGCCATGGGAAGGGGAGATACTGGGATCAAGCCAAAAGTACCCACCAGGCCTTGTATAGACATTTATTCACAGCAGCATTTCTCATAACCAAAAAAGTAGGAAAAAAACTCAAATAACCATCAATTGATGAATGAATAAAATATGGTAAATTCATGCAATGGAATGTTAATAAGGACTAAAAAGAAATAAAATACTGATACATGATGCAATATGAATGAACCCTAAAAACATTATGCCAAATGATAGAAGGCAATTACAAAAGATCACATTTCTTCTTATTATATTTCTATGAAATATAAAGTAGGCAAACAGAGAGAAACAGAAAATAGATTAGTAAATTTCAAAGACCAGGGAGGGGAAGTAAAGAATGACAACCAGAAGGTTTAGAATTTTTTCTAGGAGTGGGCCTCCCTGGTGGCGCAGTGGGTTAAACAACACACTATGAAGCAAACCACAGCCACTGCAGCATGAGTTCGATCCCTGCCGCCAGCCAGGGAGGAGTCCCACATGGCGTGGCAGACCCCTTCTGCCTCGCCAGCTGCTGCCCTCAGCAGTGTGTTTCAGTCAGTCTGCCTGTTCTGCTCCCCACTCTGTCTGGTGAATCCTCTCACCTCCCTGGACTCTGGCCTGTATCCCAGCTCTTGTATACATAAGTATATAAATCTTTAAAAAAAAGGAATTTTTTCTAGGAGTGGTGAAAGCATTCTAAAATTAGATAGTGGAGGTTGCACAAACCTGTGAGTATTACTAAAAACCACTTTATTGTGAATTTAAAAGGGTGAATTTTATGAAATATAATTTATATCTCAATAAAGGTGCTCTTTTTAAAAAATGAAGACAAATAAGATTAACCAAAAGAAATCTATGCCAAGAGCCATTGTTCAATTTCTGAAAATATAAAACAATGAAAAAAAAAAAACTTTGAAGATAGAGAGCAAGAAATGATGTCTGTAAGGGAAAAACAATTTGAGTGACTCTGGTTTTCACATCAGAAAGCATCAGGTCCAAAGGAAATAAACACTACGATTTTCAAGTGCTGAAAGAAAAGAACTGCTCACCCATAATCCTCTATCCAGGAAAGATTGTCTTTAGGAATGAAGAAGTCATGACATTCTCAGGTGAATTAAACAGGTTTTGTCACTGGCAGACTTTTCCTTCTAAAGAACAGCTAAAGGAAGTTCTGTAAACAGAAAGGAAAGTATAAAAGGAGTGTAGGAACACTGGAGAGGAAAAAAACACTAATCGTAAGCAAGGGTAAGTAGAAAAGATTTCTCTTTGCCTCGAGTCTTCTAAATTATGTTGGAGGGTTGAGGCTAAAGTTAAGCTTTGTCTGATGTGATTCTAACTATACATAGAAGAAATATTTAAGATAATTATGTTATAAAATGGAGACAGTAAAGAGACACAGAGGAAGAAAAGTCCTACTTGATATGATAAAATGACAACAGTATACTGGGATACATTTTATACACACACACACAAACACGTTTTTATATATATTTTTATAACACAACATTTATAGATCTCAATGTTTATCATATGTAACATCATATAACACAATAACTATGTCACATATGTTTTATACACACACACACTTATATAATGCAATACCTAGAAAATACCAGTAAAAACATTATAGATAAGTCCCTGCATTTGGTTAGTGGGAGTTTGCTCTTGAGAGTCAGATCTGTCTTTGAATTTAGAGCCTTTCCAGGCACCCCCTGACCTAGCTGGACATCTTTTCATGGCAAGCAAACAGTCAGGTGTCTCTATCAAAACCCTCTCAAAGAAAACAGCCTTTGTGAAACCCTGTCTGGAACAGCCCTGCTCCTTCCATAGCATTTCCAGGTTTATTTTTATATCCAACTTGTAAAACTTGAGGAACACCTCTATTAAGTGACACATATTATCAATTTACCATTTAATCCCTCTCCCTTTGCCCGGAGTTGCTTTACAGTACAATTTAGACTTCCTTTTTTCTTCTTTAAGCAATAGAGGACATGGAAGGTAAAGACAAAGCTTTAGTTCCAGGCACATGTAGGTTCAAATCCTGACTTTGCTATCCTTGAGGTGTCCTCTGGCCTTTGGAAACTTTGATTTCTTCATCTGTATAATGAGAATAGTAGTTGTACTCAAACAAGGACTGTTGAGAGTAGTAAAAAGAGACTATGCTTGTAAATGACTTTTCACAATACCTAGCACAAATTAAGGATTCAATAAATGCCAGTTGTTGCTATTACCGTTGTTGAGTTGCCTAGACTGAGTAATAATTTCTGGTAGGTGAATTGAAAATAATATAATAACTCTACCATTATTGACCATAGAACCAATATAGAACAACACAACATTTTTTTCTTTACAAATGTTTCTCTTGATAAATGTTTTGAATGCTACACTCTATTAAATATAAAGATATGTTGGGTATGTTGTCTAATTCCATGAAGGCAGAAATAGTGTCAAATGGTGGCAGAACTTAGTGAGAACATATCTAAAGGAATTTCAAATTCATTGCTATTATGGAGGGTGTGGGAGGAAAAAACTGGGTCACTCTCTGATCTCTTAGAGGGCGTGAATAAGATTTTAAAACTTGTTTTCCTATTTCTTATATTCATTTCCACCTCCTCAAGTTCTTTGTGTTCTATTTATTTTCACCTCTTCCATTTTGGAGCTTTTCTTAAATGTTTGGTGGGGTTGGCTCTCTCAGCCCTATTTTAGAGTAGGGCACTAAACAGTGGATGGGAAGCTCTGCTGTGAAGGGAGGAATCTGGACAGATGGGCATTTCCATGTGCAGTGGGGCACTGAGATAACTTTTATGTTGACAACTCTGTTGCTGTTTTAATTGGGCAGGGGTGGGGGGAGGTATAGGGCTGGATGTGAGGGTTGTCATTCTTCATTACACCTAACTCTGATGAGTCTCTTATTTTCATCTTGGCACTTCATTCTTACCCAATGCTGTGCCTAAAGTCCTAAGTCTGGGGCCTCTATGATTCACTTACTATAGATAAATAAGCCTCCTATGTTCTTACACTAAGAGAGAAGTTACCTGTTTTCATAGGTTAGGGGTTCAGTGCTCTTTTTAATCTGTTTTCTTGTTGTTGGTCTCACTGTATCAGTCTTTCCAGGAGCCGTGGATTCTGTGGAGACAATCATCTTGCTTCAGTTTGGTATTGAGTACTTTGATCTCAGGTTTCTCTGTTCTTCTAAGCCAGTTTCACTTCTTTATCAGCTTTCTATCTTTTGTTAACATTCCCAAATGCTACTATCTCTAACCTTTGTGTTTGTGGATTTGTCTTAAAATGTTCCCTTTACTTTTATTTTCATAGGATTTCAGAAGAGAAAAAATTTGTGTAACAGGTTAAACCAGAATTTTCAATACTACTTTTACTGTTAGATAACATACTGAACATGGCTTCATTTTAAATTTTGAGTAAGAATTTTAGTGTATATAATTTTCAGTCAGTAGTCTAACAACTAGGAGTTAACTATTTAAACAAATTAAATATAGGTGCAATTCCATTGACAGCACTAGAGTCAATGCGAGGATTTTGTTAGAGCCCACTGGGTATTACATGAAGTTGATCCAAGTAAAATGTCCCATATTTTTTCATGTTTTGTTTGTTGGGAAAATTGTTCACAATATTAATTTACAAATGAATTAGCAATTTTCATAGAACAAAGACAGTGTCTCCAAAAAGATTTGTGTTTTCAAGCACAGATTGTTACAGCTAAAATTACAAAGTAAAAAGTCATGACTGCCCAAAATACCCAAGGTTTACATTTGTAACTTCTAGCACTAGGAGACAACTCTCCATCTTATTTCCTATCTAAGACATTGCCCCTATGTCTGATCTTTTAAAATAATCATCCCTAAAGATAACACCAAACAAGCACAATAGGAAAGTCTTTCTCTAATTTTTAATTTCTGTACGAAAAAGTCTGAGGTCTTTATATCCAAGCATTCAAGGCATTCCACCAAACGATGAGGATTTTCTGCTATGAAGATATTTATTATTATAAATTTTAAGCAAGGAAAGATTTCCTCATGAAGGTTTCCTCTGGGGTTCTGAAGTTACATGTATCCTGGACATGTATCTGGTTACATGACTCCTCCATTGCTCACTCCTGAATATTTAGTTCAACTTCCAACTGCATCTCACCTATCACTTTTGTGTTGTCCTTCGTGTTCACTGTTGTTCTTCCTTGCAGAGTCACTGGATTGGCAGTTTGTCAAAAGACCAATTTGTGATTCCATATGTAATGCTTTTCCTAGCACTCTGTCAGGGAAGATTTAAAGAATTCTAAAATGAGAGCTGTCTCTTCTCTTGTTACGTGAAGTAGAAGCTATAATTTGGACTTGCTTCACCTGTGCTAGTAAAGATTGTACAGTCAGAGAAATGGATTTGAAGGAAAGTTCTACCTCCGTTTCACAGGATGGGTGTTGCCAGTGTGGGGAAACAGCCCATGGTCTTTGGGACTAAATGATTTTCTAATCTGGGACTTTTCTGAGGGGATTAATATTCACATAAATTAGAAAGAAAAGTCATTTAGAAATTTTATTATGAAGAACATATAAGCTGATAAGGAATCTAGAAAATCAAAACAAGGAAAATTTCAATAGTAGTCATAGGTAAACTATTAATTTATTTCCTTTAACTCATTCCCCATTTCTTCCTTAGCCCCCTTTATGCTATGCTGGTTATTTTTGCTGAAATAATTTCAATTCCTTTCTCAGAGGTATGTTCCAATATATGGAGTGCATAATTACATTATTATAAATGGATATTATACTGGAATTCAGACTGCTGAGGAGACAGGCATATTGCTATTTTGATGATTTACCATGATTGTATTATATCTTAAATTGTTTGGGTCAAGGAATAATTTCTTTCAAACACTCATACAACTTTTTTCCTCTCACTTCAAGATCTCAGTAGATGAAATTAAGATCCATTGCTCAGATGCAAGTACAAAATTACATATTTATATAATATAGATATAGGGTTGTACTTTCTTGACATAGAAAATTAAGAATTTTAAATTTAATATATATACACGTGTGTATGTGTATATGTAAATATATATACATAGATACACACATATTAGATAGGGAAGAAAGAGGGAGAGATGGTCACTAATGTTTGAAGTCATAAAATGTAAGCCTTGAGTATACTAGGCAGCCATGTTGCCCTTCGGAAAGATCGACCATGGAAATGAGAGGTAAGCAGAGGATCTGACATTGCTGGTCCATATATATATGGTCTTTAATATATATTGCTAGTCTCTTTCTCTCTCTCTCTCTGTATATGTAAAGCACACATACATAAACCACACATATATACATACATACACACACACACACATATATAGAGAGAGAGATTAATGATTTTTGTATATAGAATTTTTTCTTTTTACAGGAAACTACAATACTCTGTGGAACAGAATTGGAAGAGAAAAACCCAGAAATGACAGAAACAAGGTGAAACTATCTTTTAGTCAAAGAGATCAATTTTAACTATGAAAGTAGACCTTTTACTATTTAAGCAAATAGAAATCCTTCATTTAAAAGAAAGGAGTAATGTCAATAGAAAACGCGAGGCAGTGCTATAGATGTCACAGAGATGGATAGAGTTATAAGAGAAGTAATCATGCCTGGCAGGGAGATGATCTGAAGATGAAAAGTTTCTATTTATTTAGATAGAAGTTTTATTACTTCAAATTTGGGGAGAGGGAGGAAGGGGAACAACAAAGCCAGAATTTGATCAACAATGGCCAGAAGAACTCATTGAAAATATACTGGAGTATTTCTCAAGGAAGAGTTGGACAGCCTAATCTAGGAACAGAAATACAGCTCTCCTAGGGACCAGCAATGTCAAGTCCTTTGCTTACCGCTCGTTCCCATGGTCCATCTTTCCTATGGGCAACAAGGCTTACATTTTATGACTGCAAACATTAGTGATTAGCCCTCCTTCTTTCTTTCCTATCTAAATTACGAAGGATGGGACTCACTGGCCCTGACTGGGTAAGATGCCCACACTTGGACTATTGGAGATTAGATAGAAAGAAGAGTCACTTCACAATAGAATTTCCCTGCTCTGGCTGCAACGAAAGGGGGAATGAGAGTGAGAAGAAATTGCTAGAATAAGCAGAGAGTTTAGGGAGACTACCTCAAAGTTATCCACTGCAGAAGTAGATCTTCAAAACATTTGATTCATGATTTGACATTTGAACACAAATATCCTGCAAATTACCACCATATTCTGACAAGACAGAAGGTTTACCAAGACTAATTTTAACATCTTTGGTATAAAAAGAGTAGCTTATTAATATTGTAGATTTTCTCTAATAAATTATTCATTTTAAATTGTAGTTGGAAGAGATCAATTTAATGCAGTTCCTAATTTTAAGAGGAAGAAGCTAAGAGGAAAAATAACTTGACCAAGGTCACATGGTAAATAAGTGAAAACATCTGGGCTGGAATCCAAGCGTTACTTCTAATCTAGTGCAAATATCTTGATCTTATTATTTTCTTAGAATTAGTTTATATTTTGCTAAAAAAAAATTAAGAATGACTTCTTATTTGTACAATATCTGAATACAAGTATATGCAAACCCCAGATTTCACTGTGTCTAATTGCAGCCAGACTTAACAGCAGGTTAGAATTTAGCTCAAATTAAGAAACATCAATCCCATGCAGTGCTCTCTCCTGAATGAAAGGCCACTTCTGCACAGAAATGGCTTGCAGATAGATCTGAAAAACAAACAAATAAACATGATTTAGGAAGCAGTTTGGATTTCATCAGTTATAAGATAGTACTGTAAGAATAGATCAGGGAACATCACAACTTAAAATGGCAATGATGCTTGATCATTAAGGATTTCTAGGTAGTAGTATCAGTAAGGACCACAGCATAAAATAAAAATAAGGCACATGTAAACAAGCAAGATAATGTGAGATAGACAATTGCCTGAGAGACTATATGGAGGATGTAATAAAGAGTGTTGGGAGTCTACTCAACAAAGGAGAGTCACACAGTGGACTATGGTGGAAGACTATGGGTGCTATGGGTGCTATGGGTGCCCTGGGGGCAGGGAATCCTATACTGTCAAAACATTAGCAAGGATGTAAAATAATGATACTTCAATAGCAATATAAACAAATAAATAAAAACAAACAGCATTCTCTAGGGAAAAAAGGGAGTCTGGGAAATTCTCTCTGAATTAATAGTTTAATGAAAGGGAAATGATCTATTTTTTTTTCATTTTTTTTATTAAAATATTTTAAAATTTACATATACTTGCCATTAATTGTAATCCCCATGTATTCCCCATCACCATCTCACCAG
>JAGFMF010011381.1:12950549-12984696 GCA_019455555.1 Galemys pyrenaicus
CCCTCCCTGGCCAGCAGCAGGGATCGAACTTGTGCTGCAGTGGCTGCGGTTTTGCTTCATAGTGCAGTGCTTAATCCACTGCGCCACCAGGGAGGCCCTCATATTATTTCTTTATCCGTCTGTTTAAGAAGAAAAACCCCCAAAACACCTGTATTTCCTTAGATGATACCTGTCTTTTATTTCTAGGTTCCTATCTTTTTTTTTTGAAGATTTATTTATTTATGGATTTAAGGGCTGGGGTACAGGCCAGAAGTGTGGGGGTGAGAGCATTCACCAGAGACAGAGTGGGGTGCAGAACAGGCAGATTGACTGAATTACACTGCTGAGGGGAGCAGCAGAAGAAGCAGGAGAGGTCTGGTGCGCCATGTGGGTCCCCTCCCTGGCTGGGGATTGAACTTGTGAACTTGCGCTGCTGTGCAGCAGATGCTTCACAGTGCGGCGCTCAACCTGCCGTGCTCAACCCGCTGTGTCACCAGGGAGGCCCCTCTAGGTCCCTATCTTTTAGCATTGTGCTAGACACATAATTACTGTTTGGAAAATATTGATGGAAAGAACAAAAATTTTTTTTAAAAGGAATCTCTTCTGACAATTTATGGATAAATGTGACAATGTGTTCCTGACACATAACAGTCATGCAATGAATGTTAACTATTATGCATATAGAAAATAAAACTACACTTATTTAAAAGAACAGTTGTTTTGGCACAGGAATGCATGGTACTCTTTAATTTAAAATAATTGCTTTACTTGAATTGCATATTTCCATACAGCTTTAGAAATGAAAGCATTAGTTTCTATGCAGTATTTTGAACATATTGGAGTTAAATATCATTTCTGATAGTCTTCTCTTGAAATCTGAGCTGTGTTTGCTTGAAATATGAACAAAGTTAAGTGGAAGAGAGTGCTGTTGCAAGCTCAATTTAAGCAACTGCAGTGTAACAATATGAGAATACAGATGACATTAAACTTAAAAGAATTTATCATTTGCCTCTAGCACTCAGCCTGAGGACAGATGCCAACTGCTAGATTAGAGGAATATTGTTAATTTTAGTATAATGCAAAACTCAACATTTTCTCATTTTGGAATTAGTCAATCCATTCCCATTACTCTTGCTCCATAAGTATCTAAATTGATTTCACTTTTAAAATTTTATAAATGGAAATTGTACTATGGTGTCAATTTATTCATGGCTGGAATAATCTGATGTGGATATCTTGAAAAATAGGTAGAGTGAATAAATTGTATTATTATTATTATTATTATTTTTCTTTCTCCATTTGTGGCAGTCTGCTAATTATATACCCTCCCTTGTGCACAAAGTATGCCTTTCCTCAAATTTCAAGGTAATGCACTTAAAATTTACATTAAATGGAAGCAAATGAATCTACCAAGGAAGTTTCCAGAAGAGGGTGGCATTGGGGTTTTCAGGGCTGGCTTGGATCATTGGGAAAACTCAGGAAGAATAATTTGACCAAAATCTGATGATTGTTCACAGAAAACATCAGCCTTAAAAGATCACTGACAATAAAACCCTCCTCTCATAGCCCTCTCTCTGAGACAATGGTGTTTTGCTGGGGTTGGGGGTGTGGGGGCAGAAGGGTGGATCTGGCTAGATAAACCAGATTCATATGTAAAATTGGATGAAACTGGACTTTGTAGCTTTACTAGAACCTGTTAGGGTCATGGTTGTCGTTCATACTATAAGAGCATTTTATCCACACGGATCTAACTGCTGTATTGATTATTCTTTCAGCCTCATCTGACCCTTAAAACTTGGGGTTTTTGTGAATTTGTGCATACATGTGGGTGCACATGTGGATCTGTGCATTTTTGCTACCTGAGGCTAATGTCCAGAATCTTTGCGCCCTATTACCATTTTCAGATTTGTATGCCATGTGTCACAGGACATGGGATGTAGTTTCTTAGTGATTGCTGAAGGGGCCACGGTTTGGATGTTTGGGAATAAACTCCTCAAATAAACTGATGGGTTGAAAGTAGAAGTCAGGATGGAACCAGCAATTAAGTCTCTGTTTTTACCTGTAATAGACTCTGAGTCACGGTTTCTCCAAATAGCCTGTTCAGACATCCTTGCTTGGCTAAGTGGGAAAGCTGGTCAAGCCATTGTTCTAAACAGTAGCCGTGTGGTCAGAACATTACTTTGCATTTTCTTCCTGTCCTCATCTGCTGGCCTGGGACTCTACCTGCAAATAGTCTTGCTTCAGACTCATTTATTTTTTCCCTAGGGACACAGATAATCTAGCTGGTGCCATCATCTGAGTTAAGCACTGAGTTCCTACATTTTAGGAGCTTACAATTTAGGTCAAGAGACATACCCATGAAGCATGAAACACAATACAAGGCTATTCGTCACAGCAACTCACAATCTTATATGAGAGACCTTCCAAAACTTGGGTATTTGTTTCTCGTTCTGGTGATTTATTTTGTGCTAAGGAAACATCTTGATTTGCTTATAACATTGCAGTTAGTCCTTCAAGATTAATTCAAGTTGCTTACCTTATGTGAAGGTCAGCATATTCCTTGGTGGTTCAATAAGATATTTTGAATGTGTTTATGTTATTGCAGGCATTTTGTTTTGGAAAATACACTATTTCCTTTTGCTTTAATAATAGCATTTTATCATAGTTCTGTTCTCCAAAAATCAAATTACTGTCAGGTTTTGCTTTTTCTCTCTAGTAAGATAATTGAATATAATGTTGTTTGCCCATAATCTAATTATTTTGCCTGCCTTTTGAAATTAATTTAGTAGACTTTGTAGCCTAGTTAGCTACCTACATGGTGCTATAATGTGTATTTTGGACTAAGACCTTAATATTTCTGAACATTATAATTTCTAAATGAGGATAAAAATGTGACTACATTTGAAAAGTGCCAGATATTTGCCTTCGTTGACTAAAGGTGGAAGATAAAGCATGTTGTGGTGGGGGTCTCTTTGCTTTGGCATGATTTACTTGCTGAGTTGTCTTGCTCATGTGGATACAATAAGTGTATGACTTTGAAACTGATGTTCTGCAACCTAGTTGCAATGTGGGTATGTGTGGAGGTGGTTAGGATTATTGCATCCATTTCTGAGGAGGTGCCTATACCAAGAAGCAATTCCCAAAAGCCAGTAAAATGTGAGAATTCAACTGATTTTTGATATCTCCCCTGGGGACAGCATCGGATTCTATAGGTGAAACACTCAGTGTCCCCAGCCCACCCTTCATGTCAGACATTGGTCGCAGCCCTGGTTGTTGCCTGTGCTTCTGTGTGATTGCTCATAGACCAGAGGTTCCCAAAACATTAATTTGCTCAAGAGGTTCACAGATCTCAGGAAACCCACTTACTCCCTAGATCACTAATTGATTCCAACAGTCACTTGGAAGAGAGGCATAGGGTTAGGTATGGGGAAAGGGTGTGGAGCTTCCCTGCTAAACCTCAGCCAGTTCAAGGATCCAGAAGTTCCCTCAATCACCTTCCTGTTGGGTAATCATGGAGGCTTCATTACACAGGCATGATCGGTGAAATCCTTGGCTATTGGCAGTTGAACGCAATCTCCAGTGCCACTCCCTTTTCCCCAAATCAGGGAGTGGGATTGAAAGTCCAGCACTCTATTCATGTTGGTTTCTCTGGCTGATAGCCCCCATCCTCAGTTGTTAAGTAACCTTTGTTATTATAACAAGAGTCACCTTTATCACACTCAACACTTAGGGAATGTCAGACTTTGGGAGTTGTGAGACACGAACTGTGGATAAAGGTCATACATATATGAGAAATCTATAAACGACCAACTATGACTCCTAACAAGTTTTCCCAAATTTGTAATAGCAGCATTGATGATTTCATGAAATACCTGCAAGTCAGGAATTCAGGAGAAACTGAGCACGAGGTCCTGACTTGGAGTCCCTCGCGTCCCTTGTGGGTTTGCCATTAAGATGTTGGTCATGGCTGCTGTCTTCAGAAGTCCGGCCCACTTCTTGGGAAGATCCACTTCTTGGGTGGCTTGTTCATATCCTGATAAGTTGATGCTACTTATTGGCAGGAGACCTGATTTCCTTAGCACTCAGATCATTCTAGAGGGCTGTTTTAGTGTCCTTATGGCATTGTGACTGGTTCCCCAAAAGGGAATAATCCAAGAGAAACAAGGAGGCAATGACAATTTTATATAGTTTCATATAACCTAGTCTGGAAAGTCACACACTCGTTCCACTGTGTTCTACTGGCCACAGGACCAGCCCTGATATATTGTGGGTGGAGATGACACAAAGGGATGACACCAACAGAAATCATTAGTCATCTCAGGACTACCACCTGAAGTAATACTATTTATTTTTCTTGAAGTTTTTTTAAATGTCAACTAACCCAAATGAATTATATCAAATTGGGATATGAGATATTTTGTTTAACAATAATATTCTAAAAGACTGACTCATTTGCTATCTGCATACAACTCTCTCTGTTACCAGTTAGGGAAAGGGGCACCCCAGGATCCCCAAACTTGCCTGCTCTAAATAGGTTCTGCTACCAGCCACATCCAGACAAAACATACTATAGCGTGTAAGACTGTTGATGGAAAGGGAATTTAATACAATTAATGTGTGATAAAAAGATAAGAAGGGAAAGACAAAGAATATAGTTTCCAAATTAAAGACCCAAAGTTATCCACCCCCTTGCGGGTAAATGCCCAGCCAATAAGGGTGGGCCCAAAGCAGAGCCACTAAGGCCTAAAAGCTTGCCACAAGTCTAAGGCACCTTCTTGTGGGGACTCAAAGGAAAGAGACAGAAACAGGTAGACAAATATGGAAGGAAAAGAGAAAATCAAAATCAAGATAAATGCTGCCATCGCTACCCTCCCCAAGAGTCTCTCATCCACATCTGTTTCAAGTGTCCCCTTCCATGTTCTCCAAGTCCCTGATATACAAGTTCAAGGCCAAGAAGCAAGCACAGATTCTTCACATGTATCTCTGCAACAGCAGGTCTCTTCTCTACTCCCTTCCTTCTTAGCCTCCAGCTTCTCCTCCCTGCTCAGCTCCACCCTACCTTGGGTAGGGCAAAAACACTGAAATGTCCCTTTGCCTGGGGACCTTTGGAGTAAAGTGAATGTTCTGCCTCTTTGGCTGGAGAAACCACAAGAGAAAGTGAGGTGCAAAAAAAAAAAAAAAAAAAAGATGCCCATTGGAAAGACATAGAATAGCCGGTAAAATTTTAAGTTCTTTCAAAAAAAAACCTTAATTCTTTTAATTTAAAACGTTAGTAAGTCAGAGTTCTTATAACATGCTTTCTGGTAAGTTCCCCACAGAAATTTCTGAGGTTTCTACAGGAAACCTGCCTTCACATATTGCCCACAAACCAACCCACGAGGAACAACATCACAGGACAGCCCGTGGTCTAGGAACTTCTCTGTTTTTTCCAAGTCCAGACAAAAATCACTCAGAGGTGACTCTCCTTTCGTCTATAGATTATTTTTTAGGACTATTTAATTTGGAACGTAAGTGACTAACTTTCTACCATTTTCTCCCATATTGTCACATAAGTGTCTTCCAAACCAATCAACTGTCAGAGCTAAGAAAATCTGCCAACACATGATATGTGGCATAATCCAGGGTTGTGATCTTAATTATTATATTCAAGTTCTTCTCTTTCTTTCTTTTTTTTTTTAAGTAATTCTGGGTATACAGTATGTTTTTGTTTTAAACATTTTTTTAAAGACATTTATTTATTTATGCATACAAGAACTGGGGTACAGGCCAGAGGTGGGGGTGGTGAGAGGATCCACCAGAGACAGAGTGGGGAGCAGAACAGGCAGATGGACACACTGCTGAGGGGAGCAGTGAGCCAGGCAGGAGAGGTCTACTGCGCCATGTGGGTCCCCTCCCTGGCTGGGGATCAAACTCAAGCTGCTGTGCTGTGAATGCTTCACAGTGTGGCGCTCAACCCGCTGTGCCACCAGGGAGGCCCCAAGTTCTCTTTCAATTTAAGCTTTAAACAAGGGCTAATCACGTGTCCGAAGGTTGTTTGGCTTTCTCCAAACACTTCCAGCGTTCTTGACACCTGCACTTCCAGCGTTCTTGATACCCAGCCTGGGGCACCATTTACTAAGATTCCTTGAAAAGTGTCTGAATGTTTTTCATTGGAGTGCTAAATCAACTGAGTTGCATGTCTTGGTTCCATCCATGAAGCCTCCTGGATCAGATTCCTGGAATTCCTTGTTGGCTATTTCTTTTATCACACGCATGGCACATATCTCCTTTGCATTCTACTTGCCAAGTGTCTTTCAAATCTTTTCACATCTTTCACATCTATTCTCCTCCTCAGTTCCACTGACTTGGTTCATGCCCTCATCAAGTTTTTCCTTGATCACTTCAAGAATAGGCAAACTGTTCTCTTCCTGTCTTATTCTCATTTCTGCTCCTAGATTCTTCCAAATATAAACAAAATGACTTTTCCTCCAACTTAAACACCTTCCATGAGTCTCCCCATATACTGGGATGAAATTGCAGCTCTAAGTTTACTCAGAGATTTTTGCCTATTTCTCTAACTTCATTTCCACCATCCTCCTGTGCTTGTTGGAGTCACTCAATTTGCAATTATTTTAAATTTCTTATGCTTTTACAAATATTAGTTCTTCTGCCTTTAGGGGATGTGGATTTCCTATTCATTTTTTAAGTCCTAGATCAGGTGTCATCTCCTTTAAGACACCGTCCCAGTCTGGGGTTGTTGCCCTCCCATGTTCCACAGTATCTTCTTCATGCCTCTGTGAGATGCAGCATTGCCTTGTGCATTTTGTGATGGGATCTAGAGCCCAAGTATGTGAGTTTAAATATCATTTCTTGGGGCCTCCCTGGTGGCACAGTGGGTTAAGTAACACACTATGAAGCAAACCTGAGCCACTACAGCACGAGTTCAATCCCTGCTGCCGGCCAGGGAGGGGACCCACATGGTGCAGCAGACCTCTCCTGCTGTGCCCGCTGCTCCCCGCAGCAGTGTACTTCTGTTGATCTGCCTGTTCTGCTCCCTGCTCTGTCTGTGGTGAATCCTCTCACCACACCCCCCCCACACACACCTCTGGCCTGTACCCCAGTGCTTGTATGCATAAATAAATAAATCTTTAAAAAAATAAAATAAATATCATTTCTTTCATTACTAGCTGTGTGAACACTGGCTAGTTTCTTTTTTAAATAAAAATAATCACACAGCATTTATAATCAGCTGGTAATAACATAAGGGCGATCAAAAGAATATGAACAAATGTTTTAGAACTATATTCCCAGCAAAGGACACCAAAAAAACTAACCTGCATTGCCTTCTCAACAATTTAATTCACTGATCATTTCTGGTTGGAGACACTTTGGAGCAGAGTAGTATCTATCTTGCATTAGCATAACTTGATCCAGTTAGGCTTTTTGACTTTGTTTTAGAATGAATCTCTTCTGTACCATATAATACAAGGTTCACATACTTATCAAAACCACTGATACAGCCCGCTACCTGCATATTCATTTGCTCATAAAGGCACACCTGAATCTGAGATCTGTTTGTAAGTATCTGAAAGTGAGCTTGATGGACTGCACCATCGCCTTCTAGCACTTTTCTGCCCTGGCTATGGTGGTGGCCATTGCTATACCATGGTGTAAACTCACAAAAACAATACCAACCCATGTTTCCTGGAGTTCCAAGCAACTCAGTTTCTTTGTCTTTTTCATGCCTCAGTTTCTCTGACGGTAAAGTGATAAGAAGGCCTCTCCTATGTGAGGTACTTTTTATGTACTCTACAGTGAATTAGCACATATAAAGCACTTATAATAATGCTTAGTTCATAATCTGAACTTAATGACAGTCAGCTGTTCTCAATAATTTTATTTTTAGTTAGTCCCTCAGTAAGATTCTAAACTTATAAAGGGATGGATGTTGTCTTTGTTTTCTCAGCATCATTGCAATGAAGTCGTGAATGTTCTGTGAATGTGTAAATGGACTATAGTACCATATGCATGCTTTTCTATTTACTAATGTTTCCCTGTTTCTCAGTACTTCCTGACATGGTTCATACAGGAACAAGCTAGTAGTACAGATAACAGGTATTTTAACTAATTATAGTGAAGGCATATATATTATATGAGATTACATTATTCATCTCCAAAAGAAGGTTTCTAAACACAAAGAAGGATAACCTAAGTTTGTTAGAATTCAATTGTTTGAGTGATTTGTAGTACACAATTCTTTCTTGGTGTGAGGAGTCTTTCATGAAACTATATATTACTAGTTACAATTACTACAGAATTCATAATGGTCATATCGTTGGATTAGCTGAAAATTCTCTTTCATACATCTTTTATGATGTAACAAAATTACATCATGTATCCAAGAGAGACCAAAAAGCAAGCTTGCCATTTGTGTTATGTATCTCTGGAAAAGAGCAGCTGAAATAGCACGAGATTTCATTTTACAGTATCATTTTCTGGTAAATACACAGATATTCATCATCCTCTATTTCTAGATTAATATGTTTTTATTCAATAAGTATGCAATCATTCTGAGACTAACTACATTGTTTGGCAGTCAATAATTGTCTGGCTGTCCTTATCAGAATTAGATTTGACTATGAATGATAGAAACCCAAAGTAACAGTAGCATAAATAAGTTAGAAGTGTATTTCACATAAACATAGGCAGTCCTGGACTGGACTGGCAGTTCAATCTTCAGAGATGAAAGAACTTTCATTTTGCTTCTTTACTGTCCTCAGTATACAGATTTCAACTAGATGGCTACTTCAGCTCATGCCTTCACATCCTCAATTTGGTCAATGGGAAGGAAGAAAAGGGAGACGAAGACTCTGTGGACATGTGAGGGCCATCCCTGCAAGTCACATATACTTTTCTGTTCGTTAGAACATATGGACATGCATCTATGCAATAGCTCAAAGGAAGGGCTGGGAATGCAGTCTTCTCCTGGTTGACCACTATCTCAGCTAGGAATTGGGGGCACATTTCTGGAAGAAGGAGAAAATGCCTATTTAGAGGAAAACTTTCAATTTGTACTACTGTGTTTTTACTGCTTAACAGCTCAGATAATGAGGATCCAAGACTGAAAAATAATTTGTAAAATAGATCCTGATGTCAAAGTTCTTCATTAAGATGATTTACACCCTTTCTCACTGTGAGATAATGTAAGATTATTTTTAAATTTTAAAACCTATGTTGACATTATGAATTGACTCCAAAATATGTTTAAGTAGTACTATGGCTGAAAATAACTTTCTCATAAAGCAGCAATAAAATAAATGCAGTGACATATGACATACCAATCTCACAGGACAATTTTAGAAATTTCACAGAACAATTTTAGAAAATTTAGAAATTTGAACTTCATTTAAATAAAAATGTCTATGTCTCAAAGGACACTATCAACAGAGTGAAGAGTGATTCATAGAAGGTAAGAAAAATATCTGCAAATCATGTATCTGATAAGGAGTTAGTATTCAAAATATATAAAGAACTCCTACAATTGAATAATAATGAAACAAACTGGTTAAGAAATGGAGACAGAACACATCCAAGGCACCCTATGAAACGGCAGCAGGGTAAAGACACTGGGCCTGCTTCTCCCAGGTATTCACAACTAAATTGCAGCAGAGCCGAGTCTATAACCCTGAAAGCTAAATGGATGAGCCACACAGAGCAGAGACACACGCTCCAAGAATTGGAGATGGAAGGAGACCTTTGGAGTCAAGACACTTGGAAGATGTGGGTGAGAGATCCTTGGGGAGGCTGACAATGGCTGCCATTACCTTAATTTGTATTTGAGATCGCTCATTTCATCCTAGACTTGCCTGGCCCCTTATGTGCCTTTCCTATGGTTCTCTGCCAAAAGGTGCCTTAAACTGGTGGCACATTTTCCAGCCAACCCTGTTGGGCAGGGCATTTACCCATAAGAGCATGGGTAACTTTGGTGTTTTATTGGGAAACTATTTTCCTTCTCTTCTCTCTCTGTGCACACTATTCTATTAAAGTTCTTTCACACAAAGAATAGCCTTTGTTTTTATGTGGCAGATGGCAGAACCCCCTTAGAGTATGCAAGGTTGGGGGTCTCAGGGTAGCCTTCACTCTGCACACTAGCAGATTGAGCCTGAGTCTCCAGCTATAGAACATCTGGACCCCAAACCAATCTGGAGAACCAAATTGGATCACCTATATCTCCCAATAGATAGACTATTATTTGCGACCTTAGGCTGTGATATTCAAAAACATCTGCCTGACCCCAATCAGGTCCAAAACTGAGATGACGAGTGAATACTTTCACTAACTCCATTTTAGGCATGTAGAGCTTAACAACAGGAGCAAACACACCAGGGTAAGACTCTGCACTGGGAAAACAAAAAGATCAACTCTTGTCTCAAGGTTCTGTCTCATCTACAACTAGTGTTCAAACATAGCCTGGAGATTGAGACTATGAGCGCTTTAGCCAGAGGAATTGGCTTGGGGTAGGGGGGACCATTGTGGGTCCCCACCACACAACTCTGGTAACCCGCAGCACAGCAGAAAGCTTGGATGCTTGATGCTCAATGGAGGTGGCCCTTCGGTGCCCTACTGATGTGGTTCCTCCCAAGCTAGCAGTTCTTAAGTAGTGGTATCCATTCTGCAGCCATTAAAAGAAGGTACAAAGGCAGCAGGCTGAAAGTTTATAGAAAATTTAAATAAATGTTGAGAACCATTTCAACCTGGAAACTGAGCCAGATGTTCTCATCCAAGAGGCCCCAAGAGTTTCAACAAAATAATGCCAGAAAGACATCTCCAGGATATGTCCTATTAAAATTGTTGAGTGCCAATGACAAGGACAGAATATTTAAAACTCCAAGAGGAAAAAAGAGTAACCTATAAGGAACACCAATTAGAATGTGCACTTTTCAGCAGAAAAATAAGGCAATGTCAGGAAGTATTTAAAGTATGCAAAGAAAACGATTTCCAGCCTAGAAGCCTTTATCCTGCAAGATTAAATCTTTTTTTTGTGAATGGTTAGTCCACTGCCCTGAATATTGAGTGCTATCGAGTGCAGGTACTATTCGTACTGCAATGATTCAAAAGCTGCCTATAAACTTTTCATCTGTGTGAACATTTTATTTTTAAAGATGTATTTATTTATGCATACAAGAGATGGGGCACAGGCCAGAGGTGTGGGGGGTGATGAGAGCATTCACCAGAGACAGAGTGGGGGGCAGAACAGGCATGTCCACTGAGATACACGGTTGAGGGGAGTAGTGGGCGAGGCAGGAGAAGTCTGTTGTGCCACGTGGGTCCCCTCTGTGGCAGGGGTTGAACTCGCGTGTTGCAGTGGCTGCAAAAAAACCACAGTGGACACTCAACCCCATGTGCTACCAGGGAGGCCCTCTGTGAACTTTTCCTACAAATAATATTGAGTGGTACCCTGAAAAAACCTTAGAAAACTGCCTTGTTACAAAACTTACAAAAGAAGCAAATCATGGCTGAAAACCTTCTGTGAAGAGGCAGATAATGAACACTTTAGGCTCCATGGTCATATTAAGCTTGTTGAATATTTGTTTTCCTTTTAAAATATCCCTATAAAATATAAAAACCTTTCTTAGCTTGAGTGGCTATAAAAAAAATGGCTGCTTCTGGATTTGTCCCAGGATTGTAACAAGGGGACCTCTGGGAGGCCTGTGAAGCCTTTCAGATGCCAAGCAAGCTGCAGCAGAGGTGAGGCAGATATCTGATCACAATCACCCCATTTTAGGGAGGCCAACAACCTCTGTCTGGGCTCAAGTCAAACAGGAAGGTTTCAAGTCTGATTATATAAGTGCATGTGTATGAAAACACCCACTTAGACAGATCATTTGGTTATTGTTCTTTTCCTTGATCCCTTATTTGGCTCCCTTATATTCTTCCTATAAGCAAAACCATCTGATATTTTTCTTTTGCCTTCTGACTTATTTCACTGAGCATTACCCCTTCTGGCTCCATCCATGTGAAAGGCAAATTTTAATTGTTTTTTTTTCTTTCAGTCACTAGGGAAAAGGTGATGTTTCACAATATCTCCCTCCTCCCTCTTAGACTGTCTTAAAAAGTATAGAAAAGGAGAGCCAAAGATGTTTCACCTTGCCTATTAATAATGAAACTGTCACTTGAGAATGTGAACATGCCAGGTATTTTGCAAACTAAGTTCTACCAAAAACACCCCCTTCCCATGCGTGGAAGTTTGAAGGGAGAGAAGGACAAGAAGAGAAAACTAGAACTCTCAAGTCAATCATCAGCAGGAGAAGAAATGGGCTCCAGTGTATGTATTATGGTTCTTCTGGAAGGTATTCTACCCTCCAAGCACCTCAAACCTCAGAGCATGATGCTTGGCCTACCAAATGACCTCCATGGTATAGTCACACTATGTAATGCTCTAGAGCAGAGGAAGGAAAAGAATGAACTAGAGCTGTATATATCAACAGGTACAAATCTGAGAAACAATCTAAGTAAGAGGCAAACACAAAAGAACACAGGCAATATAGCCTTGATGTTACAAAATAAGTAAAATTAAACCTGTAATATGGGAAATACACATAGATGGCAATAGAAAAGAAACAAAAATCAGGATAGTGAACAAGGAGATGGGATTGGAGAGTACTTCCAGTGATATTTATAAAGTTCTTAAAGTTTATAAATTGACTGGTAAGTACATGGGTGTTATTATATTTTAAATGTAGAATGATAACTCCCAGGGAACCCAATCTAAATGAAAAAATAAATATAAATGTAAAGATAAGTTACATGGATATGAACTAAGCTTGTTGAAATTCAGGAAGTAAGAATTTATCACAGAAAGGAAATACATCAACATACATAGAGACTGCATTAAGGAAATTGGTTGAGGGTAGTTTGTTCTAGAAACTACTTTTTTGATGAATCTGCATCAGTGCTATTATACTTCTGATCAAAATGTTTTTCTTCAATAATTGAGAGTCAGTCTGACCAAATGCCAAAGGAGCTGGGTTAATTATCCTGCATATAGTTAACAATACCTTAATGATATAATAAGCATTGACTATATATAATGAGATTTACACATTCATAGGAAAAACGAGTTCTGGGTGGGAATCTTGCAAGGGAGCAGGAGTCAAGAAAACTTAAATAGTCAAAATGTGAAAGGGTAAAATAACAAGGAACTAATTCTTCTCTAGAGATAAGAAAAATAGGGAAAACACCAGAGACATTCACTATGTTACAAGAAAGAAGAGTAAATTCAATACTGAACTGGTCATTTAGGTAGCAAGTTTGATTTACTTTCCTCAAGATTAAGGCGGAGAATGTAATTTAAGAGTGGATATATCTTTGGACAGCTTCACTTCCAAAAGCCACTGCATACTTCGCTAGTTTCCCAGGAAAGAGCAAATATACTGCCTTCTGGATATCTTCAGGGGTGAGGGTACAACGGTTTCTGAAATACATCATGTTGCAGGCTTCCTTAGAAATGCGTTCGAAGATGCCATTGATGAGAGTGTTCATGATGTCCAAGGTCTGAGAAGATATGCCACTCTGGGGAACCACTTCCTTGAGGACCCTGCTTACATAGAGTGAGTAGTTTCTATGGCCAAATTTGGTGCTCAGATGTGATTTCTTTCTGGAGATGGGGCTTGGATGTCCTTTGAAGCACCTGCTGTTTCTGGTGATGAATCGGGCCATTGTAGATGTTGTCCTCATGGTTCCCGATGGTGAGGAGAAGTGCCTAAGAGTTGGCGGGAGACACCCATATTTATATTGGGCTGTCACAATCAGACTTGTGGGGCTTCTCTTTGATTGGAGGTTGCTCTACCTATGTCACAATCAGCTAGCAGCAGCACTGACTGGTTGTCAAGGGGAAATCTTGTTCCTGCCAACCTAAAGCTTTTTCAAGGAGACAGAGCTGCAGAAAGATTGAGGGTAACTTCGGGTTAGCAAAGAAGAACACTCAAGTTATCTTTGTGTTTTTTTCTATTTTATTTCTTAGCAGTTTGCAGGCATAATATTTCCCAAACTGTACAAACTCATGAAATCAAGAGGTCAGAAGCAGGAAATTATCATGAGCTTTTTATTGGGGTGGGGAGGAACCTGTGTATACAATAATTCATAAATTCATTCTATAAGCTAATGAAAAAGTGATTACAAATCTTAAAATGATTATTTGAATAATAGAAATAAATATGTATAGCTAATCTAGTTTTTAAAGTTGGACCATTATTTTAAAAATGAATCCCAATTTTTTTTCTAGGCCCAAGGAATAGATTCATACATTTTCCCAGGCTCTTGCTTTATACTTAATCACAGTATGATTGAGACTGGGTGGTATAGTTTGGGGGTGACTATAAGCTTAGTCTTTTTAAAGATTTATTTATTATGCATACAAACACTGGGGTACAGGCCAGAGGTGCAGGCAGTCAGAGGATCTACCTGAGACAGAGTGGGGAACAGAACAGGCAGATCCACTGAAACACACTGCTGAGGGGAGCAGCAGGTGAGACGGGAGAGGTCTGCTGCGCCATGTGGGTCCCCTCCCTGGCCGGCAACAGGGATCGAACTTGTGCTTCAGTAGCTGTGGTTTGCCTCATAGTGCGTTGCTTAACCCACTGCGCCACCAGGGAGGGCCCTCCTGCTTCCCTCTTTTACTTAAAGCACACTTTAGGTTCACTGTACCCACCTAGGTGATCCAGGATAATCGCTACATCTCAAAATCCTTCATCATCTCTGTGAATTCCATTCTGCTATGGAAGGTACATAGCAGATTCCTAGGTTTGGGAATGCCCATATTTGAGCAGGGACATTATCTTGCCCACCGAAACCACTCAGGAAAGTATGGGATCGTCAGGGAAGATTTGGGTCACTGACGGTTTAGAAGATGGTGATAAATAACACTGTTTGTGTATATGAACAAAATATATTTTGAAAATGCTTTCATATATGGGCTGACTCTTATAATTAAATTTTTGTTCTAAAAATGGAGCATCTTGGAGTTTTACTTTCTGTGCTGTGCCTTTACATCCTCAAATATACTAAAAAAACTAATTTTATCCTTGGAGACTGGAGGATGACAGTAGGAGATAGTTTTCTTTCCTCCTTTTATTCTCATATTCTTCTCTAGCCTCTTCTGCTTTGCTCATAAGTACTTATTCAATGCCAACCATATGCCAGACATTGTATAAGCTGCACGGTGGGAATATAGCAATGAAGAAGATATAATTCCTACTCATAGTTCAAAGTTTATTGAGGTAGACAGACATGGAAGTAACCAACTGCTACGCACAGGGTCATGAAGGCTATGGCAGGTGTAGCGGCAGGAAGGCAGCACAGGAGCAAGGTTCAGTATGGCTCTAGCAGACGGGTCAAGGAAGGAGAGTCTTGGAGCCCTCGGTGGCTTTCCATGCTTTATTAGTAGAGTGACCAGGTACATGGCAGGCAGGGGTGCCGGGGGGCCGGGAGGCTGGCAGACCTCCCAGCCCCCAGCGCATCTCGCCCTCTTGGCTGCTGCTGCTACTGCTGCTGCTCATCCTGTCGGTTCTGTTGGTCGGTCAGGTCTTCGCAGTTCTGGCGTCTTCATGACGCCGCCCATTTAAGCCCGTGTCCAACTCAGGTGCATCCACCTGCGCATGCCCACCCTGGAATGCTCGCAGCACCGCAGGTGTCCATCATCAGTGGTGGGAGGGTGGAAAGACCTGATCAACCTTTACCCTACATTTGCCAAAAACTGTTTGGCAAAAAAAAAAAAAAAAAAAGAAAAGCCCCAGGGGAACTGAAAACAGTTTGAGGCACTCCCTCACTTCCTCACATTTTCCATGTTCTCCTTTGTTGGCTGTTGACATTTCTCTGGACTTCTCATTTTTTATTGACTTTATCCTATCTCTGCAGGATCCTGAGCTTGACACTCCTCACCTCACCAGAACAGCCCTCTCTATCCCACAGCTGTTACCTGTGTGTCCTCCTGCCACAAATCTGAAAGCCAGCTCATGGGTCTCAGGTGACCCTTGAGAGATTAATTAGATTAGCCTTGTGCAGATAAAGAACCTGAAAAAGGAATTAACCTTGGAAGTAAGTAGAAGGTTGTTAATTTCTGATGAGGTTCCTGGTGGATTGGCTGATTTTCGAAGAAAGCAGAAAATGTATTGGGATAAGAGAGAAGAAAAATTTTAATTTTGGTTTGAGTTCTGGTTCACGTATGTGAGCAGAACACCAATTAATCATGGTGTAACCCCCGTGAATCAATAGATTTATCTTTGTAAAATGGATTTTCTTCTTGCTATAATCAGAGCCCTTGCTAAGCACATCAGATAGGAATAAAAGTTGCCCGATGGGTCACATGGCTGAGAGGTTGTACAGCCTGGAGATAAATGGAGGCCCATTAGACAGGCAAACTGGAGCTCTGAACCACTATTCACATGCCTCTCACTAGGTAGCCTGGAGGGAGGATGTTCTTAGCAAGAAGAAAAGAAGGAATAACAACAGAGAAACATGAAATCAAGCTATGCTCAAGAATGAGGTTTAACTGGTTTGCTGGAGTAGAGAAACTGTCAAAGAGCTGAGAGAGAGTTGCAAAGGAAGGGAGCTTCATTTATAAAATATCTTACAATGTCATCTAAGGTATTAAAACTATTCTGTAAGTAACTGAAAATCTGAAGCATATAAATGATTGGCTCAAAGTAATGTTTGGAGAGAACTGACTTGGTGTAGGGTAGAAGAGGGATTGGAATAAAAAGGAAGAACAAAGAGCCCAGCAATATCTATGTTCAGTGGCTCATGAGCGGAACAATAAAGGTCTGAACTGGGGGTAGTGGGAATGGGAAGAAGAAACCATTCTGGAAAAAGAGAATTGATAAGATCTGTTGATGAGGGGGCCTCCCTGGTGGCGCAGTGGGTTAAGCAACACACTATGAAGCAAACCGCAGCCACTGCAGCCCGAGTTCGATCCTTGCTGCCAGCTGGGGAGATGACCCACATGGTGCAGTAGACCTCTCGTGTCTCGCCTGCTGCTCCCCTCAGCAGTGTTTCAGTCCATATGCCAGTTCTGTTCCTCACTATCTCTGGTGAATCCTCTCACCTCCCGTGACTCTGGCCTGTAACCGAGTTCTTGCATGCGTAAATAAGTAAATCTTTACCAAAAAAAAAGATCTGATGAAGAATTTCCTACTGGGGCAAAACAAAAGGAGGGGTATAAGCCTAACTTTTACCGAGCACTATGGGGTTGAGGTGCTGTTCTAAGACCATCTCAGGTATTAACTCAGTTCCCACAACAGCCCTATGATACAGATACTGTCATTACACAGGTGAGGAAATGGAGACAGAAAAGTCAAGTAACTTTCCTCTCAGATCACTGGCTGGTTAGTAGCAGCGATAGGATTCCAACTTCAGCACCTGCTGCAGACCCAGGCTCCTCGCTCTTGGGCATGATGTTTTCCTCGTAATTCCACGTGTGTATCGTGCTCTACCTGCTGTGTGTGTGTTTAACCATCACATCTCATGTGACTTAACAGGTCGCATGAAAGGACTTAACAAGAAAGGAGGCGGGATCACGAGCACCTCCTGCCTCACAACTGTAAATTTCGCCATTGCCAACAAGTGGAAAAACTAAGACTTGAATCCAGATGTTCTAACTTCATCGCCAGTGCCCTGTTTAAAGCCTCGTGCTCTATATTACTAGGAGGGAAGAAGGAAAATTCATTAACCAAAATAGTACAGTTGGAGCAATGCAGAGGGTGTGGTTTTAGGGTTCTCATTTTCTATTCAGCAGTACCCTTAAGTCTGTGGTGTGTGTGTGTACATATACATATATAAAAAGGAATAATTTCTTCCCTCCACAAGGGAGAGAATTCTGATAGTCATCATATAGCTTTACATTCTAGACCAGGTCAGAGCAGAACAAACACACCTTTATCTAGAGGAAAAGGGTGATTGATTCTAAATTAGGAAAAAAGGATTTAAAGAAGGGAGCCTATGCTCAGAATCCTAATAAGATTACAAAGCCACATCTCTCCAATTGTCCCTCAATGCCCTTTTAAGCTGGTTTATACATAAAAATCCCCACCATGACAAATATCTTAAACGTCGTAGAATTTAGAGCTGATAAGCATAGTAAGGAAATTGTGTTTGTTGCAAAACAGCTAAACCAGAAACCAGGAGTTACCTAGTATCTTTCTTAAAGTACAATATATTAAACAGTTTCCCATTCCATGTGATAAAATAAAATCTTACCTTGGTGACAAAGGAAAAACTATCTGGTATTTTGGAATTTAATTGAGTCCAAATATATAAATACAGTATGTCTCTAAGGCCCAATAAAAGAATACAAGCCTTTCAGCAGCTCAGACTGAAGATACTCACAAAACTGGTTTCCAGCGTTCTTGCTGTTGATTTTCACTTTAGCCTCTGATATAATGTAGTCTCTCTCTGGGTGAGGCTGTGTCACTACAGCTGTTAGAGGAATGATGGCATGAGTGGGTTGGCTTGCTTGGAATCGTGCTGGAGACTGCCCTCTGAAGATGTGATCTCTGTTCTGTTGTCTTCTGAATCATCGTATCTGCTTAGCATGTGCAGAGTACTTCTACTTTCCAAAGTATTTGGAATTTGTGACTTCAAAGAATGATTCTACACCCAATAGTAGACTTGGTTAGCTTCTCTGATAAGGCCCCATCTCTTCTCTTGTATCATGATGCAGTGTTTTCTCACCAGGTGGGGTTTAGAGCACATTACTTACAGGGTGTCTAGAAGCTACAGAATGTTGTTACCGGGGCTCCCTGGTGGCGCAGTGGGTTAAGCAACGCACTATGATGCAAACCACAGCCACTGCAGCACGATTCCTGCTGCTAGCCGGGAAGGGACCAACGTGGCGCAGCAGACCTCTCCTGCTGTGCCCGCTGCTCCTCTCAGCAGTGTACTTCAGTTGATCTGCCTGTTCTGCTCCCTGCTCTGTCTGTGGTGATTCCTCTCACCTCCTAACACCTCTGGCCTGTACCCCAGTGCTTGTATGCATAAATAAATCTTTAAAAAAAAATGAATGTTGTGAAACACCTTGGCAGTACATATTACCTGTCAGCTATCCGAGCAGGTCAGTTGTGATAGAATTGAGGACTCTGAACTTCCAACAGAGCTAGCTCAGATACGTCTTGCCTTTATGGCATTTTATCTTCATTGTTGAGAATGATCACCCCAAGGAAGCTGATACCACAAAACATGAAGAATTTTTAAGCCCAATCTTTACTTTTCTTAAAAACTTTTGGCTATAAGCAGGTGGCCACAAATTACAGATAAAATTTAACGTGGAGAAACGATGTACCACGCTTTGAGTGTACATGCCCTGCAGTATGGAGAAATAATTTAGAGTTAGTTTCTTCCCACCTGTTATTCTGCTGAACTCAAGGTTGTACCCATCCCTGTAGCCTTAGTGGATTTGGTGTTAGAGTCTTTTTCTCAAGTTCTTTAAGTTCTTGCAGATTCTTAGAAGATCTGTGAAGTGCATTCTAGGATATACCTACTCAAGGAAACTGGTCAGTTCTTTGATTCCATTTTATTTTCACACTCTAACAACCATGGGTCTAGGAACAGGATTCAAACAGGTCTGGACAGGGGGAGCACCAAAGGGCCACTGTGGTTGGGCACTTGATACGCATTTCCTTAGTGCTTGAAGCAAATGAAACGTGATTATTCTCCCCTCCTTTCTAACCCAAATTCTACTTGTTATCAGCTTCTCCAACCCCTGAAATTATAATGATAAATAAGCAGCGCTGTTAAGACCTAGCTGTTTTCAATAGAAGTGAAAAATATATTTTTAAGAATTTGGGTTAGAAGAAAGGGCTACAATCAAGGTGAAAAAGTACAAGTCATAAACGTTTGACCTTTTTGCCTATGTGAGACTTAAGGCAACTCTATAATAAATAAAAATATTAAATAACAAGTCACAGACTGGGAAAAGATATGTATAAAATATGTACTTATCTGGAATTGGTATTCAGAATATGTAAAGCTCTCCTATAAACCAGTTTTAAAAATTACAAGCTGCTGGGGAAATGGGCATATTATGTGATCAAGCATTTCACATAAGGAACTCCCAAAAGGTAATATAAAAGAGGCTCAACCTCAGACTAGGAAAATGCAAGTTAAGACCACAGAAATCATTTCACACTGACTGGCTTCATAAAAATGAATTATCCTGTGAGCACTAAATATTGGCAACAATATAAATTGATTGCTTTTATTACTATTGCTTTTACTACTACAGGGAGGAGTGTCAATTGCTAGGATCACCTCGGACACCAACTTCTTGGAGCAGTTCCTGTTGGTGTGAATGGTGGCCAGGATTCTCGGACACAGTAACCATCAGGAATGAGGTCACACTAGCTCTTTTCGAGGAAAATTCACCAAAATTGTAACTGATGCAAATAAACACAATAGGAACAAATTATTGAGTACTTACAATGCATTAAACACTTCACCTATTCATTTTAACCTCTCAACAGCTCTGTGCAGAAGGTATTATGATCCTTAAATTAGTGATTTCATAGTTATCCCTGTAATTATGCTCACTCAACTTGCATCCTGATCTACTTCCTCAGAAGATATAAAAGTAGAGTGGTGCTTCAGGTTTTCTTTTAGAAGGTGCCCAGAAATTCAGACTACATGGGAGAGTGCTGGCCATGTGAATGGCATATTGTGGTAGCTTGGTGGGGAAGAAAACAGACTGAGGGCCTCCCTGCTGGCACAGTGGGTTGAGCGCCACACTGTGAAGCATCTGCTGCACAGCAGCGAGAGTTCGATCCCCT
This sequence comes from Galemys pyrenaicus, assembly GCA_019455555.1. Classification (NCBI taxonomy): domain Eukaryota; kingdom Metazoa; phylum Chordata; class Mammalia; order Eulipotyphla; family Talpidae; genus Galemys; species Galemys pyrenaicus. Next base: position 12,971,324 of record JAGFMF010011381.1, read on the forward strand.
GCCAGGGAGGGGACTCACATGGCGCAGCAGACCTCTCCTGCTTTGCCTGCTGCTTCCCCTCAGCAGTGTACTTCAGGAAGTCTGCGTGTTCTGCACCCCACTCTGTCTCTGGTGAATCCTCCCACCTCCCACTACTCTGGTCTGTACCCCAGCTCTTGTATGCTTAAATAAATAAATCTTAAAAAAAAGAAAAGAGACTGAGAAGGGCCAGGCTGTGGATAGTCTGATATGTGATCTTGGGTAGAATTTTCTACTGTTGAGGGTAATACTGGGTAGCACATTCATATATATCTTACTTTTAAAATAATATGTTTAATTTAAGGTACATTTGGGAAAAAAATGTGACAGTGCATAAAGTGATACTTCTCTAATGTTATTCTTTAGGAACAGTGTATGCAAAAAGCCAAAGGTAATTTGCTTAAAAATAATGTAAAGAGAAATTAAACAATGAGGTGCTATGAACAGGTAAAGTACAGATGTTACAAAATCTTGATACATGAAATACTGGCATTTGCAAAATGGGGCCATTGCCTGGCCTGCATCTGGAGCTGGGCTCAACAGGAAAATGCTGTTCTTTGCCCATTTCAGGAGCAGCCCTCTCTCAGCTTCTTGGGTGTCAGAAATCTTCTATGTCTGTCTACACACTCTAGATTGCAGCATCTGAGAATGCAATCAAGTTGAATCTGACTCAGACAACCAGGACTCCGGCATGTCAGTTCTCCCCATCAGTACTGGCAGTCATTAGTACTCAGAATTAGTGAACGCTCTGCTTTGTAACTTTTTTTTAAAAGATTTATTTATTTATGCATACAAGAGCTGGCGTACAGACCAGAGTCACAGGAAGTGAGAGGATTCACCAGAGACAGCGTAGGGAGCAGAACAGACAGATTGACCTAAATACACTGCTGAGGGGAGCAGTGGGTGAGGCAGTAGAGGTCTGCCTCACCATGTGGGTCCCCTCCCTGGCCAGGGGTAACTTGTGCTGCTGTGCTGCCGATGCTTCACAGTGGGGCTCAACCCACTGCACCACCAGGGAGGCCCCTGCTTTGTAACTTTTTTATGGGAGAAAGGCAATGGGTCAAGTCAAACATGTTCTGTGGAAGGGGCAGGAAACAATCTGTTTTCCTTTGCTGTTGCTGAGGTCGCCATGGCCCTGATTTTATTTCATTGCTGATGTTTTCACTTCTGATAGGGGAAAGCTGTTTAGAGACTGCACATCAAGTACGAGCTGTGTGCCAGGCACGGTGCTGTTCGGGAATACAGAGAAATGTCAGGCGCTCTTCTTGAAGATCTACAGGGAACTTTTTTTTTTTACACCTTTTTTTTTCTTTATTTATATATATTTGACATCAATTGTGGTCCCCATGAATTTCCCACCACCATTTCACCAGTGCACCTTCACCTCAGTCCCTTGTGTTCTTTCTGCCCTCAACCCATTTCCTCCTCCCTCCCCACAAAGTGTCACTGATTTGTTCTTTTTGTTTTTGTTGTGTGTGTGTGTGTTTTTTATATTGTTATTATTCTTTTCCCTGGTTGCTTATTTGGTTCCCTTATATTCCTCCTAGGAGTGAAACCATCTGGTATTTTTCTTTTGCTTTCTGACTTATTTTGCTGACCATAATCCCTTCCAGCTCCATCCATGTTTCTGCGAATGACTCTAGTTTACAGGGAACATTTTTAAGAAGATCTTGAGATGCATGGACTAAACTGAAGAAGCCAAACCAGACTAGGTAAACCCAGAAAACAGCAAATATCCCTGTATGTTGTACTATAAAGAAGGAATTCGGCTAGTGAAAACTGAACCCACAATCACAGCTGCATATGGCTGAACATGTCCTTGAAAGCTCAGGCCTCTAGGTTTGTCCTTAAGTCACCACCAAAGGTATTATTCCTTAATACCGTCAGAGATAGGGTTTCCACATTTTTCTCACAACACTTATGCCCAGAATCTTTTCTAATGTCTATCCTAAATCCCTCCTATTGAAAGTTAAGCTCACCTTCTCTTGGAGAAAGCTGTCTGCTGTCCCAGTCGTGAATGATTGCAAAAAACAGTGACTCTCCACCCTGACTCCAAATCTATATTCCGTTCCAAAGTCCACTATTCTCAGATTCTCTGCTCATGAATTCTATCAACCTATTTTTTCTTCTGTATTCCCTTCCCACAGCCCCATTAGCTACAGAGCATCTTTGGTGCTTCCTCCTAATTGTATAAGCATCACTTTTAGCTTATGGTCCCGTCTGTCATGTTTCAAATGTCTGAGTTCTCGTGTTCTCCCTTATTGGGTTTTTTATTTCTTCAACATTTCCTTCTCAAATTCTAAATTTTAATTTTGTTTAGAGTGCAAGTCTTTTTCCCTTGTTTGATGATTCAGTTGTATTTGGATTTTACTTGCTTCTCAGATAATCGGTATTGACTTTCATTCCGTGACTTAGCACACTATTAAGCATATTCATTTCTCACTTTCTCTGATGAGTGTTAGGACAGGGGTCTTTACTTCATGGAAGTCTACAGAGATGCGGACAGACTGAAGGGCGGGAAAATGCATCCATTAGGCTCCCTTTGTGCTCAGAACACTTATGGGAGGTTAGTAGGAGACATTTCCTAAAGAGGTTTCTTTCAATTGCTTCTCTCTGGTCTGAAACATGATTGAGGTTACCTGTGGCATGTATGCACCTGGGAAGGTGAGGGTTTGCTGGCTTTTGAGGGCTGAAGTCACACCATTCAGTGCGTGACAATCTGAGGAAGAAAATGATCCGAATACTGCTTTCAGTATTTTTCTGGATTATAGTTTCCAGGACCTGTACCTTTAGGGGTGCATTAATGTTGCTGCTAGCAGGGAAGGAGCAGATGGAAAATAAATATGCTCAAGGGATCATAGACTATTACTGATGCTAGAAGGAGGTAGTTAGGTGACAAGAAGTAAATTCAGCAAAACAGCAGGAAAAAGATATTTGTTTACTGTTGGTCCCTTGAGCAACATAAGTCAGGAGTTAGGAGCTTCTGCATGGGATAGCCTTAGCAGGTACCTTCTAGAACCTTCTAGCCATATAGGGATGAACTTTGGGCAGCTGTATCTTCCAGACTTGAAAATGAGTTTTTCTTAGTCTCAAGAGTTACATAAAGCAGAGCTGGTGGGGGACGACAGCTGGCATCAGTGATATTTGAATAGTTCTTTACAAAGTGCTTTCCTTGACCATTGTTGGAAGGAAAGTTCGTCACAGTTGCATGATGGATGAAGGGCATATATCTCTGATATTGCTGCACAGAGGAAAAACACATTCAAGGAGCTTCAATAATTGCTTAAAGTCATGTCCTCAGTTTTAATGTTATCACATGCTTTCCAGGACACAAGAGCTTGAGGGCAGGACTGAATTCTAATGACAGCTTCTACTCAGTATTATTTTCATCTTTACCCCCCAACTTTTGAGAATTTCAGTATTCTTAAAATTTGGGGGCCATTGTCATCATCATCATCATCATCATCACCACAGAGGTACCATTGTTTAAGCATTTACCATATGCATTTTAGACCTCCAGCAATCCTAACATCTACCAGTGATATTATTATCCCTATTTAACAGGTGTAAAAAGTGAGGCCCAGGGAGGTTTAGTAATTTGCCCAGGATAACAACCATAAGTGGCTGATGCACAATTATAACAAAGTATATGTAATTCCAAAGCCACATATTTGCATCAGGAAAAATTCAGGGGCGAACTTGAATGTCCCTCGTGCTTTTATAAGCCCAGTCTTACTGGCTATAACAGCATTTCTCCTCCCATAGGTCTTGGCCCCAGGGGGCTGCGACTCTTGGTCTACACTCTGTCCACAATGGCTCTGGCTGCTTCGCCCCTTGTTACCATGCACTCCAGTAGTCGCCTCAGTCAGGGGGACCCAGTGTGAACTATTCCTCAAGCAGCATGACTTGGGACTCCAGTTTCTTACAGAGATTTCAGCAATACAGCTCTTTATCTCTCTTCCAAGGAACTTGGGCATGAACCCAGAGGGGATGAGCCAAAGGACTGATTAGCATGCCCTTTGTTCTGTTCAAAATTGTCCTTCTCTTTCAACAGCTGCTTCTTATCTTTACACAAATCACGTTGCCCCTCAAATCTCCCACCCCTTAGCACACGCCTTTGCCTTTCTCATGAATAGGGCACAGTGAGCCTGTCAGACATGGCTCAGTGGCCTGAACCTCTTAGAATTAATACACCCTTAAGTCCCTTAGATTTGAAGCCCCAGCATCCCCATTTTTGCAATTACTGCTTGTTATTTATGATTTGGAGCTTCTCCTAATAAACTGTGCTTTTGAGTTTTTTGGCAACTCATTATCACATCCATACTCAGAGCAGAATGTTTGATATGTATTTATTAAATGAATAAATTAATACATATAGGTAAATAAAACCAAATGGCTTCTGGTTACTGCTGATTTTAGATTAGGTTCCTTAAATAAGACCACTTCATTTATGCCTCAGGGTATTTGTATTTGTTTTCATTCCCCAGAAATTTATTCTCTAGAGTTCTGCATAACTTCCTTCCTTCCTTAATTCAAATTCATTATTACCTCCCCAAGAGGTTTTCCCTTAAAATTCCATCTAAAATATCATCCCCTGAAGTCCTCTGACTCTTTACTCTGATTTAGTTTTTTTCAGTAGAACTGTTTCATGTTTGTTTATTATCTGTTTTTCCCACTAAGTTTAATGAAGTTTGTTTTGTTTCCCACACTAACTCCAGAGCCTTCAATTGTCACTGATGGCTAGCTGATAGTAGGATCTCAATGAATATTTGCTGAACGAGTGAATTAAACTGAGACTGGCTCTCTCAAAGGGGTGTATGCCCATCTGCAGAGGTTTCTTTGGCCTTTGTGATGCACTGCTTTAGTGAAGACATTCAAAGTCAACAGTCTGGTAACATCTAAAGTGTTGACTCCTCAAATAAGTTAATTGTTTATCGATCTCATCTTGTTGCTCTTTGAAAATGTGCATCTAGATCTATAAAACTCTTAGTTCAGAGTCTATTATTTTCTGGTGTTTATAGCTAGACAGCCTCATGATGAATGATAACTTTACCTGGCATTATAAAAGTAGAATTTCATGTAATGTAAATTTATTTTTAAATAGCCTTATACTAAAAAAAACTATTTTGCTGATATTAAAATATTTAAGTTTGTTTTTTATTTTTTTTGAACTTTGCTTCTGGGCATGGATTAATAATGATTAGATTTACCCTCTTGTCTGAAATAGGGTGAAAAGTAGCACAAACTATATTAAGTATAACAAAATATAAGAAACAATGCTTTTCAAGATATTGAACACCAGGTAATGAAAAATAGTGATCTTTGAGAGATGATAAACAAAACTGAATCCTATAAGCATACCAGCTTGTCTTGATATAGTTTCTAAGGTCTGGAGAAGAGAGGGGAGCCCAGGACAGAGCTCAGTGGTCTTGTATTTAGGAGCTGACACTGGAAGTCCAGTAGGTCGAATGGTCTAGTGTTCACAGGACAGACAATGTACCAGTAAAGAGAAAGAGCCACACAGAGAGAGAATTCCTGATAGGCCTTGAGTATTCATCTCATGCATATGTAAAAGCCAACTGAGGAGGAGGAAGGAACCACTCAAAATAATTAGTGGGAGCAATTTCTCAGGTTCACATAGCACAAGGAATAGTGTCTGTTCCCTCCAGCAGAGGTGGAAAATGTCACAATTCGTGGGACATCAGATGAAGTACTCAGAAGCATTTTCTCATAGTAGCAGAACAAAATTAGTTTTGTTCTAGTCCTGCCTAGTAAAATTTAAAAGCAGAGATGACATTTTTAAACTTGACTATGTTCCAGAGCAAAGCTCAACATAAGGCAAATGTCTGGCATCCAGCAAAAAGTTAACAGCAGAGAAACAGAAACACAGTCTATAATAATCTAAAAAATTAATCAATGGAAACTGATCAAAAAGTGATACAAATGTTAGAATTATTACACAAGGGCCTTAAAATAGCAATAACTATATACTATACATGTTAAATAGAGACATGAAAGATATAAAAATGACCCATTGAGGTTCTAGATAAAAAGCATTCTAGACTGTAGTTACAGCAGATTAGATATTATAGAAGAAAAAACTAGTGAACTTGAAGTCACAATAGAAACTATGCAGAAACAGAGTAAAAAGAATAAATGGACAAGCCCATAGGTGTAATTGGAAGGTATAGTAGCTGTCTCTCACAAACTGCTGGAATATGCAGATCAAAAGAGTCAAAATACAGAAGACTTAAGCAACACTACCAACCAGCTTGGCCCAGTTGATATTTATAGGGGCTTCACATAATAACAACAAAATACATATTTTTTTTTAAAAGAGCACACAGAACATTTACCAAGACAAACCATATTTTGGACCATATTACAAATTTCAACATACTTTAAAAAATTAAGTTATACAAACTATGATCACCCAAGTGGTTTACTTTAGACATTAACAGAATTATATCTGTGAAATCTCCAAACAATTGGAAAACAATGAAACATAACTTTACTAACTTATGGGCCTGAGAGGAAATTAGAAAGTGTTTTGAACTAAGTGAATGAAGCACAATATATCAAAACTCATGGATACAGCTTAAACAGGATTTAGAGGGAAATTTATAGTACTAAGTAACAATGTTAAAGCAGAATAAATCTCAAATCAATGACCCTAGCTTCTACTTTAAGAAATTCAGTAAAGAAGATTAAATAAAAACCCAAATTGGTAGAATAGTCAGTGGTGATCAAATTACAATCCAATGATATAGACAGCAGAAAAACAATAGAGGAAAAACTAGCAAAACCAGAAACTGATTGAAACAAATAAAATTGATAACTTTTTAGGGAGGCTGAGCAACAGTGAGAGAGGAGACATCATCACAGATTGTAGAAACAGTGAAAGGATAATAAAGGAATACCAGGGATAGGTTTTTGCCAATGAAGTCAATAACCTAGATGAAAAGAACAAAATCCTTGAAAAACATAAATTACCAAAGCTCACACAAAAAGAAACAGGTAACCTAAATCTATATCTCTATAGCTAATAAACCTGAACTTGTTGTCATTATGTCCTATTCAGGCCCAGATAACTTTCCTGGTAAATTCCAGCAAAGCCCTAAGACAGAAAACCCCAGTTATATACAAACTCTTTGAGAAAATTATAAAGGAGAGAACATGTTCTGATTAGTTCCATCATCCCCAAACCGGACAAAAACATTTTAATAAAATGTCACAAACCTGAGTGGAGAGGCTCCTGGACAAAATTCCATGGGTGGGCTTTCAGGCCTGATGAAGGAAATTACACTGGCTTTGTCTAACAGACCTCATGGGGAAGCTGCCATCTCCACCCTGGACTAGCACCACAGTCTCTGAAATGAGTTGCAAACAAGGACTAGGGCTCCCCCGACTGGCCAAGCTCTTATGCATGGCTGTGTTCCTCGCCCAAGAGCTTGTATGCTTCCATGTGGGACTTCTTTACTGGGGGCCTTTGGTCAATGCCTTCTTCTGCCACCCCTGTCAACACCTCTCTTCTTATTAGGAGAGGGAGAGGAAGAGGGAAGATTTGATGTTCTTCTCCACTCTGACTCAGTACTTAGTCCTTTCCCATTCCTGGCTATTTCCTTTCTCTCTCAGCCTCACTTTCTGGGTCTATAAAATGTCAGAGTCTTTTGTATATGACCCCCTCAGCAGTGAGACACTCTTCCCAGTCTGTGCCAATACCTCTCATCTTCAGTGGGCACCATTCCTGGAGGAAAAACGGAATAGTTTCTCCTGTCTAGGCTTTGCTTATACTATTATGGTGACTATAGGTTTGACTGTCACTTTCACTTTGACCTTAACTGACTGATCTGACACCTGGCAGCTAAGCCTTCTCTAGCAGAGGCCAGTTGTGGCAAAACTGATATCTTTCATGAGCATAAAAAATTCTTAACAGAACTTAGCAAGTTAATACCAAGTATAGTAAGATTATAGATCATGTCAAGTATGATTTATCCAGGAATGCAAATATTTAACAGACTTAAAAAAAACATATGATCAGAAGATACAGAAAAAACATTAAAAAAAGTTCAGTATCCGTTCCTGATGAAAACAAAATTCTTAGCAAATTAGGAACTGAAGGGAACTCATCTGTTGAAGGGTATGATGAACAACATACAACCACATTATCCTTAAAGAAAACATGCTTTTTTTCTAAGACTAGAAACAAAATAAGGTTGTTTGCTATCAATTTCTAACCACTTGGATGTTCTAGTCAGTGCAATAAGGCAAGAAAAAGAAATAAAAATACCTAGATTAGAAAAGTAAGACCTGAAACTAATAATCTTTTAAAAGAAAACATGGGAAAAATATATCTCTGGCCTTAGATTGGTCAAAGATTTCTTAGGCAGACATAAAAAAAATTCAGACATAAAAAAAATTCAGAAAAAAACAAATTAAGTTGGTCTTCATCAAAGGCAACAACTTCTGTTCCTCAAAAGACAATATTAAGAGAATGAAAAGATAGGCCACAGAATGAGAGAAAAATATTAGCAAATGATATATCTGATGAATGATTTGTGTTGAGAATTTATAAAGATCTTTCAAAACTTAGTAACGATCCAATTAAAAATGGGGAAAAGATTTGGAAAGTTACTTCACCAAAAGGTAGATGGATGACAAAATAAGCAAATGATAATACACTCTACATCAATAGCTATGAGGAAAACACAAATTAAAATTATATGGAGATACCACTGCACACTCATTAGCATGTAAAAATAAAAATGATTGTATTTCCTGTGCATCGGTGTGGAGGTGGAGCAACCTAAACACGCATGCACTGCTGTAGAAAGTAAAATTGGACAATGACTTTGGAAAGTAGTTTAGCGGTTAAAATGTTAAACATATACCTACTGCATGATACATTCATTCTAAACCTAGGTATAAATGCCAAGGGAATGAAAGTATGTAAATCAAAGACTTACACTCAACTATTCCTAAGAGCTTGACTTTTATTTTTAGTTTTTTTTTTTTAAGATTTATTTATTTATGCACACAAGCACTGGGATACAGTCCAGAGGTGTGTGTGGTGGGCGTGTGGTGGGGTGTGTGTGTGTGAGAATTCACCAGAGACAGAGTGGGAACAGAACATGCAGACTGACTGAAACACACTGCTGAGGGGAGCAGCGGGTAAAGCAGGAGAGGTCTGTCACGCCATCTGGGTCATCTCCATAGCCAGAGGCAGGGATCGAACGTGCCGCAGTGCTTCATAGTGCATTGCTTAACCCACTGCGCCACCAGGGAGGCCCCCAGAGCTTGACTTTTAGTAGCCCCAAACTGGAAATCACTCAAATATCCATCAGTGGGTGAACAGATAAACAAAGTGTGGTATATTCATAGAGGTGGACTTTAACTCTCGACTTCAAAGAATAAAACCATTGCTATAACAACAATTTAGAGGAATTTCAAAATAATTATGAGGACAGAAAGAAGTCAAAACAAAAAAAAGTAAAAAAGTACCAATGTATGCCATTTGTGTACGACTGTGGAAAATGCAAACTAATCTACAGTGATACCAAGTAGATCTGTAGTTACCTTGGGATCATGGCGGCAGTGGGGCAGGAGGGAGGGACTCTGGAAGTATGTGAGGAATCTTTCAGAGGTTAAGTGTTTATTATCTTAACAACACATGTGTGTCAGTCTTTGTTTTCACCATGTATGTGTAAATCAAAACTCCCCAAAGAGCACACTTTAAATATGTATATTTTATCATATGTTAATTATACCTCAATAAAACTTAAAATATATAAAATGTTTTCATGGGAAAACTTTCAGGAAAGAGTTTTCTTTATCTTATGTTTCTTAAAGGAGCTAATTGAACATGATTTAATAGCTTGTGAGTGACTCTAGGGTCATCCTTATGCATATGTATTATTAGTTTCAAAAATGAACTTTAGACAAATAGAAGTGATTTAGTCTACACTTGGGATTTTGGTCTGCTCTTCAAGTTCCTGGCCTCCCTCTCTGCTGTCAGCTTTCATGGCTTCTTGCTAATAGGATGTCCTTCCTAATCTCAAACTTTATCTCACACACCGTTGACTTCAAGTATTTTCCCAACTCTTCAACAGAATGGAGTTCACAGACCATTCCCAACATGCCCTCATTTTGACCAGTACCACCCAGAATAAGAAGATCTCATTCACTCTACTTCCTCAGACAACACCCAGACTCTCTCTTTCATTATTAAGATCCAAGCTGGTGAAATATTTATTGCCTTTCAAACACTTGGCCTGTAGCATCCATGGTTTATTGCATCAATGAATTAAAAAAAATTAACTCTGTAGTCTGAAATGCACTATCTTCTTTTTCTTTCCTATTTTGAGCTGCTGATCTTTTGATACTGCTTTTATGGAATCTTCTCTGTAGGATCTTGCTGTTGCTCATGGTGATGAGGACATTATAGACCAGGGCTCTCAGGTGTTATCATGTCATGTCGTGAGCGTCCAGGTCACAGAGATGAAAGGAACAGCCTTGTGATTGCTGTGGAAAATGGCACAAGCTTTTTGTCATTTGCAGCTCTAAGCATATGAAAATTGGAGTAATTTTTGTTTGCCAAGCAGAGAGCTAGACATTTTCAAATGACTTTTCTTCTCTTCATCATCCTAAATTTTTAAGTTATTTCTGGTCCTTCTTTTATCATTTCTTTTGAATGCAGAAAGGTTTTCTCTGCAGGTTTGTTGACAGTTTCCCATTGAACTTTTCTGGGAAACATTTTTTTTTTAAAGATTTATTTATTTATGCATACAAGCACTGGGGTACAGGCCAGAAGTGTGGGGGGGGTGAGAGGATTCACCACAGACAGAGCGGGGAGCAGAACAGGCAGCTCAACGGAAGTACACTGCTGAGGGGAGCAGCGGGCACAGCAGGAGAGGTCTGCTGCACCATGTGGTTCCCCTCCCTGGCCGGCAGCAGGGATCGAACTCTCGAACTCTCCTGCTGCAGTGGCTGCGGTTTGCTTCACAGTGCGTTGCTTAACCCACTGCGCCACCAGGGAGGCCCTTCTGGGAAACATTTTAATGGCATATTTAATGTTGGTATAAACCATTGATGTGGGTTTGTGATAATTTCTGGAACACTGTATTTTGAATAAAGCATAAAGACACTAAAATGTAACCAGGGCCTCCCTGGTGGTACAAGGGGTTGAGTGCCACACTGTGGGGCTCCTGCAGTCACTGCAGCAATAGTTCTATCCCCGGCCAGAGAGTGACCCACATGGCGCAGCAGACCTCTCCTGTCTTGCCTGCTGCTCCCCTAGGCGGTGTATTTCAGTAGATCTGCCTGTTCTGCTACCTATTCTATCTCTGGTGAATTTTCTCACTCCCTATGCCTCTGGCCTGTACCCAGCTCTTGTATGCATAAATAAATAAAACCTTAAAAAAATCAGTTTCTTAAAAATAAATAAAATGTAACATCAGAAACTGAATATTTAAATAGTCATGAATGAGAGAGCATAATCCAATTATTCTCCCTCCTGAAGTGCACAGAAATGTAGAAATTTAAATCTATTGGGTCATTTCTTGATTTTAAGGAGTGTTATGTTTCAAGAAAATTCACTTCTCGATTTTAAGTATTAAGTTGTAAGAAAATTCTTTTAAAGAACAAATAGAGAACATAAATAAAGACATCTGAAAAGTTACTTGCTAAGAATAGCTATAAATGGTGGGATATATGAGACATATGAGTGTAAAAGTCATTTATTGGCATCTGTCAATGTTTTTCTTTAGAATCAACTGTCTTAATATAGATGAATTTGTATTGCCGATGTTCTTATAAAAATATGTGAAATAATAACCTCTGAAGCTGATAACTTACTTAATCTTCTTTTGCATTGTTGAAATTATCATCCTGTTATTGTATTAACTTAAAACTGTCCTTTGATATGTGAACTTTTAGTTCTTCTCGCCTCCCTGGTTAGTCTATTTTCTGTTTTGTGATATTGTGTTTGACTGAAAAGAATAAGTGCAGAAGTGACAATGTATCAGTTCCTAGCCTAGATCGCATGTGAGTCTATGTCTCTTGTTCCTTGGTCATCGCCATGAGAAGAATATGCCCAGGCCAGTCTGTGGACAGATGGAAAGCAAACCAGACACACAGAGCATTCAAGTTAAGTCCACTTAGATCAGTTGGCCCCTGGCCAACTAAGAGATGTGCAAGTTAAATAAATGTCTATTGTTTTATGTCACTGAGATTTGATGGTTCTTTGTTACACAGCATTATTGCAGCAACAGCTAACTAATACATTCATAGATAGAATGTAAATACTAAAAATAGTTGTCAGCAGTGAGTATTCCAAACATTTGTAGTAAAATGACATAGACACAATGTTTTGCTTGTGTTTAAGATCCTAGATTAGAAACAATCCTGGTATCAATTTCTTCAAGATACAGAAATTATCAATTTATATTAAACTAAATAAAATGGGAAGTATAAAATTTGGGTTGTGACCTGTAACAATGTTCATTGTTTTTCTGTTCTATAGGTGTTTGTTGAGTAAATGAAGAGGGAGTGGAGTTTCTTTTCCTTCCTTAGTTATCTTTATTTTTCCTCTTAACAGTTTACTATAATAAAGGCAAATATTTGAAAAAGAGTCTTCAAACAACGAAGCAATCAGCAATTCAATAAATCATTGCTTTAGGTTTGTGGTTCTCAGCTAGGGGTGATTTTGCACTCAGGGTCATTTGATAATGTCTGAAAACAATTTTGGTTAATGGCTGAAGCATTTGCAGATAGGTTTTGCATGATAATGATGTCTGGTATGTGGAAACCAAGACGCACATTCTACAATGCACAGGATAGAATTATTTGACCCAAATAGTGTTTGTGTGGCCCTTGATTTTTGTTTGTTTGTTTTCTTTTGTATTTCAGGGTCCTAAATCTTTCTTTTTTATTTCTGTCTGCCTCTGCTTTTCTAACCTCTTTTCCCCTAGCCTTTCCAGAACTACCCTTTTGAATTTCAAGTCTCTTTTAGTTGCTTCCCTGTAGTCAATACTCTTACCTACCAGAACTCTCTTTCAGTATTTTCACACTTAAGGTGAACTTTCTCTTTCTAGAAGCTATTTTGTCTTAATTTCCTCTTCTTTCTTCCATGCAGATTTTCTGGAGATCTTCCCCTACGTTTCTGCAAAGCCTCGTGGTGGGAGATCCAGATATAGTGCTGTTCGTTGATGTGTTTATGGATCCTTCCAAAATACTTAGACTTAAGAAATACCAAAACCGGGCCTCCCTGGTGGCGCAGTGGGTTAAGCAATGCACTGTGAAGCAAACCACAGCCACTGCAGCATGAGTTCGATCCCTGCTGCCGGCCAGGGAGGGGA
>JAGFMF010011381.1:12984746-13003947 GCA_019455555.1 Galemys pyrenaicus
GATCTGCCTGTTCTGCTCCCCACTCTCTGTGGTGAATCCTCTCACCACCCCCCACACCTCTGGCTGTACCCCAGTGCTTGTATGCATAAATAAATAAATATTTAAAAAAAAAAAAAAGAAATACCAAAACCTATATTATAGGGAATTTAGAAGGGATTTTGATGTGAAAATGCTTTGAAGTCAAAACATGGAATCCATAACTGAATTAGAATTTATTAAACAGAGGTCAAGATTGATATTAACAAGAAATGCTCCCCTTTTAACGTAGGCATTTGAGTTCACCTGTAACCTGTACCAATTTGTTAATAACTAATTAAAATAAAAGTATTTAAAGACTAGTAAATGATTGTGAAATATATTTTTCTATTTTATCTCCAGTTGTTTGATGATACTGCCTGGAACACTGTGTTAAGAAGGATTTGGAAATCAAATTTGAACTCAACTGGAAAGAAGAATACACATACACACACATACTTTTGGTGGTTAGGAGTAGGTGGGGATATTGTGAATGCAGTGCATTTGTTATACACTTTGTTTTGATCATCATTACCGAGCATGACGTCCCGTACATGATAGAGCTTGGACACAGAAGTTAGAGTCTAAGTTTAACTGGCTGTTACTATATTAGTCCTTTGGGGCTGCTATAACAAAATATCACCAAACACATAGTTTATAAACAACAGAAACTTATTTCTAAGACTTATGGAGACTGGAAAGTTCAAAATTAAGATGCCAGCAGGGTTGTGTTCCAGGTTCATAGGCTGAAACTTCTAGATACATCCTTCATGGTAGGAGTTAGGAAGCTCTCTGAGATTTATTTTATAAGTTATTAATTCCATTCAGGAGGCTACCCATATGTCCTAAGTGCTCCCAAATGCCATCATGTTTTGGGGGTTAGAATTTCAATATGACATTGGGAGTGGGGGAGTCACAAGCATTCCGACCATAGGATCACTTACTAGTTATATAAACTTGGATAAATTATTTAGCTTCTCAGTATTTTACTTTCTGTATCTATGAAATGGGGCTAATAATAGTATCTATGAATCAATTGTTGTAAAGACTAAAGTCTGATATGTAAACTGCTGAGAATAGTTCCTGCATTACTAAATAATTATAATAATTATATATTATTATCCTTCATATTATTTTACTATAATAAATAACAATGTTTTAGTATTATAGATCTAAATAAATATCTGAATATATTTACCTATTTCACAATATTCCTTTTGCACACAGGAAATTATGCATGTGTCTTCAGTCCATAAACCCTGCTTTTGGGACACTTAGTTTTACTTAAGAGAATCATATCCAAGGTGTTACTATGTGCTACTTGGTATCTACTCACCTGAATTACAGAAAAATTAAATAATCTCTAGGTATTAGTTTTACAAATTCAGATCTAAAAAGAGATTCATTTCCTTACCAGACTCAGAAGAGGTTTGTGGGAGAGTGAACAGGAACTGTTATGAGCACTTCAAAAGAAAGTAGTTATTAAATACTGTGCGCTCATATCATTAAAGGTGAACTAGACCCTGTGAACCACTAGCATTTATAGCTACAGTTAAACCATGTTAAGCTAATAAATTTCAAAGGGAATAGTTTAAGTAGTGAGCTTATATAAGTATGCCATATTTAAATAAACTGCACAGCAGATGCTGTAGGTGAACAAACAAACTTGAATGCTAATCTCAGGAAGAGGATTTTTAAAATAAGGAAAGCATATTTTGATTTGTTTATGTACATTTACTGTGAAGAAAAGCTGAGCAGTCATCAATAGTGTAGCTGGTGGAAGTATTGGATTTAAGCTTTGCTTTAAATGAATCTATTTGTGTTCTGTTTTGGATCACGTTCTGATGCCAACAATGATCAACCTTAAAAGACCTCTTCAAGCTCTAAAAAGATGTCTATCCATGGAGATAACATTTGGCGAGACTACAATTGCATTTTAAAATTCATGTCTGAAATCAGCTTCTCTTTAAATATAATCTTGCTTTCAGAAAACAAATCACATGAATTTATTTAATTGTTTATATTTTCTGCTGATGGAAGTTTAAGAGAATATTATTAAAGTGATCTGTGCCCCAAGTGTGAATCCAGACCCACAGCATCAGCAATGCCTGGGAGCTTGTCAGAAACACAGACTCTCAGGCCAGCCCATCCGAGACTTCCTGAATAAGACTCTGCATTTTACCTCGGGCGCTCAGCGGTTTGTTAAACACATTCAAGTTTGTGAAGTGCCACTCTCTGCAGCTGGGCAATGGAATGAACTGAGACTTTTGTTAAATATCAGGTAGGTGGGACAGTTCCTAACACAATGTAGTTTGGAAGTCATTTCAATAAATATGAGTTGGCTCAGGGGGACCTAAAATTGTTCAAATGGCAAGTTGATCTTTATGAAAAGAAGGTCACCTGAGGGCATTAAGATGGAGAAATATAGTGTGATCAGTGCATGTCATGCTTTTTCCTGTCCCATGATTTACAAAATTAGAAATTTATCTGATGTCTGCTTTTGTAGCCAGATGCAAATTGAACAGCCCATCACATCTGTGTAGTGATTCAAGAGTTGGACTGTCATGGGAGAAAGTTATCTAATTATGGCGTCACTAAACTCATGCTAATTTCACAACATTCAATTTTCAGCCCTCTATGGAGGGAGAGATTAGGAAACATCCAAAAAGGGCAAGTCAGTTCTGCTGTATGCAGTCTGCAATCATTAGCTAATTTAAAGCAAAACAGTCCAACCCACATACAATCATCCTGTTGCCTTCTGCAGACTCTCCTTCTGTTAGAACTGATATCCAAGGGCATTTATCCTCTCCTTCCTGGGCTTAGCACACAAGCAGATTTAAAGCTCTCTTCCCTATGGTTTGTCACGCAGTAAGGGTGACTGATAGATGATCTCCCTCCTCCTGGAGACAGAGCAAGCTAATGAGATTTGACAACTGCCTCTGGTTAAAGGAGCAGGACTGATGAACGCGTGCGTGACACCGCTGACCCCGGTAAATGGATGTCTATTGACAGCCTGTTGACATAACAAACTAAGAATTTGTGATTGAAACTGTTTCTAAGCCCTAAATAAATAAGGTCTTTTCTAATAGCACTGACTTGTAATTTGTCTTTATTAAACATACCTACCACTTTCCCGGAAGCCCCCCCATTGTTTTATAGTTATTTACAAAATGCATTTTGTCCAAAGGGGAAACACACACAAACAAACATACACTATACACACATATAAATGTGTGCATGTGTATTTTTTTTTTACTACTTTTTATTCCTAGCAAAACTCAGCAACATATAAAATTTAGGTACTGTAATTGATTTTTCAATTCAATGTTGTTGGGAAATGGAAGTAAAAGGGTTACATCAGAATCCATCTGGAAGCATTCTGCTCTAAATCAAACTACACTGGTGAGTAACAGTTGTTGCCTTGGTGAGCTTTATTGCCATTTGCTGATGCAGCTTGCTCTAGCCAACCTACCACAAGGGACATATAATGGGAGCCCCGTATTCAAGCCTCTCTTGGAAGAATTCCATAAAAGAGCAGAGATGTGAACCCAGCAGTAAATCCAGCATTTGTGCTGGAGCCATGAAATGATACCAATAACTCCTTAGTAACGCATTAAAGGGACAATAAAGGGGATTCACCAGTTGTTTGTTTGCCTTTCTTTTTTGTATCAGGTCTACTTTTAATTGAAATTTACCAAAGATACAACAGAACATGTGACAGCAGCGGTTTACCCATTGCTTTCATTCATTTCAGAGTTTACGTTGGACTCTGTTTCCCATAGTTCATTATTTAAAACACCCTTAAAGACTGCTTCAGCCAGACTCAAGGAACCATAACTGAGGTCATAAACCTACAAATTCTACAACTGTGCTCACAAAGTTTCCTTCCTTGATGCAATCTTGTCGCTCCACCTTTGTAAGTCAGCTAAGTCATCAGCTTGTCAGGACCCGCTGAGTTGCCTACCTACTATACATCTGCCCTGTGCAAAGCATGAAAAAGAACAGGAGGAAGGAGATTCATGGCTTCTATCTCAAGGAGCTCAGAGCACATTGAGAGGTGCCCAGAATAACTAGGCATCTAGTGGACTAGACAAAGAGGGGATTAAATGGAGAATGCAAGATAGAGTTAAATCTTCAATCCTATAAGGAGGGAGAACTCTGGGGGCTGGAGTAGAGGGTTTCTTGGAAGAAGAGGACCTAAGTGGGGCTCTGACCAGGAGAAAGACAGAGCCAACAAGAGGGAGGTGTCCTAGGTCATAGTGATGCCAGCAGACTGCATGGCCTGAAGCAGAAGCTTTATGTAGGAGAGACGGGGTGGGGAATGGAGTAAAGAAAAGGGGTTGAGAAGACGTTTCCTGGAACTCCTGTGAGTTTGCCACAGAATAGCAATAATTTAAACAGTCTCCAATCAGTGTGAAGAGGGTAAGTGTGCTGGCAGCGGGGATGGGGAAGGGAGAGCTGAAGAAACAGTGTAAACATGTTACTGGGTCTAAGAACTGTCACCAGGTCAGAACCTCTCTCACTACTTCTGGGTTTGGGCAACTGCCACCACAAATGCAAAGAGGGCCTTTATTGTAGCAAAAAAAGGAAAAGGAAAAAACAATTTATTCTAACCAATAGGCTAGAGGGAGAAGATGTAATAAACACAGTAGATAGAAAGGGGGAATGAGCAGGGTAGTGGGCAAATGTCCAGTTATGAGGGACAGTGCTGTTCTGAGGGAACCAGCATGGCATGGCAAGGCCCACCCTCTCTTGCGCAGGACCTTTGACATGAGAGCAAAGTTACCATGCCCTGCACCCACCGGGTCTGTTGAGTATAGCCGAAGTCTGTGATGCTAAGCTACACACACCTGCCTTCTGCAGCAGATAACCCTTACTAAAGCCTCCCAAAGTGGCTACTCAGCTCCACCCACTTCTAATAATAAGGGGAATAAGAAAATCACCTATAACATTTTCTCCTAAAGCAACTGTTATAATTTATAATGTTTCTGTGACTGACTTTCCCTTTATATTCTAAGAAGTTTTCCTTTCTGTAACTTTCAGTACTTTCTTAATTATAGAAGGAGACCTAAAAATTAGCAACATGTTCACAATTGATAAATTATGGCAAAAAGTCTGTTTCAATTTTTATTAATGTAGGTATAAACTTATATTAAAAATGAACCTGCATTTTGTTTCTCTATAGGTTTGAACTTTTTCAAAATGAAAAGTTGCTCAGAGAGAGGCTACTCGCCTTCTTTCTCTCTCCAACATCCACCAACTGGGAAGTGGCAATTAGCTGAGCATCAGCATTGCATGTAGTGATAAAATCCATGTGTGGAGTAAAGCAGACTCTTCCCTGCAGCCTGGATTAGGTAACTCTGAGCTAAAATGCACAACACAGAACTAAACATCCATTTTATTTAAAACAAAATAGAACCCGTCAAAAGCCCTGTGTAGTTTACAATGTACTTTCTGGACCCAGATTTCCTGGGCCCAATTCCAGTTCCACTGCTTGTTAATTAAGCAAATTATTTAAATCATGCTATGTTTTAGTTTACATATTTAAAATGGGCATATCCCCATTTTAATAAGGTTGTGAATACTGAATGATCACAACACATAAAGTGTTTAAAATGTGCCTGGCACTTTTATTATTAAATACCAAAAGAAGTTGAGCAATGCAGTGAAAGAAATAAAAAGATAGCTTACTAAATGGGAGAAAATATTTGTACTTCATACGCCAAAAAGGGAATAATATCTATGCTCTACAAAGAATTCAAACAACTCAACAACAAAACAAATAATCCAATTAAAAATGGGCAGAAGAGCTAAATAGACACTTCTCTGAAGAAATACAGATGGTCAACAGCACATGAAAAAAAAATGCTCATCTCCATTTCTCATCAGGGAAGTGCAAATCAAACCCTGTGAGAATGGCTCATATCAAGACAACAAGTGCTGACAAGGGTGTGGAGTGAATGAATCCTCATACACTGCTGGTGGGAATGTGGACTGGTCCAGCCCCTATGGAAAACAATAGGGAGGTTTCTTAAAATATTAAAAATAGACCTATCATATGATCCAGCAATTCCACTTTCAGGCATCTATCCAAAGAACCAAAACCACAATTTTCAAAGGGATATATGCACTCCTATGTTCAGTGCAGCATTTTTTACAATAGCTAATGTGTGGGAACGACTAAGGTTCTTAGATGAATGGATAAATATGTGGTGTATCTACACAACACAACACTACTCAGCTATATATAAAAAAAGACAACATCTTATTATTTGGATGGAGCCGGGGGAGAATTATGCTAAATGACTTAAATCAAAAGGAGAAAGACAAATGCCAGATGATTTCACTCAAAACTGGTCTATAAAGAAACAAAGGAAAGAAAAAGATAAAACAAAACTAAAACAAATTCTAGAAATCTGATTGCAGAATTGTGGCTATCAGAGGTGGGAGTGGGGTGTAAGCAAGAGGGGGGTCTAATGGGTGATGATGGAGGATTATTGGTGCTTTGGTGATAGGTGTGGTGTAGTAAGATACATCTCAAGATGAGTGAACCTATACCTTAAATCACATACAGTGTTGTAAACCAATGTCACCTCAATAAAATAAAATAAAATCTTTTATCACTAAAAAAAAGAAAGGAAGTTGAATGATTACTAAACCCAAGCTTGGCTCTGAAGGACACTAGGATGGAAGAGAAGTCAAAGAGAGTTTCATATTGTTTTGGGATTTGAGATAGCACGGCAATAAAAGGAAAGTTGGTGTCAAACTAGGTATGAATCTGTGTCTTATGTAATAAACAACCTATAAAAAGGGAGACAAAAGGAAGTCTGTTCATTTATTTTCAGACTCCTCATGCTAGCATAAGCCAAGGAGAACCTCTGGGGCTATTTTTCCATGAGTGCCAGATTATACTGCTGTCACACTGCGGTCAGTGAGGGCCAGTTGAGAGGGTGATGGCCTGGCAAGTGGGGACTGGGGCCCCTGGGGGTGCAGTTCTTCTGGTTTCAGTTTCCCCATCTGCAGGAGGTTTCATTACAAAGGCCTGTTTTAGTTCTTGGATTTTCAAGTAAGTATTACTCTGAGGAGGTCTCTGAATTTAAATGGAAATCATTCATAACTGCTTTAGTTTTCATTTCCAATAAAATAGGCAGGTAATTATTGATATGCCAGGCCTTGGATGCCTGGTGACTCAGTCCCTGTCCCGACCCTCAGAATCTGCTGCACTTGGATACATGGGGGTGAAGACAGCCACTTTCGTGCCTGGCTCCTGGTGCAGCTACTCATTCACTCATTTCATTTGTTCAGCACACATTTATGTGCTAGGCTCTATGCCTGGTACTGGGGACACAGCAATGAGTCTTTGCCTCCTGGCACTTTGAGTCTCGTGGGCAAATGAGAGAGCTAAGAAACAAGGAAACACACAAAAGAATACATAATCATAAGACTGTGTCAAGCACTATGAAGGAGATGAATAAATTTTACTCAGTAGGCTAGCTAGGGGATTTCAAAGGAGATGCTTTTGGGCAGTCATGTAAAAGTGCGCGAAAGGACCAGCTATCTGAAGAGTCGCTGGTGGAACTGGGTGAATGATGCAAGTGGAGGAACTATCTTGTGCAAAGAGAAAATTACTGAGAGGTTAGCTTTAGGACAGAGTACAGAACCAGTGCCTCATGTTTTCAATAGGATTATTGCAACTTAAATTTTTTCGTAATATCTTTAAAAACACACAAACATCATATTTTAAAATTGTAGAAATATGTTCAATATTAAAAAAAAAAAGTTGGAAATACAGCTATGCAACAGAAAAACCGAAACACCAAGTATAATTACCTTGGTATTATTAGCCATTATATCTACATCCACCTCTGCATCTATGTATCTGATGTTGTCACTGTAAGTGTGCATCTGTAGTTATAGCGATCTTTATCTCTAAGGAGGCATAGAGCTTACATTGTTTTACAGCTTGCTTTTTTATTTGTGAAGCAAATCCTGAGCAGCATATCACTTTCCCTGTCTATATTTCAGAATAAACACATCTCTTTTCCTAGGGGCATTCATATCACACTGAGATGGTAAGGAAGTGACAATAAACCTAGCATTAATCATTGTATTTGGGTCTTAGAAAGTAATTGAGCAAGCAATTCTTCTTCTAATAAATTTCCAATAACAGCAACAATAATCACTAACATTTACATAACGATGGCAATTTCTTCACCCCCATTTTCTCATTTCATTCTTAGGAAGAATTTTTTTAAAAATTTATTTAATTACATTTAACATCATTTGTAGTCCCCAGGGAATTCCCACCACCATATCACCCGTGCACCATCACCTCAGACCCTTGTGCTCTTTCTGCTCTCATCCCGGTCTCTACTTCACCCTCCCCTCATGATCCCTTTGGTTTGTCTTTGTCCTTTTGTTCTTGCTGTGTTTTTTGTTTGTTTGTTTTTGGCTGTAATTGTTCATTTCCTTGAGCTCTTTCTTCTTCTTCTTAATTTTTTGTAGTTGTTGTTCCTTTACATTCCCTTAAGAAGAATTTTTATTCCTATGTCACAGATGAAGATATGGAGGCTCAGGGAATTGGCACAAACTGATTTACATGTTTTCAGTGTAGGGCTGAATCCCATGGTATTTCAGCACCTCCCCCACCACCTCCTCCCGAATTCAGGCTACTAGGGCATGCCAAATCCTCCAATCCCGTCAACAAGAGGCTTTGGGGTTTCATTTGGCTATTAATGGGTGGAAAGCATTTTCTTATCAAGGCAGATAACAAGATCAAAGTATATATTTGATAAAATACTTAACAAGATTCTGTTACAGGGCAGAGAGAGGGGCACCCCAGAACCCCCAAACCTGCTCTCTCTAAATGGGTTCTGCCATCCGCCGCATCAAGACAAGCATATAAGGCCTTTAATGGAAAGGAACTTAATACAATTAGGGTACAATACAGAACAGACAAAGAATATAGTTACTAAGTCAAGCATTCAAAGTTACCCATCTCCTTGAGGGTAAAAGTCCAGCCAAATAGGATTGGCCCAAAGCAAGGCCCAAAAACCTGCCACAAGCCTAAAGGACCTTTCAGTAGAGACCCATAGAAAGGGGTCAGAAAGAGTCAGACAAATCTGGGAAGAAAAGAGCAAAATCAAAACCAAGATGAAAGCTGCCACTGTTAACCTTCCCACGGGTCTCTCACCCACATCTGTTCCAAACAGTCCAAGACCAAAAAGCAAGCGCAGTTTTCTCACATGTCCCTCTGCTCCATGTGCCTCCTACACATCTGTCTCTTTGCTGCTCTTTCCTGCTTCCTTCTTCCTCCCTTCCTTCAGTCCTCTCCTGTCTTCTCTCTCCAACATCTTCTTATCCCTGCTCACCTCTACCCTACCAGGGTGGTACCAGGATCCTGGAACTTCCCCTTTTCCTGGGAACCACCCTGTTACAATTCCACTTTTAAGAATGTATTGCCATATACACAATATAAAATACTTATTGCCTTCTGAAAATATAAATATGCCCTTAAATTCTAGGGGACTGCATAGCAACTGAACTGCCTTTTTATTTCTGCCTGTGAGTTATTTCTTCCTTAGCACATAAATTTAAACAAATTTTTTTTTAAAGATTTATTTATTTATGCATACAAGAACTGGGGTACAGGTCAGAGGTGTGGGGGGGGGTGAGAGGATTCACCACAGACAGAGCGGGGAGCAGAACAGGCAGATCAACGGAAGCACACCGCCGAGGGGAGCAGTGGGCACAGCAGGAGAGGTCTGCTGCACCATGTGGGTCCCCTCCCTGGCCAGCAGCAGGGATCAAACTCGTGCTGCAGTGGCTGCGGTTTGCCTCATAATGCGGTGCCTAACCCACTGAGCCACCAGGGAGGCCCAATTTAAACAAATTTTAAGCCTCAAGTTTGGACATGAACAAAGAGCTAGATGAGAGATCTCTGGAAAGGCAGGCACAATGGGTGGGGCTCTCCAGCAGGGGGGTCAAAGCCCTCCTCCTCGTGATTTCCTCTATCAGAGCAAACTGATTACTGGGATGGTTTTGAATAGCTCATCTAAAATGGCTCGAGGCAAACAGACACTTGAGATTTTATAATCAACCTCCAGGCTTCTATAGATTATTCTGAGGCACAGAAGGCACCTTTGACAGGCTGACATCAAGCATGGGTTTTGCTGGGGATTGAATCGGTCATTTTGTATGCTGATAAAAAACGTTGTCTATCTGGGTTGTCAGATTTCTGCAAATTTCAGTTTTTTCAACCTGAAAAATTCCATGATACTACCAGTCATAATGAGTAACATTCCCAAACCTCTTTGGAGTTGATCAAGAGCTTTCATTTACCTTCTTAAGAACAGCTCATTGAATTTGGCATTGTTTTCAATCTCAGTTTTTAGATGAGGAACCTGAATGAGACTCAAGAGACAGTGATGGTAAATGACATTTTTAAGAACAGATTCCCGGGTTTTCTGCAACAGGATCTGTTGCTGGGCTTCCCTGGTGGTGAAGTGGGTTGAGCGTCACACTGTGAAGCATCCACAGCACAGCAGAGTGAATTCAATCCTCTGCCTGGGAGGGGACATATGGTATAGCAGACCTCTCCTGCCTCACCTGCTGTTCCCCTCAGCAGTGTGTTTCGGTCGATCTGCCTGTTCTGCTCCCTGCTCTGTCTCTGGTGAATCCTCTTACCTCTCATGACTCTGGCCTGTACCCTAGCTCTTGTATGCATAAATAAATAAATCATAAAAAAAAAAAGGATCTGTTGCCTTGCATACCCAGCTGTCATGATGACCAGTATGACTTCAGGTCAAAGTTGATCTTCTCATGACACCCGGGTAATGCCTCTTTGATATGAAGATTTCCAAAGAGAAACCATTTGCTTCTTTAGGCTCCTGGTTCTTGTTGTGGAGAGTGCCTTTTGGTTTAGGGCAGACTGCTCACCTCATAGGCAGATGTAGGGGGCTACCTGGGTCACCAGGAACAGCAGCTACAAACACATGGGGCCTCTGGGCCCAGTTCCAAACTGAGAGGCATGAGGAGAAAAGCTCTTCTTCCTCCATTTCCTTAAGGAATGCTTGGGAAGATGTCCTTCTGTTAGTGGTTCCCATGCTGCCGTCCGTCCAGGGGTTCTCAAATAGTGGGCACAAGCCTGGCTGTGGGCAAGAGAAATGAAGTGTCTCCCAAGTAACTATTACTACTTTTCAAGTAATAAGCTATTTCAAGTAGTAAGCTATTGGGCTTACTTAAAATAAAAATTAATTTCAGAGCGATGACAAATGTTTAGTAGCTTTCATTATGATGTGTTTTTATAACCAGAAGTTATCCACTATCACGTGGGAAATGGGAATGCTTAATGTGAAAATCTCTTCCACAGAAGAACAAGTGCTTACCTCTAGAAGAGCAGGGCCTCAGTGCACAGTTTATTTTGTTTTCTGTCTCATACCACTTAGAGATTACAACAGTTACAGACGGCCCACTTTGCTATCACCAAGCACAGCGCCCTTAATTAGAACCTCATTATCTGAATTAATTTTCAAGGCTGTGAGGTAGATATAATTCTGTCTGTATAGATGAAGAAACTGAGGCACTAAGCAATTAGTAACTGGCCCGAAGTCAGCCATAAATATGCCAGATTGGCTGGCTTCAACGGCAGACATTTATTTTCTTAGAGTTCTGGGGGTTTGAAGTCTGAAAGCAAAGTGGCGGCAGGGTTAGTTATGCCTGGTGAGGCCTCTCCTCAAGCTTGCTGATGGCAACCAGTGGTCCTGCTCACATGAAGAGAGTGTTTGAGTCTTGGTCTTTCTTCCTCTTTTTATTAAAAAAGATTTTATTTATTTTTGCATACAAGTACAGGCCAGAGGTGTGGGGGTGAGAGGATTCACCAGAGACAGAGTGGGGAGCAGAATAGGCAGATGGACTAAAATACACTGCTGAGGGGAGCAGTGGGCGAGACAGGAGCGGTCTGCTGTGCCATGTGGGTCACCTCCGTGGCGGGGGAGCGAACTTGTGCAGCAGTGGCTGCAGATGCTTCATAGTGAAGTGTTTAACCCCTTGCGCCACCCCACCAGGGAGGCCCCTTTCTTCCTCTTCTTATAAGGATACTAGTCTTACTAGATTAGGACCCCTCTCTTTGGCTTCATTTAAATTAATTACCTCCTTAAAGGGGCCAGTTTCTAAATAAAGTCACATTAGTGATTAAGCCTTCAACATGATTTGGAGGAGATGCAATTCAGTCTACAGTATTATGTAATTAAAATTGTTCTCCAGAGGCATAAACTTTATGTGCCTCAATACGTGAAGAGGTTTTTTTTTCTGTATACTTGTCTACAAAGGGTATTTTCATTAAAAAAGAATTGTCAATTTGATGGGCTAAAAAAACTGTCTTTTGTAGTTTAATTGCTGTATTTTTTCAAATATAAATATATTTTCTTTTATGGATTTTCTATTTGTTCATTTTTCTATCTGTATTGTTCAATACACATTGGAGTTCAGATTCACTTTATAACATGTAACCAAAAATTTTAAAGGTCATGTTTTCAGTTGTGTTTATGAGTATTTTTTAATTCTGCTATGATTTATTTATTGGAAATTATACTTTACAATAAGATTTTGAATTATCAGCACTTATCATCCATTCTTTATTATATACAGAATATAATAATTTATTATAGCTTACCTAAGGAGTAGAGATAACCAAAAAATACAACCTCTATAAATGCTATTGTGTATATTCTGCCACACTTTTCTACGCAAGTACATACATGTAAATATCTATATTATACATAGAATTAACAACATGCATGCAAAAATGGGATGCTTGTAGGGAACCCAGCTTTCCATTATCTAAATCTGCTTTCCTGGCCCTGCCTTTCTTGCTCCGCTGGTTATATCCACTGCCACCACTGCCCCTGCTACATGTGCCACTTGAGAGGAGGGACGCTGTGCCTGACCTGTGGCTGGACTGAACCTCTACAGGTGAGGCCTGCGGAGGGCAGGTAACAAGCTAGAAAGGGCAAGAGGACTAATGTCCTGTAGGTCCACCTTATCAGTGAGAGGAAGAAGATGGAAGGACAAAGAGAAAAATTAATCACCCTTCTTGCACCCAATGGTCTATTCTGAGGGGCGGTGTCACATGTCATCTCTCTGGAGATCTTTTGTTTTAGCAGCAGATTATACTGCTTAATAAATACCACCAGGTATTCTTTCCCCATTTCCCCCTAGAAATCTACATGCAGGGAGGAGACACTGCTGCTGTTGGTACCCATTCCCTCGAGGCTACAAAGTGATATTGGATATATAGTAATTTACGTGGAAAAAACTTAAGTTCAAGGGGTGTGATGTAGTTGTGAATAAGTTCATATGAACCTTCAAGTAGGGTAAGTAAAAAAAGAGATAGTAGAGACAATTTTCTGATGAGCAGCTTTAAAGTCATTTTGGAAGTATCTGTCTCACTGGCAGGATTGATGTAACAAGAGCCAAAGCCCTGGCATGACTAAGGTAGAAAACCCAAACACAATAATCTCAGCCAGTAGCCTATTCTCTACTTTACAGGGGATCCTGTTAACAGTTTCTAACATTGAAAGGGTCTAACAGTCACCAAAAAAAGTCCTTAACAATCACAGTCAAGTGACTTAGTTCTTTTGAGATATAGAGTGTAATACGTGGTAGACTAAACTCAAAAGGCTCTGTACTCTAACCTGGAGAAAGGGAAGGCTTTACCATATTGAGAAGGGGAGAGAATAACACCATTCAGACTTTCTTCCCAAGTCTATTGCCAGGAAAAAACAGTCCAGGTAACTTCTTTGTCACATCCATAAAAATTATACTTTCAATTTTGACTCCTCTGAATTTACTTAAGTTGAATTTAGTACTTTTAAGGATCAGATGAAACCTATAAGCTAGTTAACACTTTTCTTAAAGATATGAGAGAAATGGCAAATAAAACCCTTAACATTTTATTTGTTTGGGCACATATACGCTGGAGGATCCAAGGTGAGCATATTTCAAAGAAGTCATCAATGTCCTTGGG
Source organism: Galemys pyrenaicus (assembly GCA_019455555.1). Classification (NCBI taxonomy): domain Eukaryota; kingdom Metazoa; phylum Chordata; class Mammalia; order Eulipotyphla; family Talpidae; genus Galemys; species Galemys pyrenaicus. The sequence continues at coordinate 12,998,788 of JAGFMF010011381.1, forward strand.
ACATAATGGCTGTTCTATCAAGATAACATAGAAGACTGACTCTTACATGCATTTGTATTGTTCTCTAAGTGACTGGTGTAGTTTGGTTCTGGTGTATTTTGCTTTTTGAAACCATGATCATGCACATATAGGTGCTGTGAAGCATAATAAATTCTTTAAAAGAAAGCATGTTCTTCTGGGTTTTGCATTCCAGCATGTTTTCTGTACATAGAAATATTTTTTTTTTCCTCTTGGCTGGGCAAACAAAAGGGGTCTTAGTGTTTTGATGAAAATACAGGCTGTCTGTTCTACCTCGAGCCCATACATCTTCCCTAAGGATGTTTACTCAATTGGCACAATGAGAACATTAAATCAGGAAAAGAAATATCAATTTGTGCTCCTAGTTTATGTATTGCAAAATGGTTACTGGCGTGAATACAGCACTCAAGCAACAAATTGAACCAAATGTATAATAAATGGGACTGAAATTTCCTGTTAGTATGTAAAATATTGTATTCTTGATTTGCAACATTTACATATCTCATTCTGAGTAGGATGCTCAAAATGTTATTCACCCTTTTTGTACAATACCTGGTTTCTGAGAAATTTTAATGAGATAATCTCATAAATCTCTATCTACTCAGTCTTGTGTCTCCCCTAAATTTGCATTTGCAAACTATGATTGCGTTATGTACCTAGAAGACTGGGGTATATATTTACTATTACTTTTGCAGTCAGACTCATTAAAGCCTTCTTTATTAAAGAATATTAGAGAAGAAATAGCCAATATCAAAGACATTTGAAATTCATCTGAACAAGTCCTTTTGTATGTGCTGAACAAAATCTAAACTTTCAAAAAGATTATATTTGTACTTTTTTTCATTTCAAGGAAACGTCCTTCACATTCTTTGAATTTATGTACTTTGGAAATTATATTTTGTTAACTATAAATTCTTATTAAGAAGCTAAACTTTTAAAGAAAAGAAATAAAGAGTAGAACATTAATAGTAATTCTATCACCCAACAGGGAGATTGCAGTGACTTTTAATTTGCAGAACATCTGCATTTTACGGTGACAATAATGCATCTGCCTAATCTGGAGATCAAACTCTTCCAACACTAGACATTTGATGAATTATGTCCCAGTTAGAAGGAAGACAAGAGGTTAATCTTGCTCTAGAAAACTGATTTTTCTGTAAAAGCTTTCTCCACCCTATAAAAAGAATGAGTATCACAAGGAATTGCCAAGGGAGGGAACATATTCTGCCCTTTAGAAGTTCGCAGATAAGGGAACACTCTTGTAAGGATGGTACTTTGATCGCTGGAGGTTCTGTAAAGACTTTAGTAGTACAGAGACATTTTATTAAATGTCAGTCATTATCTAATTTTTGTAATGTGTATTTGAAAAAAAAACACTGTATCTAACATGATATCATTTCTAAGGACAAGGTGGCAATGCTAAGTGGGTTTATGTAAACAAAAATATATTAAATAATAACAAGGCAACATTCAAATTCTCTACCTTCTGTCCTAAATGTCAGAATAGCTTCAAAAGACCTCCAGGCTATTCTTTACCGAACTTTCTTTCCATTTCATTTCTACTGACCTCACTAGCTTCTAGCACCTTCACCTCCTCTTCCCTAGTCTTGAGTGACACTATAGTCATGAGAAAGCCACACAAAGAGATAGGGTTAAATATGACTTAGGGGCCCTCAAATAATGGCAGTGTCACCACAGTGGGCATAGAAATGTACACAGCAGAGTCATTTGGGCTGCTCTTTAAAAATGCCATTTCCATTCTGGGGTGGGACACAAGAAGACTTTTCAAACCACTCTGAGCAATTCTGATCCTGAGTAAAGGTCAAAAGAGAGGGAGTAATGATGGAAATAACTGAGGACAGTGCCAATGGCTTATCCCAGATGAGCAAAATAACCCAGGAAACTTGTGGGTAACAACTTCTTTGTCCAATGGAATATTCTCGTCATTTAGCTGAAAATGATATGAGGAAAAATAGATCTTTCCAGAGTCTTGAGGTCAAGAGCCCTCTCCTAGCTTGCTGCTCAGCTGCCCTCTGTGAGTTGGTTCTGACCATCTTGAACACCAGCTTTGAACAGAAGTGCTATGGCCAAGTCAAAGCTCAGAGAGGTGACAGATCACTGGCAGTAGATGCTATCCCTGGGCCTGTCCCAGAAACATCTATGCTAGTTTATTTTTAAAGAAAGTGCTGCAGTCACAGGGCTCCTACATTCCACCTTCATAACTTCTCCCAAATTGAAAAGGTTTCAATTTTGTAAGGCAACTTTGGTTACCTGAAAATCCAGGTATAGCATCTGTACCCAAGCTTTTCACAGGACTTCATTTCAGGGATGCCACTTTAGCTGAGCCAAAGAAATGCAGTAAGGGAGGGGGAGGTATGGGATGCAGTGGTGGTGGTGCTAGGCTAATCTGAGATGGGAACTATGGCACACTTTTCCACCCATTATAAATGAAAAAATAACCACCATGTCCAATACCAGTATAAGTCACACTAAAGCAAATTTCTTTGGAAACAGATAAAATACTAGACATTAATATGGAAATCTCCGGGGAAAAGTTTATTAAAAAGAAAAAAATTATTCAGCAAATGGTGCTGGGACAGCTAGCATTAACGAATGCAAAGAACGAAGTTAAACCCCACCTCACAAAGTATCCAAAAATGAACTCAAACTGGATCAAACCTTGTGGAAGAAAACAGGTGCAAATTTTCATGGTCTTAGATTAGACTATGGCTTTTGAGATATGCTATTAAAAGTATAAGCAAGAACAGAAAAAATAGATAATCTGGACTTCAATGACTGAAGCTTTGGTATTTTGTTTCAAGTAACATACCAGCACGAAAGTGTAAAGACAAGCCAAAGAGAGAAAATATAGCATTGCATAGCTGACGAGGGATTTATCTAGAATATATAAAGCTCTCTTATGACTCAACCAGAGAAGATAAAAAATTGGATTAAAAAGACAAAAAACTTTTTTTTAAAAAAATTGGAAAAACACATTAATAAACATTTCCCCAAAGAAAATATAAAAATGATGAATGAGTACATGAAAAGATGCTCAACAACATTAACCATCAGAAAAATGCAAACCAAAATCACATTGGGATACCACTCTCATCCATTAGAATACCTACAATCAAAACCAAATATTATCAAGAGTTGATGAGGATGTGGAGAAACTGGAACCCTTAGACATTACCGGGTGGGAATGTAAATTGATACAACTGCCTAGAAGAACTGTCTGGCAGTGCCTCAAAAAGTTAAATATAGACTTACCTCATGAGCCAGAAATTCCACCCCTAGATATACTCAAGAGATTTGAAAATATAACCACACAAAAACTTGTACATGAATATTCATAGAAGTACTGCTCATAATACCCCCAAACTGGAAACAACTCAAATATCTATCAAATGATGTATAGGTAAATAAAATGTGGTATAACCATACAGTAGAGTATTATTCATTCATGAACAAGGAATGAAATACTGATATATGCAGCAATATGGATGGACTCTGAAAACATTATGCTAAGTGAAAGAAGTCAGTTACAAATACCACATACTGTAGGACTCCATTTATGCAAATGTCTAGAACAGGCAAACTCACAGAGATAGAAAGTAGAGTAGTGATTGTCAATGACTGGGGTAAGAGTAGAAGGGTGAAAGGTTGGAGGAGAATAGGAAGTGATTGCTAAAGCTTCCTTCTTTAGGTGATCAAAATGTTCTAAAACTTGTAGTGGTGGTTGCACAAGTCTTTGAAACATACTAAAAACTACTGAATTCTACCCTTAGTGGGTGAATTGTATAGTATATGAATATGTATCAATCAAACTTTTATTAAAAAAAACGACAAGGCCAGGAGTGAAGCAGGGCTTCTGAATTCTGAGGGAACTGAGGGAACTTGAAAAATATTAACCAGTCTGTCTGCTGCAGGTGTCAACTGTCAAGAAGATGTAGGTGTGTGAGGTCTGATGCCAAAGAGAGTCAGGGCCTGTGGGTTTTAAAGAGAATGAACATGTGAGTGTGTAATGGGGAGTAAAGGATGAGGGAGGGAGGGAATATGATTGGATTGCAGATGTTCAATAGGACAACAATTAATCCTGATCAAGCTTGGACTAAGATTCTCTCACATCTTCTACTGTATTTCTTTCCCCAGAACTCTCGAGGATCTGCCTTCGCTAAAAGTTCCTCTAAGAATCAAGGCTAAGTGACATACACATTCTTTACTCCCAGTTTTGCCTTCTGCTTTTCTACTTTGCAAAACTGGGCTGAGTGTGTAGGAGCCTCACTATTTCTCAGTCCCAGTACTGAGCTCTTAAATCTTGAGCTCTACTTCCTTGAGGGCGTCCATGTGCTTCAGAAACATTCTCCCTGTTCTCCATTCCACAGTGAAGCAGCTCAGAGAAGAAAATTAATTTAGGCCTCATTCCCCCAGCATTAAAAGCTTAGCCCTGTCATATGGAAGTGCCAATGTGTGTCCTTCAATGTCCTTGATGTATGAGGTTAAAGAATCCTGGAAGCAAGAGAAAAGGAAAGAATTGCCAACCCTTGGCTTTTGTAGCAAAGTAATACTAATTACATTCATTTACATGATTTGCTTATGCCTAGTTACCTGGTAGCACAATGATTGTTTGTACTGGAAAATGTGAGTCAGATTAATTTTATCATGCATTTTGATTACTAAATTCTTTCCTTGAATGCTCTATTTTCAGAGCTTACTATTTGTAAAATGGTCATGACTTCTCATAGCTGAAAACAAAATTAAAGGGAATAATTGTGTGAAATGTTTTTGACTAAACCTTGTAATTAGCTTTTTCTCCTGCACTATTTTCAGACAAATTTATACACGCATTTTTTATCCTATTATCCTAGAATCAGGAATGAACTCCAGTTTACAAAGTGGTATGATACTTGTCCTGCCATATGAAGGAATTAAGGTATAGCCTATTTAGAAAATGCATTCCTATGGCTAGAAGCTCTCAGTAAAATCAGTGCTCTTTGGTCTTCCTGGCACATCCCAGACAACAAGCATTCACAGAGCCACATGTGGGCCATTGTTCTCCTATCTCTTCAGTTCTTTTTTTTTTTTTTTTTAAGATTTATTTATTTATGCATACAAGCACTGGGGTACAGGCCAGAGGTG
>JAGFMF010011381.1:13003997-13019489 GCA_019455555.1 Galemys pyrenaicus
GAGGGGAGCAGCGGGCACAGCTGGAGAGGTCTGCTGCGCCATGTGGGTCCCCTCCCTGGCCGGCAGCAGGGATCGAACTCGTGCTGCAGCGGCTGTGGTTTGCCTCATAGTGCGTTGCTTAACCCACTGCGCCACCAGAGAGGCCCCTCTCTTCAGTTCTTTCTGCAACTATTAATCAACTCCCTGTGCTGGTTTTTTTTAAACACTCTTTGTATGCCTAGAATTTCTACTATTCCTTTATTTGCTATTGATCTATATTCTTGATTTCCTAACCATTTTTGTGAAGGAGCCTTAAGCTACCATTACTCTTGCCTTTTATGGCCAGTGGGATTAGCTCTTGATTTATTTTCAGTAGATCTGAGTATGGTCACTTGTAAACCTTTTTTCCTGTCATCGAAACTATGAAAACACAGAAAATAATGGCAGGATGAAAAGACCTCAGCTGAGAGAATGTAATGGACAGTTCTCCACAAATTGAAAAATGTAGACTATATTACGCTAGAACTCACTGGCTGAGCATCACAAACTACAACGGGTCTGAAATTTTAGTTTCCTTCAAGGTAACGAGTTAGTCTGCCAGTCTGATGGGTTCACAGCTGCTAGTAGAAGATGGATGATGGGTTCAAGACAAAGAAGAGTTTCTTAGAGCAACAGCAGCTGCTATTGCCTCAGCAATACTAAGCAGGATCCTGAGCCCTAATTGTCACAGTGATACTGCAAAGGCCAGAAGACACCTGCACAGAGAGTGGGTTGCATTATGGAGAAGAATACCAAGCTGAAGGATGCCAGATAGTTTACAATGGACAGAATTGTCCTTTGCTCTGCAAGAAGACACTAGCTCTGTTTCCCAAAGTGTTTCGTTATTAGACCAACATCCTTAAAAAGCCTGCCAGGAACAAAGGAGCCGGTGCCTCCATCGTAAGACATGCAGAAACAGAACAAGCTCACAAGACTGTCCCCCAACACTGAGAGCGTACCACAACATGCCCTATTCCTGACAGATTGGCTCTCTATGAGAGAAAGACACATTGTCTAGGGTTCCCAGACCCAACTCCAGTGTGTGGGTATAGGCCTCCCCACAACGTCGGCGTGTCCAGGTTTTCAACTCAGTTTTGACACTATCCACTCAGAGAGAGCAACAGTAAGGGTTCACCCCCACAAGCCTTCCCTCCACTTCAGACACCACCATAAGCCAGGGTTGTGACCTGTGCTTCTGACCAGCTATCAATCAGAGGTTTCTAACACCTTCACCTCAGGTTTGATTAATTTGCTAGAACGACTCACGGAACTCTGGCAACCCAGTTACTCATGAGGTCACCAATGGATTACAAAGGATACTATTTAGGAACAGCCAGATGGAAGAGATGCCTAGGGCAAGGTAAGGGGGAAGGCACCGAGTTTTCATGCCCTCTCCCAGAGTCACTCCCCCCAAATCTCCAAGTACTCACCAACCTGAAGCTCTCTGAAGGCCATTCTCTTGGATATTTGCAGATTTCATATATAGATGAGACTGATTAATTCATTTGACCATTGATGACTGATTTAATCTCCAGGACCTCTTGCATTTCTGGAGGTGGAGAGAGGAGGAGGAAGCTTCAATCCTCTAATTACCTGGTTGATTTCCTTGGCAACCAGCCCCCCATTCTCCAGTGTTTTCCAAAAGTTCCTTTCATTAACATAACAATAGACACAGTTATCACTCTGAACACTCAGGAAATTCCTAGGCTTTGAACTGTAGATGAAGACCAAAAATGTGTGAAATACATTTTGGCCATTTGAATGACCAACATACATATTTTGTGTATAAGTCACAACATCACGTTAAGTACGTGAACCACAATTCAGTATCCTAGTAAATTGATGTCAATATTTTGAGATAAATGTGCTATAGTGAATCAGTGGGATATAGGCAGGACTAAAAGACGTGTGCTTCATTCCACTTACCTGATGTGGACTTTTCTCTCCAGCTGGCTTCTAAAGTAAGCTCCCCACATTGTTTTCTCACAGAAGAGCACAGAGTTGGTTGATAATATTAAAGACCATGTAGGAATGTAAGGAGTGCTTCTTTAGGGCTCAGAAGGGAGCCCCTTTAGATCTCCTCAGAGTTGAGGATGATGAATCAGTTAGGGTTTCAGGTTATATTCTAGTATTTTGGTCCATTGTCTAGAAAAACCCTTATTAAAAGGACTCTTGGCCTTTAGAAGTATCTGTTCTTTCTGGTCTTGTCAGCTGCCCTTTTGACTCCCTGGTCCTGGAGGCCTTGGCTGTGATCTTATTCAAAGCGGGTGAGGATGGGCTTGCTTCTCCAGACTGAAGGGAGGCTGCTCTCTGAGGAATGAGGGGCAGGGCAGCCACAGAAGGTGGAGCAGAGGAGGGCAAGTCCCAGGGATAGAGAGGAGGTTTTGGTAGAGGCTGCAACTTAAATGATCTCAGGTGGTGGTGGTAACAGGGTGGGGGTGGGTGGGAGGTGGGAAGTTGGGAGATGGGGGTTGGGAGTTGGGGTGGGCAGTGGGGGTAGTGAATCACAATCAGTCCTCTGGTTGTGAGGGGCAGAAGTCATTGGTTTTGGGGACCTTATACTTTTTTCTTGTGAAAAAATATATTTCTATTTTTTATTTTTAGGAACCTCTGCTCCTTGCAAAAATGTTAACATTAGTATGTAGAATGTGGGAAAATCTGACTTTTGCAGTTAGACTCTTGTCAGGCAAAGGTCTCACAGCTAATATTCTAGTGTATAGGGAGGCCAGAGGTGGAATGGTGACAAGCCTGTCAGTCTGGGTTTAATTTCTGACTTCACCACTTACACTTTGGGTGATTTATTTAATTTTCGTAAGTCTCAGGGTTTTTATACCTACCTCCTGTCAGACCCACCTCATTGTCACTGAGGTAGCGCTGTGCCAGGAACACAGGAAGCACTAGGTAAACATTAGCTGCTGCTGTTATTGCTATTCTTTTCTTCCAAAAAGCTATCACATACATCTTGTTTTGTAACCTTGTTTTAAAATTGGGAGGTATCTGATCTTGGAGTTCTTTTTACAGATGAATAGATCGCTAGCTCAGCAGTGGCAGTGAGGTTCACTACCCCAGAAGTGACTGCTGGGCTCTGCAGAAGTATCCAGGCCACCGTGGAGTACACTGCTCTCAGGCCTGATTCAGGCAGTGACCTGTGAGCAAAAGGCACAGGTCATAGGAGAAGCAAACCATGTGTGATCACCCAAGCCTGCAGTCAGGCTCTTCAAAGTCAGCCTGAGTAGGTGACTCATGCTCTTTTTCCTCCTTCACACAGATGAAGAAAACCTTTGGTTTGGGGATATGAAAGATTAGTGTGACCTGGTGTAGCGGCAGGAAAGGTGGCACTCTGGGCAGGTTCGGGATGGTTCTGGGCAGACGGGTCAAGGAAGGAGAGTCTTGGAGCCCTCGGTGGCTTTTCATGCTTTTATTAGTAGAGGTGGCCAGGTACATGGCAGGCAGGGGTGCCAGGGGCCAGGAGGCTGCAGGCCTCCCAGCCACTGGTGCATCTCACCCTCTCGGCTGCTTTGCTGCTCTGCTTGCATTGGTCAGTACTGTTGGTTCTGGTGTCCTCATGACGCCGCCCATTTAAGCCCGTGTCCAACTCAGGTGCGCCCACTTGCGCATGCCCACCCTGGAATGCTCGCAGCACCACAGGTGTCCATCATCACAGTGGTGGGAGGGTGGAAAGACCTGATAGTTCTGACCCTACACCTGGCTCATGAAGCAGGGTGACACAGTAGATTTACAGGTGACCTGGTGTCAGACACTTTCACGTCAGAGATGACTTACTTTTCTTGCTGTAGTTCCCAGCTGAGGATTCTCTCCACTGAGCAGTACTTTGAACCTGCTGGGCCCATAATACCCCTCTGTTTTTTAAAAAAGGAAAATTAACAGTCATTCTGCCATAGGTGAGTGGTCACCTGGAGTCCCACACTACTTCATGACTTTATTGTAGTTACCTCGAAGGTAGTCTGCAGACATGCTCCCAGTTTTCCCTGGATTTCTCGTGTTCAGATATTAGCTCTGCCACTTTCTGGTGGAGATTCCTAAGGCAAGTAACTTAACCTCCATACACCTTATTTTCTACTTCTGCAAATTGGAGAGAATACTACTGCCTTTATAGGGTTGTCACAAACATTAGATACATATGCACTATGTGGTTAAAAGGTGGCAAATGATGATCAATATTTTAATCTTCTTCTGCATCCTTACACATGAGCCCCTGTGTTCCCACCAGATTCACTCCATACACACTAAGGCCCATTACAGCAGCTTCTGCAGGTTTGGATGCTCTTAGAAGGGTGGTTTTATGGGAAACTCTCCTCTCTGCTTTGGGACTCACTTTCTCTTTCAGTTGTAAGAGAAGCATCAAGTTTATTCTATTTTCTAGAATCTGCTTAACACCCCCAGACTAGTCCCATCTGGCTGTAGGAGGAGCATTCCCTCTTCGCAGCAACTCCATGACATTGAACCTCAAGCCCGCCCTCATGCAGTACAAGCTGGGGGAACTCCCCTGGAAGCTTTTCTGTGACTGCGGGTCCATGTGTGGTTCTCCTGCGGAGGCCCAGGGCTCTGCGGGCGTAACAGAAGCAATGCTCTCAGGCATGTCTCTGCTCCATGAGTGATTTTTAAACAAGTGGCTTCTGGAATAAGTCTCTACCAATAATGCCTCGGGTTATACAGTAATAATCAGCCACAGCCAGCAGCTCTGTGAAGAGACAGGCCTGACCTGGCCTCCTCCCTGGTTGTGTGGAGGTAGATAAAAGTCTTTAGGCCTTCTCTGGAGCAGGAAGCAAGCAGCAACAATGAATAGGCTGGCTGGGGTGGGGTGGAGGGGTGGATGTGGAAAACGCTTCCTGGCAAAGCACAATGCTATGAGGTTTATGCCAAAGAGAAGGTCATCAAACAAGGCTGAACATTCTGTGTGGTGCTGTGAAGCTCCGTGTAGCCTCTGTAGAACAATGGTGGCCACCACCAGCACTGGGGCTGCAAGTCGAACACAGTCCAGAGCTCTAGGCTAGAGTCGCATACTTGCTAGCACAAAGAAATAAAACAGGAATGGCTAAATGCCAGGAGAACTTTGTTTGTGGCTCTTTCTGGCCTTTACCTTGTCTGCCCAGGTAACAGCCCAAGCTCCTAACCATGAAGTTTTACCGTTTCACCGGGTCAGAGTCCTGTCTTTCAATCCCACCTCCACCAGTGCAACTTCAGATAAGGTACTGGTAAAATGGAGATAACAGTACCACGCTCATCATAATGAGGATCAAATGAGGCATTTTGTAGAGGCTGAGCAGGGGCCTGACCAAGGAGGCTGCTTAATAAATGTCAATCAAGCAGTTATCCTTTGGGGATTTGAGTGTCTGCCTCATGCTACCTCTCAGAATTTTTGAGTGAAGAGACCCCCATCTCCCTACCGTGAGGCACCGCAATGACGAAGGGAATGCACAGATCCTCAGCTGATCCAGACCCTGCTTCTATCACCTTCTTGCTGTTTAACTTTGAGCACATACTTTAATGTCTCTGGGCCTCAGATTCCTCTCCGCTAGGGGAAGAGTGATAGGCTCTGTCTCCTTGGGTGTTGTGAGGATTAAAGCATTCATCCACAAGAAGCCTTTCCTCAGGATGCTGGGTGAGTGCCCAGGAAACATTAGCAGCACTGGCACAGGGCCCTCATCTATATAGCACTCAACAAATGACTCTTGTTGGGTTGCATCCAACATGGTGGACCAGATGCTTTGGGCTGCTTCCTGTTCCCCACTTCTCCCAGCTACCATTGAATGTCTTGAAATGTATGAACCATGAGAAACAATAGAGACTGGGGTGACCCACTGTCCCTGTTGGCTGGGGTCTGAGTGACTTCTCAGGATGCGGGACTTTCAGTGCTAAACCCGAGTTCCCCTGGCAAACCAGGATGGCTGGTTACCCTACCACGGATGACTCCTTGAGCCCACTGGCATGGAGGGAGGGCACTTTTAGTGATGCCTTCTCTCCCCATCCACCATTTTTTCTCAATGTCTTCTCTCCCCCTCCTACTGCTCCTGAACTCTGCATTCTTCGACCAGCCCTCTACCCTCCCCTGCAAATGTTGGCATGGGCTCCAAGGCAGCGGAACATGTTGGGACAGTGATGGTGAAAAGTATCTTTGAGCAGCTTACAGTTGCTCTTAGTTCCACTTTTAGGCAATCACACTGATTTCTTGAGAGGTTCAAGCTGATAGGAACTTGGGGTCCTGTCTAGCACCAGACTGAGAGTAGACACACCTGATTCTAATCTCTGCTTTCTTCTCTTTTGAACAGTGTGACCTTGGATAAGATGCCAGACTCCTATGGGAATCCACAGTCCTCATCTCTAAAACAGGAAGGAAATTATATCACCCGTCTAGGATCACTCGCTTGTGCCCAGCAGGCACTGGCATTGGCCGTGTTGGCTAGGACCTGCTGCAGGATGTGGGTGTCCTCTGCACTGTGGCTGCTTCTCCCAGTGAAGGTCTTTGACAGGAGCACTCCTTCAGTTTGGTGACTTCATCTGCTTTTACAAAATGAGACCTCGCCCTGGACTGTCTCACCTCAGGCATGTTCCTTAAACTCCCTTAGCTTTGGTTTCCTCATTCGTGTAATGAAGATAATTACAGTACTCTCTCTAGTGGAGTTGTGATAATAAATCTTTAAAGACCACATATCTGAGTTCAGAAGACAGATCTGCACACAATCCTGGAAAATCAATCTTATTTTATATTCACAGCTCATTCTTTAGTTTAACCACTAAACTCACATTTATGAGCATTTACCATGTGCCATATCCTGAACTAGGCCCTGGGAATACCACGATGATTGAGCTCAAGCTCAAAGAAGGTTGAGGGAATAGGCTAGTTGGTTATTTGTTTTCTTCCTGTTGTCTTTTCTTTCTTTTAACCAACAATTTATTGCCACTGTGGCAAAGAATGCTGGTGTCTAACCAATATAAGCATTCCCTTCCTTTTTATTAACATGATTCCTATATTGATTGGTGTGACAAGTTGTTCACTGAAACTTTCTGAGTCTTCTTTCCAGAAGGATGTGTGCATATGTGTATATGACACAGAACAGGACTCATTGAATTCAGGGAAAACTTTTGAAAGGGAATGACTCAGTCAGGAGGTCCTACTTGTCTTTCTCTGCAGCTTATTTTTCTTCGCCTGGAACACTAAGGTGAGCACTGGAGCTCCAGCAGCCATCTTGTAAGCATGAGTATAAGATTCACACTCTAGGGATGGTGGAATCTAGAGTTGAAGGGGTCTAGGTTCCCGATGACATTTTTAGAGTCCCCATATCATCTCTGGACTACTTAACTCTGACTTCTTATTCTATAGGAAAAGAATACTTGCTTTATTAAAGCAAGTATTTTAAGTCTCAGTTACCAGTAAGTAGGCACAATTTCTAGTGGATCTAGACAATTGATGTCGAGTACAATACAGAAACAGATCTAATTTTTTTCTTCTAAATGTCAAGAAGTCAGTCATAGAAATCTTACAGCTTAACCTAATATTAAAACACAAGACACCCATTAGCCTTTCCTAGTGTATACTACGAGAAACTGACTAAACCTGGCTTTTCCTCACATATCCTTTATAAGAAAGCTGACTTTGAAATACCCTTAGATCTTAGTCTCTCTAAGGTTTGACACCAGGGAATTAAATTCACAGAATTGTTTTATTTCAGTACTCTGTTGATATTAGATGATGTGTCTGATTCATCTTTTTATAGAGTGCTCATAAATACTCAAAACCTTTATTAGAAACTCAGATTGCTTTATACATCTGCACACCCCCATTATGATGCTATTTTAACAATGTTAATGGAATTTGAACTTTTAAATTCTAATTTACTGAGTACTTAGTCTTTGCCAGTCACTGATAAACACTCACCAAACATAGTCTCATTTAATGTCTCTACATCCCTGTGAGGTGGGTGCTATTATTACTGTCACTTTACAGATGGGAAAACTGAGGCAAAGGGAATTTAAGTAGCCTTCCCAAGGTGATGCAGCTAAGATGTGCTGGAGATATAAATTCAGTAGTCTTAAAAGTAAGCCATCCTCTCCTGAAATAGGGGAATGACTTTGAAAAAAGCTCAAAGTCATTTGAGGAGATCAAAAAAGGAGATAAATTTTCTAGAAATGTTACTTAAATCTATCCAAGTACATACTGAATTCATTCAAGATTTTGCACAATCTCTAGGTAGCCCCTGTTACTAGAGGATGGTAAAAAGGATACTCCTTTATCTGAAGGTAACAGAATATACAAAATTTGTGCCTTCACGTCCCGTTAGACTATCCGCATTTCATAACCATTTGTCTGGATAGGGCGTAAGGCAGGGGAGACATTCAGTGTTCAATGCCTGGTAAATAATCAGATGCTGTTATATGGGAACCTAGTGGGAACTGACTATCAGCCCCATAGGAAGGCTAAGTAATACTGTCTCGCTTTACAGATGAAGAAACCAAGTCCAGAGAGATGAAGCAATTACCAAAAACTGACTACAAAGTTCAACTTCAGGAGATTTGCATTAAATTCATTTGGGATAAGCCCCAGACATCAACATTTTAACAACTCCTTTAGTTATTTTGCAGCCAACACTGAGGCTCAGTATTGAATAGTCACAGAGGGAAGTGACAAAGCCAGATCACACACTGGAGAGAATTTAGTCAACAATTATAGATGATTTACCTCTCTGGTCTGTTCATTGGAGCCAGTCACTGCTATCCTGAGCTTGCTTTATCACAGTCCCTTCTGAAATGGTATCATCAGACAGAGCGTGGTCTAGCTTCCCTCGTGCAGCATGCTCGTCATTGTCTCATACTGATACCAGGAAAGTTCCAGAGTGTGCATTAGGTTGGGTTCCCCTGGAACCAGAGTCTGCAATGTAGGTGTGCTGCAGGGGCAGGAAGGCATGTGGCAGGTTCTCTGTGATCCAGGCAGATGGGTAAAGGAGGAGTCCTGGAGCCTCCGGAGACCTTTTTCAGCTTTTATTGATCTTTCTGCATCATTTGTAATAAGGCAACTAGGTACATAGCTGGCAGGGAGGTGCAGGGGAGGCCTGGAGGCTGACAGGCCTCCTAGCCCCCGGCTAATCTTCACTCTCTGGAGTTCTCTCTTGCCACTGCGCCTCTACAACTGCTGCTACTGCTATTTCTTCTTTGGCTGGCATCCTGTGACAGTGTCCTTATATACCCAGTCCCTCAGCTCAGGTGCGCCCACCTACGCATGCCCACACCCTGCTCCAGGTGCCCGCCATCAGGCATGCGTGCAGGACCACAGGGGTCTATCATTGATGCGAATGGCGGGAGGGAGGAAAAACCTGATAACTTCCATTTATCCTACATGTGCATACAGGCAGGTGGATGGAGTGAAGGCAGCAGAATTGGGCAGAGGGAGCAGTTGAATTGTACTGTTGTTGCAACAAAGCTTCTGCCCAGTCCAAGGGGAGCTCTGGAGTTGGGGTGACTCTTAGTTGCTCCACTTTGAGGGAGGAGGCTGGGCACTGAGTGTTCATTATGTTACGGGGTAACTTTAATGTAAAATGGGTTTGCCTGACTGGGTCTTTACGCGCGTGCTTGAAAGGCACTCATAATGCCCCAACTGTGGCACACATTATAAAGGTTAATAAAGGGTTTTATTTACAAGAGAAGGGAAAATAGCATAGTGAATAACACAAGGAGAAGAGAAGGATACAGATTTGTAAATGTTTTACTAGATTTTTGGAGCTGGAACTCAACGGTGCGCCGAGAGCTGGCTCGGAAGGATAAAGGAAAAAGGGGCCCCTAAGCGTTACATGTTTGCTTTTATAGCCAGCCTGGCTGCTTAGCTTTACCCTCAGGTCTTAATAATTTGCTTTTTGATAATGACTTTATGGGATCTGTAGTTTTTGGATATTGTAGGTCTGGAATGGGGGTTGAAGTTTATAACCTACTTGTGTAGTTTATTTAGGAGGTCTTTTCCCCCCTGTAGCAGCAGGAAAGGCGGCACAGGAGCAAGTTTCAGGATGGTTCTTAGCAGACGGAGGGTAATGGAAGGAGTCTTGGAGCCCTCGGTGGCTTTTTATGCTTTTATTGATCTCTACATCAGAGGTGGCATAGGTACATGGCAGGCATGGGTGCCAGGGGGCCAGGAGGCTGGCAGGCCTTCCGCCCCCAGTGCATCTCACCCTCTCGGCTGCTTTCTACTGCTGCTGCTGCTTGTTCACTCTCACTGCTGCTCACGTTGGTCAGTACTGTCGGTCCTGTTGGTTGGTCCTCTTGTTCCTCATGATGCCGCCCATTCAAGCCCGTGTCCCAACTCAGGTGCACCCACTTGCTCGTGCCCAGCCTGGAATGCTCACAGCACCGCAGGTGTCCATCATCACAGTGGTGGGAGGGTGGAAAGACCTGATTTTTCTAACCCTACACCCCCTAACAATTGGATCGGGTCCCCTTTCTTCCCTCAGTGGTACATGATCTGATCTTGGACCAGGGCAATTCCTGGAGAGGTATTCTGCTGAGAGCTGTGGTTTCTACACTCCCTGCTGCTGGGGAATAAGCACTGCTGCCCTGAAGAGGGTGGGGCCTCTCTTCAGGAGCCCACCACTGCTTTCACTACAGAACAAAAATTAAAACACCTGGAAAGTCACCTCTCAAAAATTAAAATGCCAGGAAAGTCAGCCGGCCTTGCTTCCATTCATGGTATATGTCCTTTAAGGCAGCTGTGGTCACTTACCTCTGTTGCTTTTTGGAGAGACGGCTCCTCTCATCAGTAACTCACATTTTTGCATTTTGCAATACGAGTGCCTTGTATTTTTGCACTGGTGTGTTCTCTGAATGGTACAGAATGTCCACAGATAGCAGATCAGAAATGAAAGTGTTCAATAAAGACCTGGAATCTGGCACCAGCTGTGATTCTTAAAAAGGTCCTCAGTTCTCAGAGTGAGATTAATCAGACTCCAGAAGCCTGGGAGATCCCAACCTCTTCCACTGTCACCAGGAAGGTTGGACGGTGGCAGGCAAGGCTGTTTCAGACAGATCCTACAGCTCTCCCCTGGGTACACAACAGCTTTAGTCACTGCGTCACAAAGACGACTCAGTGGGACATTGTAGGGTAAATGGAAAAGTGATCAGGCTTTTCTGCCCTCCCGTATTGGTGTGATGATGGACACCTGAGGTCCTGCACGCATGCCTAAGGTGGGCATGCACAGGTGGGTGCACCTGGGTTGAGACATGGGCTGTATACGGGTGGTGTCACGAGGACGCCAGCAGCAGAGAGACCAGAGAGAAAAGACAGAGAACAGCAGGGAACAGAGAAAGGGAGAAAGAAAGGCAGAAGAAACAGCAGCGGAAGCAGCCTGGAGAGTGAAGATGTGTGAGAGGCTAGGAGGCCTGCCAGTCTCCTGGCCCCCTGGCCCTCCTGCCTGCCATGTACTTCGTCATCTCTGATATAATGAAGCAATAAAAGCCTGAAAAGGCTACTGAGGACTCCAGGACTCCTCCTTGACCCATTTGCCGGAATCATCGAGAAATTTCTCCGTGCCTTCCTGGCACTGTTACAGGGCAACTTTAATATAAAATGGGTTTGTCTGACTGGGCTTTTAGGTTTCTCCCCGCTAACAGCACCACAGACATCCTATAGGCAGCACACACGGTGAAAGGCCCTCCTGGGGTGATCTTATTGATGGGGTGATCTTATTGATCGGATGTCTCAGAGGGAGTCCAAACTCTTTCCTGTACTTTATTGCCTGATAAAGACTAGAGTGTGAAAGAATGTATTTCTTAGATTCCTGTGCATTTCAGCAAATTCTTAAAACCTTGCTCTCCCACAAAGGTGGACCCTGATGAGGTCTGGCCTGTGGGGTGAGACAGAGGCTGGGCTTCTACAAGTTCCATATCAGGCCCCACCGAGGAGGCACTGGTGTTTCTGTTACAGGGCAACCCTAATATAAAATGGGTTCCCCACACTGGGTTCTCCACCCGCGCACTCAGAAGACTTAAAAGTCCCAACTCCAGGTACACGTGGCAAAAGTTATTAGCACRTTTTATTTTATGAAAGAAAGGGGAATAAAATAGTAATAACACCAAAGGAAAAAGAAAGGGATACAAATCCACAAATACTCTACCAGATCTAAGCAATGGCGCGTTGAGGGCTAGCTCCGAGTCGAATGAGATCGCTCCGAAGGCAGAGGTCTGGCTCCTCAGTCAGAGAGAGTGTCCAAGGCTCACCTCGGTTTTACAGCCAGCCTGGCTGCTTAACTCCACCCTCAGGTCCCAGTAATCCACTCTTCGATAATCATCTTATCGGATTTGTGGTTCTGGAACACTGATGGTCTGGAGTGGGGGTTGGAATCCACACACCCATAATCCATTTAGGACCACCTTTTTCTGGAACACTGATGGTCTGGAGTGGGGGTTAGAGTCCACACACCCATAATCCATTTAGGACCACCTTTCCCCCTAGCATTTCTATGGCATCATATGCATGGGCCCAGTGTCTGGGCTCCAACTTCATAGGTGTTGAGCAAAGTGGCTGGGCCTGGATGGGACAGAGGCTGAGTCCTGGCACCAACAGTTGGGATGGTGCTCAATACTGTTTTGATTACAAAACAGCAGCTCCCAGATATGCTCCAGAGGCTCCAGACAGGAGTCAAGAGTCTTCAAAGGATATTTTTCAAGTTTCATCTGTGGAAAGAAAGGCTCAGCCTATCTCTAGAGCCCAATCGTGCACCCTCTGGGTTCTCAGGGGAAGCCGGCTACAAGTGTGGCTTGCTCCTATCTTGCTGTTTAGGGCTAGATGCAGGCAGATGTCCTTCACACAGAAACCGCATGGCCCCTCCCTCTGTTGTGGGAGAAGCCCTTCTAGGGCTTCTAGGAGGCTCCCAAGTCCCTTAAAGAGGCCTGGTCCTGGAAGAAGTGGGATGGCCCTCAGTACAAGGCAGAAACGCCTCATCTCTCTAAGAAATGCTTCTAAGCCTCTGAGCTGCAAGGACAGGTTGGTGCAACATTGCTGCAGGGGAGGGAGGAGGCAGTGGAAGTCAGCTCAGAGTTCAATGATTTTGTGTAGAGTCCAAGAGAGGCCTTGGTGCTCTTTGTGCCCACTCTGCACTAAGGAGGCTTCTGGCTGGCATTCTCCCTGCGGACCAAATAATCAGGTCAGGAAGGGCCTGGAAGGGAGCAGGATTGCCTCTGATCTCAGAAGCAGAGACTCAGTCCCAGAGACTGGGTTCTTTGCCCGTGTTCCTGGGCTGCAGCTTTGGGCTGCAGACCCTCAGGGTTTGTACTTAGCATCCTATTAGAGGTGGGAGGGGCCTTGGACATCTGCTGGTTCAAGCCAGTCATTTTATAGTTTTAAATGCACCAGATAGAAAAAATGGCTTGCCCCAGGCCATGGTGTTAGAAAGAGCAGATCCAGGAGGGTAAGCCCATAGTTTCTTTCTTCCACCCTCAGGGGCCTCCTCTGAAGTTAGGAACATAGTCTCCTAACATAGGCTAGTTGACTCCAGCAGGATAAACAGAAGCTTTAACCAGGAATGAGGCCATCCCGAGGACATGTAAACAGCCAGGTAGTAACAGGTGCCAAGAGGAGATAGAAAACTGGGCTTTGGTCAGTTTAGGCGATAACTCTTCTGAACATCTGTGATTAGGTTCTTTGAGGAGTCTCTCTTCATAGAGAGAATCATATATTCAGGACCCGTTTAGTTAGTCTCTTGAGCTGAGCAAATATCTCTCCACTGGTCATCCAAGTAGTAGCTCTCTTCTGATACTTTGACTCTACAAACCTAAATGACTTATAGTCCTTCTCTCTCTTGCTTCCCCTGGACTCACTTCACCAGAGCTGGATGTATTTGAGTTGTCTTGGAGAAACCAGTCACTGCTTTTCACAGTGAAACAGAAGCTCCCGACGGAGCCCAGATCCTCCAAACTGTTCAGCTCTTGCCAGTCTCTGAGCACCTTCTGTGGTCAGGAGTGCTCCCAACACCGTCTGAACTTTCCCAGCAGTCCAAGGTGACAGCTACAGTGACCCTGCAGATACTCAGGTGTAGTCTTTGAGTTGTTCCAAATTCTAAGATAAGGTTGAGGAGAGGGAATGTTTATACCCAGATCCTCATAGTCCCCCCATGCCGTCATGCCCCAACACTACCTGTTCAGAGACTCTTTGGGGACAACTCAGTAATACACAATATAGCAAGGTCCACACTCCACAGAAAGGGAGCCCTAGACACGAAGCCATAGACACTAACCCTCTGGATTATCTGAGGCTGTACTTGAGGATTGAACTTCAGGATGGACGATCATGCAAGCTGCCTGTTCACCCTGGGCCTCTAGAAGGACGCAAGATGAAGTGAATCTCCCTGTGTCAGAAGTCTACCCCGCAAGAGGACACCATTTTCATGAGATGATGCTCTCTCTTCCTACCGAGGACGCAGTAGCATCGTGGGCCCTCCGAGGTGTGTCCCCGAGGGAGCTTGTGAAGCAGTGACCATAGTCATAGGGTTGGAAGGAACTTGGGAGATCGTCATTCAGTGATGTCTTCGGCAGAAGAAACATTATCAAAACAAAGCCTTACGCCAGCGGTGGTGGTGATGCCCTGTGATATCCATCTCGTCAGCCCAGCCCTGGAGTCACCCACAGAGTCCAGGTGCTCTGATGGTTAGGCCTAGGTTACCCATGCTTCTTGGAATGAAAGTGCCAGGTGAGTCCCAGCCCCCCATCCAGAGGAGGTGGGGTTTCCTAAGGCCAACTAGAGGGTGTTACTCAAATGAGTCAGTGCTGATGAGGAAAAAACAATAGATGTCAACTCCAGCAGCAACACGTTCTAATGTGCATACAAGTCACCGGAGGATCTTGTAGATATAGCTTCCTGGGACTTAAACTAGAAAATTCTAAACCAGAAAATTTGGAGTAGGCCCATGAACCTGCATTTCTAAGAAAACTGCTGCTGCTGCTGCCCTCTGGGTGCAGTGACTGCTGATGTCTCGGGCTCCTGTAGTAGAGAGGGGCCCTGGCTTCCTTGAGGAGTTGGAGGATATGCCTGAGAGTTGTTTCTCTGCCATCTTTTCCTGTACTCTTTGCTCTTCCTGAAGCTGAGGGGATTTGACCAAAGGGGTCCCCCAAACTACCACATGATGCTTTTTCTCTAAGTCCTTTTGGAGAAGAGTTCTTCCCTACAAGTCCATCCCAGGAGGTGGCTTCCTGTCTTAGGAAGAGGGTAGGAAAGGGAGTGCTGTGGCCAGACCCTGGGTGAGGTGGTTTATACGAGAGTGGTCTGCCCTCCTATAGAAGTTTTGGAAAATGGGGGTAATGTCCTTTGCCTCTGAACCCCTTACCCTCATGGGAGGCAGGGGCAGGATGGACTTTTAAGAGACCTAAGAAAGACCAATGTCAGGCCTCCCTGGTGGCGCAGTGGGTTAAGCAACGCACTATGAAGCAAATCGCAGCCACTGCAGCACGAGTTCGATCCCTGCTGCCGGCCAGGCGGGGGAC
>JAGFMF010011381.1:13019539-13036425 GCA_019455555.1 Galemys pyrenaicus
CCCCCCCCCCCCCCCCCACACACCTCTGGCCTGTACCCCAGTGCTTGTATGCATAAATGAATAAATCTTTAAAAAAAAAAAAAAGAAAGACCAATGTCCTGGAATTGCTAGATTCTGGGGTAGGCTGAAAACACACCACATGCCCTTAAAGGACAACCTGAGGAGTCTGGCTCTGTTGAGGCAAGATCTGATAGATGGTTCTGCAGCCGAGGCAGAGGCAGCAACTTTGAGTCCTGTTTTACCTACTTGGACCAGCAGAAGACTCTAGAGAAGTCTAGAAATATAGTTGAGATGTAACATGAGCCACATATGCAGTTTAAAATTTTCTAGTAGCCAGATTTCAGAAGTACAATGAAATAGGTACACTTGATATTAATAATGTATTCTGTTTAACCCAACACACCTAATGGAAAATCATTTCAACACATTCAGTTACAAGAATTCTTACTGGAATATTTTACATTTTTCTCCCTTAGAGATCTTTGAAATCTGGTGTGTATGTTACAGTTACAGCCCATCCCAATTTGGACCAGACACAGATCCTGAGCCTTGGGGGCTCCTGTAGCCACATGGGCCGAGATGCTGCTGAATTGGACAGCAGAGCTCACTACACCCAAGTGTCCTCCATCTCTTCCCCACTTTCTTCGTCCTCCAGCACAATGTGGGTGTCACTCAGATACTGAACAGAGATAGGGTCAGGCAGGACAGAGGCTGCGCTGCAGGGGTGGAGCAGCTGGGGAAGCTCAGTCTGAAGGAGGGCAGCCAGCTCTTCCCATCATCAGTTCTCCATTCTGGTTGCTCTGTGGAATGTGTGAGTCATGGTGGGGGCAGGGAGGTGGAGTGGGTGAGGTCTCCACTCTTCTGAGGCCTCCTGTGGGTCTTCGTGAGTGGAGTGGGAGGAAGGGAATGACATGGCGGAGGAGGGGATGGTGAAAGAGTATGGAAGATGTGTCTGGATTCACAAAAATAGACCTGAATCTGTGGGATGGTTATAAAAACTCGAAATAC
Source organism: Galemys pyrenaicus (assembly GCA_019455555.1). Taxonomy (NCBI): domain Eukaryota; kingdom Metazoa; phylum Chordata; class Mammalia; order Eulipotyphla; family Talpidae; genus Galemys; species Galemys pyrenaicus. The sequence continues at coordinate 13,020,548 of JAGFMF010011381.1, forward strand.
CATTTCCCCGTGCAGAGGAGGAGTGGGATGAGGGAGATGTTGAAGAGCTACATGCCTTAATGATTAAAATTCTCAGTAACGGTAATGCAAACCAGGGCCCTTGGAAACGTCAGGGTCTGGGGCTCTTTTTAAAATGGGATCCCAATGTTGTCTCAATTTTCCAGAGTCGTGTCGGAAGAGTCATTTTTCCTTTCTGTGTTACACATCTGTTTTCAGTACTTCCTACTTGATTTGAGCAGTTTTTAAAAAAATTGCTTCATGTACAGAGTTCCACTGGCTTCCAAAATGCACAGCATGTCATCTCTGAAAGCAGCTGGCCTGTGTGCTCTCACAGGACATGATCATGGAGTTCTGTATCCTTGGGGACGAGGGCCTTACCCTAGTGAAGGCCTTAGCCATCTCAGGTTGGATTTAGACCACATCCTGTGATCTACTTACTAGGCCTCCGCCAAGTCACTGCATCTTCTTGAGCCTCAGTTTCCTCTTCCACCACGTGTGAATAATGATAGCTCTGACCTCCTGGTATCCTGGAAGATCAAATGAAGTCACGCTCAGCGCGGCCTCCTGCACACGCCATCATGGTTTTTCCGTAGAAGGCACCAGCTTTTCTGCAGCACAGAGCTCCGACCACTGGGTGGAATCTCACTCACTGAATGACCCTCTGTTTAAATGAGATAGTTTTGGAAATGATAGATGTGGAAAATGACACACAGAGAAGAATTTGGGCATAGCTGCTTAGGGAGTTGGCAGAACTCAAGACAAAACACAGGATTTCTGTTTTCCAACGTTTCTTTTAGCAGGGATTTTTGGGTCTTAGTGTCAGAAAGCAGAGAGGAATCAGATAAGACAGGATTTGAAAATGTAAACAGAGAGCAAACACAGCAGCCTGATGCAAAAAAAAATCAAAATATAAAGGCGAAAAAAAGAACCCAAATGCCAGGGCCAGCATTCCATAGAATGGGCTAAAATGTAGTCATTAAATACATTTACAGTGAGTATTGACTTGACATAAGAAATCACTTTTGATCTATAGCCAGAGAAAAAAAAACAACAGAAAATAAAACTGTCTTTCATTTAGTGCTAAAAATTATAAAGCATATATATGTATACCAAAGTACTCTAAATCAGATGTTCTGCTTCTTTATCTCTGTTGGATAGCAGCTTTCCTTTGATGCTTTGGTATATTTTCTACAATGAACACTCACTACTTTCATAATCAGGAAAAACAATGAGGTTATGAAAGTGTTCCAGTCGCTCATTCCACCAGGGAGCCTGTAGCTCATTCTCATCTCTCTCAGCCTTGAAGGACTCCTAGTGGCTTCAAAAGTTGCTTTGTTTACAAAAGGATGATGATGTGGGGTGTCTTGGGAGATTGGCTGGCAGAGAACAAAGTGAGACATGTTTTATTGAAGACACTAACCAGAGTCAAGACACTCTCTCAACAAAAGCATTTAATGAATTCAGTAGATGGCTGTTCCAGTCTAAGCAAATTGGATAAATGGCCAATGGGAATGTTAGTGAGCTCGCGAGGGAGGATGCTAGACTTCTTTATCTCCACAGGATAGACATACAAATAAAGTCCATGATGATGGCGAGTTCTGTTTAGTCGGGAATAGCTTACTCAGGCTATGGAGTGTCTGATGAGCTCAGTGGCAGTTTGTCCCTTGCCTGCACCCCATGGACTTTCTGATCATTGTCCTTTCAAATCACTCATGGGCCCTGTACCCCCTCTCCAGCCTCTGGGTCTTGCTGTGGCCGTCTTTCCCAACAGGCCTATTCTCTGTCGCTATTTGATTGAAGGTCTTTTGCCTTGGACCCTGTCGTTCCTGTCTATTGTCTCCACAACACTTTCTTGTTTCTGATCCTGCATTTGGCACTTTGTCTGATCCTCAGATCTCTGTCCTTCAGCTTGGTTTGTGACTAGCCTTGCTCCTCTCCCATGGCCACTCTCAGCCCCCACTCTGCAAGTGAGAGCCTCTTCCTCCTGTTTGCTCAGGAGCGACCGCTGGGTATCAATGACCACATGACTTTTCCCCGTGCCATGGCCACAGAACCTCTGCGACTCTCTTATTCCTGATGGCCATTCTATAGTCATCGGAGCCTGGAAGACTGGAATGTGGATGCTGCCCGATTAGGCAGACCCTCTTAAGAACCTGGCACTATGACTTCCTAGTTGTGAGATCTGGGTAAGTTACTTAACATTTCTCAGCTCATTTTCCCAACTGTAAAATGGTAATTAATAATAATATAATAGGGGCCTTCCTGGTGGCGCAGTGGGTTAAGCGATGCACTAGGAAGAAAACCGCAGCCACTGCAGCACAAGTTCGATCCCTGCCGCCGGCCAGGGAGGGGACCCCCATGGCATAGCAGACCTCTCCTGCTGTGCCCGCTGCTCCCCTCAGCAGCGTGTTTCAATCAGTCTGCCTGTTCTGCTCCCCGCTCTGTCTCTGGTGAATCCACTCACCTCCCTGGATTCTGGCCTGTAACCCAGCTCTTGTATGCATAAATAAATCAATCTTTAAAAAAATAATAATAATATAATAATTCCCTGATAGGGTGAGTTATTACATGTCTAACTTGTCCGGATACAGCTAGCACTCAGTTAACATTGTTGTTATAATATATTACTATAAAAGCAACCTAAACACTCACGTGGTTGGAGCACAGACTCCATAGTCCTGTTTAAACTGCTTTTCTCAGAATGAATGTCAGCCGCACGTCTCTGTGGTTCAGCCTCGTCTTCTGTAGAGTAGGATAATAAAGGGTGCTGCCTGTAGGTACGAAATGAAATGATACAAACACTGGCAATGCCTGGGACATGCTGCTGCCAAATGTTCACTATTATTTGTATTACAGATGACGGACAGGACCTACCAGCTTTTTCTAGGAAGGTTGACAATGAAATTATTATTATTTATTGTCACTTCCTTTATAGCAGCCCAGAGCTGACATCTGAATTCTAAAAGAAATCAAGCTCTCAGGGTGGTGCTGAAGAACCAAAACAGTATGAGTGTGAGGTCACAACCAGAATTGACTTGCCGGACTTTCCTCCGTCCAGAGAATGAGCTCATTTTGTACTAAACCAGATTTTATTTGTCTTGAGTGCATATGAGCTGAAACCAGGAGGCTGTGACCTGGCGGATCTGGCAGCCAAAGGCAATGTATTTGGATACCAGGCAGATCATCATGGAAAAGACCTTATCTCCTTGCCTCGTGTGATATAACATAAAAGTAAGAATTCTTTCAGAAAGCTGTATTTTGTTCAAGACTACAAAAGTGACTCAAAGTCATCTTTGGAATCACTAGGAACAGGAAAATATGACCTCACGGAGTCAGCTTCTGGGGAAAGCCAGTGTTTGACATCATCGTAAACCCTCCCTAGTTTCATGATCGTGAAGCCCGAGGAGGAAGATGAGCCTCCTTAAAGGAAATGTGCTTTATGAGGACGAAGTCTTGTCATCGCTTTAAATCAGCACACGTGAATCCCTGTTTGCTGAAAGCCTCTGCAGTAAATCTTCCTGTTAGAAAGTATCATAGTTGAATTCTAGATCTTCCAAAACAAGTCACTCAATTACTAATATAATAAGAAGGGTTCCTTGTACATGAGATGGGGCTTTTACATTCAGAGATGAAAAAGATTTCATAGCCACTGGCTCATTAGTGAAGACTGGGCTTTAAAAACCAGGTACCAAGCACTTTTTCTAAGAAAAAATATGTTCCAAGGACTCGGGGAACCAGGGCTAAGTTCTGATTGTGTCAGTGGAGAGTTGCATATGGAATTGCCACCCTCTGTTCAGCCAGGACTCCAGGGTCACATTACGCCCCACCCTACACTAGATAGCTGTTGCTGTAGCAGGGAAGAAGTCCTTGAGATTATGCCTGTTTACAGAGAAGCTCAGCAAGAAGCCCTTTGTTCCCTCCTTCAAGATTTATACAGATTTAGCTTAGATGATTAAAAAGGATGGGACAACCCAAAACCAAATAAAAACATGTATTGAGCAGCTATCCCCAACTAAATAGTACTTTGCTTAGCAGAGACTGTTAAGCAAAGTGGAGGAGTGTGTTTTCTTAAAAAACAGCAATTCAGGTCTACATGCCAATGCCACAGTCAGGTATTCTGTATGCTTCACAATGACAAAGATGACGACAACGATCAGACAGTGTTTACTTAACTCCCACACATGTCTAGCTCTGGTGCCACGGTGCATGTCATACAAATCAGTCTAAACAGAGTGAGTCCTTCACTTTAATGTGCTTACAAAGTGCGGCAGGGACTTGTTAAAAACACCAGCTCCCAGGCACTAACTCTAGAGCTTCTGATCTAGTTGGTCTCAGGCTGGTCTGGGAATTTTTGTTTTTAAAGAACCATATCAAGTGGTTCTATATGTAGATAGATGGTCACAGAATGCACTTTGAGAACGCTTGTTTTAGCAAACACAGTAAATTATAAATTAAACCAGAGCACTACACATTGCAAAAGGAGAAAGGTTAACAAATGCAACAATATATTTATGTTGCAGTTCCACGAGAAAGCCAATATATTTAAAAGCTGTCTAAAATCTGTGTTCTTAAAAACTTGCAGATAACTTTAAAAGTTAACTCTTTTCAAGAGGCATGTTACATATGACAACCAATCAATATTAGTATTTAGTGGCAGTCCAGTGGTTCTCTACTCTGAATGGATGCATATTAGAATCATCTGGAAGCTTTTAATAAACTGATACTGAGTCGCAGCTCTGGAGGTCCACCCAACTGGTCTGGATTGGTCATCAGATGTATGTTTATAAAGCTGTTTAGGTGATGCTGATGTGCAGGTAGGACTGGAATTGGTCTCCACTCTCTTGTACTCACACCCATTCTCTCTCTCTCTCTCTCTCTCACACACACACACACTTTAAAAATACATAGGTAAGGAAACTATAGTACATAGAAGTTATGCAATTTGAGCAAGCCATAAAACTAGCTGATGTACACTGAGGTAGGCTCTCACATCAGAATACTGGTCAGGGGGAAACAGGTATCCTGATTGAGAAGAGATGTGTGCAATGAAGCTGCTCTACTCTCCCTGCTGCCCAGAAAGTGAGACATCTATACTCGGCAAAGGGAACTGATGGCAAGACTACCTTGCAGGGGTTAAAAATCTCACATAATTTTGAACTTGTGAAGGATGTTTTCCTTTGCTGGAAAGGGACAGAATGCTCTAGAAGGTATAAAGTAAAGAATGCTTCTACCGAGGCAGACTAACCCCTTCTCTCTGGTAAGAAAACACTAGGTGGCTAAGGGTTGCATGATACTGGGAAGCAGCTGAGCACACTACCACCCTCTGCCCTCTCCCCACCCAAGCCCGGGACATACACTGTTCTCTCTCAACAGCGCTCTCTCCTCTGAGCCTGGGCCCTGCCTGAAAATACTCCTTGGCACAGCACTCACCAACACCAGTGCATCACATAGGACACATGAGTTGAAATCAACTTATCTTCTCCAATATAGTAAACAAATTAAAAAAAAAATTAGGGTCTTTGGACTTGACCTTACTTTGACTACCAGTATGGTCCACTCTCAGCTCTGCGGCCTTAGGTAAATTCTTTGTGCTCCAGAATATCAACTCCCCATAAGTTAAAAAGAAGAAAAAACAAATGCCCATTTTGTAGTGTCATGTGAGCGAAGTGACAGGTGGAGTGGCTGCTAGTAGCCAGCCCTTTATAATGGTAGCCAGAATTATAGGTTGTTTATAAAATCACGGCTGTGAATAGGATTGCCAGCAACCTCGAGGTAGAATTATAACAGTAGGCAACACTCTCACATGGAGCCTTGGGAGACCTCGGCCAGTGAGAACCCTAGTCTGTGTGGAAGTCTATATTTTACAGGGAAGTTTCAAGCTGTTGATGAAATAAATGGGACGTGCTAAATCACACGCGTTCGCTGCATGATCCACTGACTATACATGGGGCGAATGCTCATAAGACAGAACAATTTTCTGCTCTGTGATGCTTGCAATTAGTCCCTGAATTAAGAAAACAGCAGGAAAACAGCCACAGGGGGTGAGAGATGCTCAGGGGCCAGAAGCTGAAAGGGGGAAGCAAAAGGAATGAGGCCTCTGACCACCTCCTTGCCCACATGTTCCTCTTCTGTTTCATCCCAAACACGGCCTTGAAAGGTATTTTATGATGACGGTGCCTATTTCAGTCATTAGAACCAGATCAGCGAAGATAAACATCCCCTGTGGAAGTGGTGGAGTTAAGGTTCGAGTCCACGCAGTTAGACAGCAGACCTTGAACTCCTTGCCAGGTGCTAAGCAAGATCATCAATTCCTTGGCCAAAAAAGTCCTCCAGCAGAGCATGTGTGGACTATTCTTAGATTCCTTGCTCACTCAGATTATTGAAATAATATATAAGCAATAGCCTCCCCTACTAAATAAGAGTTCCAATCCTTCCCTGTTGTTCAGCTGGAGAATTATAGTGGCTCGGTGTGCTGTTAGAAGGCAGCTGTTATTTGTGGAAATTTATCCATTTGTTTTGAATTTCCCAAATTAAAGTAGAAGGATATTCAAATCCAGTCTTTATTAAATACCTTCCGGGTAAGAATCCTCATAAAGTGACACTGCTGGCCTTTAAGAGTTTGAACTGCTGTTATTGGCAGGAAACAGAACTCAGTGTTAAGAAAGTGAAATAAATACAGCATTTAAAAAAAAATTTTTTTAAAAAAAGATTTATTTATTTATGCATACAAGAGCTGGGGTACAGACCACAGTCACGGGAGGTGAGGGTATTCACCAGAGACAGAGCAGGGAGCAGAATAGATAGATTACCAAAATACACTGGTGAGGGGAGTGACAGGAGAGGTCTGATGCACCATGTGGGTCCCCTCCCGGGCCAGGGATCGAACTCATGCTGCAGTGGCTGCAGAAACTCCACAATGCCACACTCAACCCACTGCGCCACCAGGGAGTCCGTAAATACAGCATCTTTATAGTTTATGTGCTGCAGAATCAAGATAAACTCTCATGGAACAAACATAAGTTAAGATAGATAACTAAGCATGCGCAGTGAGAGTTTTTTTTTTTTAAAGATTATTATGGGCTGCATGATGCTAGCCATTCTGGACTGGAGGCCATGACCTTCTGTCAGTTGATGGGAGTTTATGTGGAGGGACTGTGGTTTGGGTAGGTGTTTGAGAGGGAGTAGAGCAGGCAGATGCTCAGAAACTCAAAGGTTTGAAACCTGCACAGAATATACTCTCTTTACCTGCAGCTACAAGAGAGAGGATTTTATTTTAAAGAAGGATTTGTGGTTTGAATTGGAATAGCACTATTGTGACAAAGTTGGCCTTCAGTTTAGGTAATGTATTTGCTGAAAATTATGTCTATGCTTTCAGTGGGAGCTGAGAGTGGGTTATAGCTTACTACTATGTTTGAAAATCAGGTCATAAGGGAGCAGAAATTCTCTAGGGTAATACTGACTTAAATGTCATTCCACCAGCCCAGGAGTTATGATGATATAGATTTTTTTCCCTGGATGAATGCTGGAGGTAGCTCGTTAGTTCAGCATTAGAGTTTTGAATGCTTCTAAAATTTCATGGGAAATAAAGTACTTGGTCACATTTAGACTATAACCTTGAAGAGCTTAAAAATGTGCTGTGAAATTTGGACCAAATTTCTAAAATGGTATCTATTTCTTTCTCACAAATCCACCTTTGAAAAGGTGAAGTGAAATGTCACATTGAGTAGATCAGGAATTATTCATTTGGAAAGTTTATGAGATGATATGGTCGATACGATGAATAGGATTAAATATTCCATAAAACCCAGAAAAACATCAAAGAGAATCAGGCTAGAGATCTCAGGATACCAAAGAGATCTTCAAACCTATCAGTTTCCTTTCAGTTCTAAAATACATGGCTTATGGGAGCTGACAAATATTAATAATGGCATTTAGGAACATTTCTGCCTAAATTCTCATGTCCTGGAAGTTGGGTTTGAAATGGTCAGAGCAAGGTATTCGAGGTCTGTTTACTAAGGCTTGAATAGAAAAGTGCCTAGAGATCTCAATGCAGTTAGAATAATACTTTGCTCATTAGGAAATTAATGAAGTGAGGACAATTGTTTCCTCAAGTCTTTAAGGATTCGTTAGAGAAAATAAGGTAAAAAATGGCAATCTTAAATTACAAAGACAGAAGCCAGGAATTGCTGTTTGAACATTTGACCTAAGATTTCTAAGGAAGCTAAAATAGACCAAAAGTGAGCTGGTAATGAATTAATTGAAGATACAAACATTACTATGAATCACTCAAATTAGGAACATCAAGAGGTAAGTAGATTATGGTGTTCAGGGTATTTTGCTTCCTTTTCTATTTGTTTATATTATTTGGGTTGGCATATTATTTTATTTCCAATGTTATTGAATTTTCCTCTAATTCTTTCAACTTTTTAAATGAAACTAATCCATTAGGTTGCAACTCAATTTGGGAAATGGATGATAAAATATTTTTAAGACATTTTAATGGCAAGATATTTGGGGGAAGGCAGGGAGGGAGTAAATAATAAAGATATAAATCACATATTGGTGGTCTTAAAACTTCTTCACAATTTACTATGGATTGCTTCATATTGAAAATTTTGAATCCTGTTTTCAAAAAACTAATTGACAGTAGAAACTTGTTTTAAACATTTCCATATGCATTTCTGCCCCATAATTAAATCAGCTGCTGATGCATTATATACTGCTACATAAATCAAATTTGTTCCTATTCCAAGAACCCTGGAAAAAACACTATTTAGAAAGAAAACACTAGCCAAATAATTATTAGCAAAATTAAATCTGGTGGATGTGGAGTTGTTCAGATAATCCCAGAAATCTGAGAACCAGTGTTTGGTCACAAGGACATCATATTTAAGTGGAAAAATCCAGGCTTTTAATAATCTCAAATGTTCTGCCCATCTTTAACTTTGCATGACTCCTGGATTAGGCGGACAGCCAGAGTAGTCTACCCTAAATGCAATCATTCTTGGTAGATTTGTGGTGCTCAAGGCAAAGAGCCTGATGATTATGACCAGAAGGGAGGAGAAGGGACTTGTAAATGCTTAGGTTTTTGAAAAGTCACATTTGGAAGTGTTATACATATTGGTTTTCATTTTTCAAAAGGACATATTCAAGAGTGAGTTCTCAGGCTGGAAGATTGTTCCAGAATTGCTGAAAATGCTGGCTGCTCCCCACCTTCTTTCTGAAAATCAAACTTGTTCCTAGATGGTTTGTTTTCATGAATTTTTTCTCGCTGCTCAGGCTGTACTAGAAACAACTTTACAAATAACCTGACAATTAAGCAAGTGATGACCAGAAAAGGTTCAAAACAAGCTCATTCCTCTAGTCTATTGTCTGAGTTAGGTGATTTTACTGAACTTCTTACCTATCCTTCTATGGGTTTTCTGTGAAAAAACACCTCCATTTAAAAACCTGTCACCTCTCCTATTAGTGAGTAGGGGCGTCATCCCTGTCTACGCTGCCTCGTACCTGGGCATCCTGTGCTCCCTGCTACCTCACTGTCCTGACAGCTGTGGTCCTTCTCTGTGGATCCTGAAATCTAGCTCTCAAATCTTCATCTCTCTGTCCCCACTGACGATGTCTGTTTGAGGTCAAGCACATTACCTGGGTTTGTGCACAGACTCTCTTCTATTTCCTGCCCCCTTCATACTGTCCCTGGAGGGGTCTTTGCTGAAAAGCTCTGGTGGAAAGGCATTGGGAACAGTCCCCATGTAGACTCCAGTCCATCTCTCCAGCTTCTCTTCTGGCGCCCCCGTTTCTTTCTTTGTACAAGTCTCAAAGCATGGAGGAGTCTAAGCAATTTGTGCCTTGGGGGCACAGTAGGTTCTAATTCTGACTGGTCTCTCACATAATGAGTAACCTTGGCTATATGATTTATCCTCTAGTACATGCAATGTTTGAGGTTCTGGGGGTTTTGGATAGGAACATCTATAGTGAACAAAATAGACAAGGTCCCTTTTCTCCTGGAACGTGTGGTCTAGTGACTTCACTAAGGCCTGAGTGGAAGCGTGTAGATTCTCATAGGCAAAGTGTATCAATGACCAGGGGGCAATGTGTTCTGCTGAAAGAACAGTTTCCAAATCCCCTTTCTGTTCAAAGTAGTCAGTGACATGTAATTGAAAGTCATTGAGTGGGGCTTCTGAGAATATCAAAATGGGACTGACTCAATGGAAGGACATACTCATTTGCCATTTTCTCCCCCCCTCCCCTTTTTTCCCTAATTAGAATGCAGATATGATGGTTGGAATTCCAGTCTCCATCTTGGGCAATGAGGCTGCTTTGAGGATGGAAGCCTTTGCTAAGCAAAGTGGAACACAAAGACAGATACTCAGATTACTGCTGATGATGGAAACTTTCTTGGTCTTATATGGGGGAGAAAAATGCAGTAAGCCTTTATCTAATTCCGATTGTTTTAGTTTTCTGTTCGGTATAATTAAAGCTAAGCCTAATTTATACAAAACCAGGCACATGTATCACTTAAATGCTAGATTTGTAAACAGGAGACTTTTAAAGATAAGTGATAAATCACTTAACTATAATCTTAATAATCATCTCTTGTTAAGTAATCACAATGATGATGATAAATAAATCTTCCCTTGACATAATCTACCTTAAATCAATGCTCAAATTATCTCTAAATTGAAGACACAGTTATAATAAATTAGCTCATCTCTGCTTCAAATTGGTCTTAGTTTTTTCTATGTAAATCCTGCATTTTCCCTTATGGTCTCCCTCTGCCTTGACTGTGTTGCCACAAATAATCTCTCCTTGGATAACCTTCACACGAGTGTACTTTTATTTCCTGCTGGGCTGAGTGATGCTAATTGTGTTTCTCCTGACAAGTCCTTCTTCTGTTTTCTTTTTCCATCATCCCTCTCTTCTTCCTTTTCATCCATTTTGTTTCTTTTCCTTCCTTCTGTCTCTCCCTCCCTTGATCTTGCAGGGATTGGAATGGGTGAGGTACGGTCAGGGAGTATGGCCTGACAGGCTGTGGGCCATGAGGGGAACGTAGCAGGCAGTGTAGAGTTCACAGGTAGCTGTGCTCTGGGACCTGTGGAGTGTTCGCTGTCTGTAGGGGTGCAGTTTACTTGCTAGCAGGCAGTTGGAGGCTAGCAGGGGGGTGGGCCTGTTTGTCTGCCAGGGGTGGACCCTCTTGATTGTTGTCTCTAAGTCCTCTGATAGTTTGGTGTTTCCTGGGAATGGGTGGAGATCTGTTCAGGGATTTGCCCTCAAGGCCTGGTAGTAGGAAAATGGGTTGCAAGATGGTGCTCACCTATACTATCATCAGCATGGTTGACAGAGTCATTAAGATGGTCCTGCCAGCAACTCCACCTCTGAGTTATCACCTAGAGTGTCTTGCTTCCCAAGTCAAAGCTGTGAGGATGGTTGCTGGGATTCTTTCACCTATATGTCAGGCTTTGTTCCGACCAGTGTTATTATTTGGGGACCCAGAGCAAGTGAGGCTGCTTGTGGGACTCTAAAAAGCTAGTTTAGTTTCTACTTTTTCTTTGACTTTCCTAGGCTCACTTCCCTCTGGCCTTCAATGCAAAGCTTCTCGGGGCTTGTCTCCACTATGAATTGTCAGATGCGGCTGTCCCTGTTCCCCAAGGAAAAGTTCTCTACCTTAGAGCCTTAGAGTGTGTCTGTCTCTCTCATGCATCTGGTGCTGCCTGCTTACCTTTTGTGGTGGAAACTCTATTTGTCTGTTGTTTGGGTGTGCTTCTTTGTAGGTGAATGTATATCTTTGTAGATCTGTTGTGATGGCAGAAAGAGGTAAGCACAGGTTGTCCCTATTCTGCCATTTGGACCTGCTCTCCTTGTCCTTCTTTGTCCTCTCATTCCTTTCAGTTTTACTGACTTGCAAACCTGTCATTCAGGGGCCAGCACTCTCTGGGAGAGTTCAGTCCCTCGAAACTAACAATTAAGTCTGTTATGTATCAGGCAACTTTGGATGGGCGTCAACTAGGCCAACTGGGAATCATAAATTTAGATTCAGAGAGAAGACAAGATGACGGTGAGTTCGAATACAGCATGTTTTCATGATGACATCCACTTGTCTCTCTGTAGAAAGGCCAGAGGGATGGTGGATATTGATGCTTTGGGACAAATACTTACTGGGTTTATTCTGAAAATTCATGTTGATTTGAATTCCTCAGGCTACCTGGACAAACATGCCCACTTCAAAGTTTGAGGTAAAATCAGACTTTTCATTTCCAGAGCTCTCTCCAAATTATGTGTCATAATTTGTACTTAACGTTCTCACAATCAAATGAGACCTGACCTAATTGTTGGAGGCTGGCATGGCTGGTGTTTATCTCTTCTAGTTTTTTTTTTTTTTCATGCTTGTGAGCCTATGGTTAAAAATTCAGAGACTCAGAAGGTCAGACAACAACATCCAATGTGTGTAGCAGCTGTCTTTGAATTACCTGTGTTGCCCACAATGTGGATGATCTGGTTGTCTGTGACCATTGAATCTTGAGAAGTGCTATTGATTATACCACCTGCTTATGATGTTTGACCAGGATGTAGGACATAGCTACTGTTATGCAGACTTTCTCAGATTTTGTAAATGAATAATTCCTTTTTCTATTAGAGTGAGAAATTCATAGCACAGTAAACTGATTGAATGACAAACACAGATGCCCTCAAATCTAGGACAGATGATGCAGAAAATGCACCACCCCTGGCGTCAACAGTGCTGTTTCACTAATAAGAGAAGAGAGGCGTGCCCATGCCTGCTGTGGCGGACACAGCCTGGCCTGAGGACGGGGCCCCTCAAAATGGGTCAGAGAGGACTTTATCCTTTCCTGGCTGAAGTCCTTGAGTGTACGGTGTGGCCTCCTCTTAATTTATCATGCAACACCATTTTTTTCTGTATGCTGTTTCTTCTGCCAAGTCACTTATTTTTGGTATGACTTTGTCTCGAAGGGCAGTTCCCAGTTTCCAAAATCATAAGTACATGTTCATGAGTTTTCACAAATAGCCACACCCTGTCCTCCTCACTGTCTTACCTCCAGAATCCTTGCCAGAACAGCTGTTATTAAGAATGAAAGGAAAAGGAATATAGATTTCAGAGAATTGTCTGGCTTAGGATTGAGAGAACAGAAGATGTATGTGACAGGTCAGATTTCCAGAAGCAGATGCTGAGCTGGAGACTGGTGTGAGCAAAGCGGGATCTGGCAGAGGGCTCTATTGGGATGCGGTTCTTTCACAACAGAGGTTTCAGCCAAGCCCTCAGTGGGACTCTGGAGGTGGCATGGCCTTGCAGAACTGTCCCCACTTGGAGAACGGGGTCACATTTTAAGTGTTGCATACCGATGATTAATGAGATGTCAGGTGCAGGCTGCCCTGTGGGATTGGCAGCTCTCCTCGGTTGAAGCGGCCACGGATGTGGGGGCTCAGCTGGAAGCTGGCAACATACAACAATCAACACTCCCAGCAGCCTTGGAGAATTGTTTCTGTCCTGGAGAAGTGGTAAGCAGCAATGATTGCTGGGAGCTGATCCCACAGCCCCTCTTGGTCAGTCTCCTCTCTCTGTAGAGTTGGAAGTAACCTTGACTCTGTCACTCAACTAGGAGTGGGACCGTGTAGAGAACTACTGGATTAGAATATATTCTCTGTTGCTGGAAATAACCGAAGTCCCCACCAGCAGATTAATGGAAGGTGTGGTTTATATACACAGTGTGATACTACTGGGCTAGAAGAAAAAATGAAAGCCTGCCCTTTGCAACAATGTGGATGGGCCTCGAGGGTATTATATTTGCCAAGTGAAATAAATCAGATAGAAAAAGACAAATATTGTATAATTTCACTCCCACATGGCAGATAAAGAAATAAAAACAAATGAATAAACAAAACAAGGCAAACGCTTAGACCATAAGAACAAATTGGAAATTACCAGAAGGAAGGGAGGCTAAATTGGGTAAAATGGGGTCAATTATATGCTGAAGGACAAAAACTAGACTTCTGGTGTTTAGGATAAAGATACTGTATATCTAGATACTGTACATCTGAATCTACATAATACTATAAACCAATGTTACTTGAACAAAAAACTAAAAAAGAAAATGTTTTCTTTTAAAAAGAGGCAAGACTTTTTTTTGACCACCTTTGCATATAGATGAGCTTTGGGTGTTCAAAGTATAAGTTGACTTATTACTAATAGTCCTTCAAAAGAGGAGGTTGCCAGTGGCCCCCACACCATAAGGCTGAATGTAAGGGTATGTGGGTGTGGACTGTACAAATTTCAAAGGGGTTCTCTCCAGCGGCTTTTAACTTCCAGTGAAGTCAAGGCCTTTCCTTTTCCAGAAGTTGCTCATAACCTGGCCCTAGGACAATTACTTCTCTTGACCAACTTGCAAGCTTTATTTTTGGTTTTAGCTGTTATTGAAAAATGTCACTTTTCTACTCTAGGAAGTAAAAGCATAGAGGGCCTTTCCTCTAGAGGCAGCCTGGGCTTATGCTATGAACATGAGTTTGAAGTCAGAAACCTGGTTCTCAGGGGTCCTGGCCCCCCTATATGTTATCCCGGTGACCTCCAAACATGTCCCTTATTGTCTCCGGGTGCCAGTTTCCTCAGCTTGCACGATAAGTTGTGTGATGACTGGGTTAATAGATGTGAAAATTATTTGTAAGATGTAAAGTTCAATTCGAATGCCTTTTCACACTTGTTAAGCTAGATGTCAACTAACTGGTTGATTATCCTGGCAGATTCTTCAGAGATCAGATGACCCTCAGGAGGTTTCGGGGGTCAGGGACTTGCCTAACAGGGCACATCTGGCTAGCAGGGGAGCCAGAGCAGCCCCCAGATCTGGCTCATAGGCTAGTACTTTTCCATGACACAGTCTGACTCCAGCCCCTCTCCCCCCACAGCTCCTCTCGCTGAGCACAAGGAGACTGCGTTGCTCACTGCCTGAGAACCCGAGAGGATTTTAGAATGACTTAATGTTTGCCAAAGCTTTGTGTCTGCAATCTGGAAATAAGACGCTCTTCAGATCTGAAGAACTATTTTTCAAAAATTGTTACCTCAGTCATTATGCTAAAGCCTCCCTTGGACTAAGGAGGAGAAGCGGCTCTTATCTTGTATTGGTTATAGAATTACTGAGAATGTACGTGTGTGTGTGTTGTGTGCACTCGTGCGTGGGTGCATGCGCGTGCATGCCAAGTCAGAGAGAAGAACGGAAAGATGGGGGTGGGTGGAGTGGAGGGGAGAGACAGCTACTTTAAAAAGTAAATTATTGGACTACATATTTTATAAGGTTTCCTATCCCCCTTATTTAATAAACTGGAAGTGAGAGCTCTTGTACTTCTTTTGCACCAGTGGATTAGCTCTCACCATCTTTGAGTCCCGCAGTTTTTTCTGCTTTTTTGTAGGTATTCATTTCCAATATTTCATTACCATCCCACATGTGAGTCATTCCCTCCCATGCAATCCATTTAAAACACCCTGTACCCTCTGAGGGACAGAAGGAGAAAGCGCTGAAAGGGCCAAGTGTATTCATTTGGTATGTTGAGGATGTGCCAGTGGGAAATGGGAGAGCAGCCCCAGTCGGGTTTCCTCCCAAGGAAGCCCGCAGAAAATGTGGCAGCTTCTGAGTGCCACCCACCTCCCCTTTCCAGGAGTGTGCCCTTTTATTCTGCTTCATGTGTGGGCGAGTCTGTGGGCTATACAGTTGGTGAGAGAACAGGGCTGAGAGAAATTTCTTTTGTAGGATAATGAAAATTTAAGCTACTGTTAAGAAACAATTTGTAATTGCTAAGACCTGGAAACAACCCAAAAGCCCAAAAGTAGAGGACTGGATCAAGAAGATGTGGTACATATACACGATGGAATATTATTC
>JAGFMF010011381.1:13036518-13066003 GCA_019455555.1 Galemys pyrenaicus
AAGGGACTGAGGTGATGGTGCACGGGTGAAATGGTGGTGGGTACCCCCTGGGGACTACAAATGATGTCAAATATAACTAATAAAAAAAAAAAAAAGAAAGAAACAATTACACAGACTGTGTATGTGCAAGTACCTCAGACAGGGATCAGGGCCCAGGGATTCTGGTACTGGTGATCGGTGGGACATGTGTCCCGGGAGAGGTTATTGAACTCCCTGGAACCCCAGTATCTTTAGTTATCAAACGAGGATAGTGACATTTGTGTAGCTTGCACACATGAATGTGAAAGTGCTTGAAAAGGTGAATTTTTATGTGAATGCAAATTTATCTTATACCTTAAGTATAAACTACATACCCATTTCAATATGGTTACCTACACGATAGGGAAACCTCTAGTTATTAGGGGAATCTTTTTGGCTCCCTGGTCTTCAGAAGTGCATAGCAGGCAGCACAGCAGTGCTGGCTGTATTTCCTTATTAAAAGCTAAGTCATCTAGGGGGTACATCTGACAAATAAGCCCCAAGGAAGCTTTTAAGTTGTTGCTTTGGGTTGTACTGACTTTGGACTTGGCATCTGGAGCTGTCACGCTACCTGGGCCAGGGGAGTCCTTATAGCAAGGTGTAACTTACCAGGAGGGGCTACCCCGGTGGTATTTCCAGCTACTTAAGTTAATCAACTTTTCACCTCCCCTCAGGAATGCCAGCTTGGAAACTGTGAAAAATTCCCAAGGGCTGGCCATCCTTTGCTTTTTGCCACAGAGAAGGTCCAATCAGACAGTCCTCCTGGCCGGGGAGGCTCTCATCACATATAAGCAATTGCACCAAGGAGCAGGTGGTGGAGAAGGAAGGAGCCAGAGTTCCCACATCCTTATTAGTAATGCTCTCTGTGTGGAGTTAGATTCTACTTCTGAGCTGAGTTGAACTCCAGAAATTCTAGCGCTAGCTTGCTGCTCTTAGGCACACCACTGCATGACGTGCATGGTGTTCTCTGCTGTCAGAAAACACTGACCTCTTTCAGAAGGGTTCTATTCTTGTACCTAAATATTTTCTCTAAACGTTCCTCTACTGGGGGACGCTATTACTACTCTACACACTGGAAATTCAGCATAGGGGTTTGGAGAATACGTGGTGACTGAATAAATGAATACCCCAGGGTTGGGTTGGGCTTCCATTGACATTTTATGGCTAAGAAGTTCTATTGCAGTTGATCTTACAATTGGTTTATAAAACTGTACATTTCCTTAGTATAGCTTCACTTCTGAATAACTGCATTTATCATATGATGTCTGTCACCAAATTCTCGTACCTGTCAGCGCTATCAAACTAACTCCCTTTGCCCATCCTTCCGGTCCCACTTCCCGTTCTCCTCTGGTAGCCACTACTTTGTTGTCAGTCTAAGAGTTGTCAGTGTTGAGTTTCGTTAGTTAATATGCTTTGTTTCTTTATAGTCTATGTGAGTGAAACCATCCAGCTATTGTCTTTTTCTGACTTATTTCACTTAGCATAATGCTCTCAATTCCAATGGCAAGGGAAACAAATACCAAAATAAACAAATGGAGCTACAACAAATTAAAAAGCTTCTGGTAGCAAAATAAAATGTGATAACCAAAAAGGCAACCCACTGAATGAGAGCTGTGTGCACATCATATATCTAGAAGGTGTTAATATTCAAAACATACAAATAACTCGTACAACTTGATAACAAAAACTGAACAACCCAATCAAAAAATAAGGTAAAACTGCTGAATAGACACTTCTCTGAAGAAGATAGTCAGATGGCCAACATGCACATGAAAAAAATGCTCAATATCATTTATAATAATTATGCAAATTAAATGCAATTAATTTAATGCAAATTAGAACCACGATGAGCTATCACCTCCACCTGTGAGAAAAGCATATATCAAAGACACTAGAGACATCAGTGTTTGTGAGGATGTGAAGAAAAAGGAAGACTTGTACACTATTGGTGGAAATGTAAACTGGTGTAGTCTTATGGAAAAAGTATGGAGATCCCTCAAAAAATTAAGAACAGGGGCCTCCCTGGTGGCACAGCGGGTTGAACACAGCACTGTGAAGCTTTTGCTGCACAACAGCGCGAGTTTGATCCCCGGCCAGGGAGGGAACCCACATGGCGCAGCAGACCTCTCCTGCCTTGCCCGCTGCTCCTCTCAGAAGTGTATCTCAGTTCATCTGCCTGTTCTGCTCCCCACTCTGTCTCTGGTGAACCCTCTCACCTCCCACAAATCTGGCCTGTACCCCAGCTCTTGTATGCATAAATAAATAAATCTTTAAAAAAAATTAAGAACAGAACTACCATATGACCCAGAAATTCCACTTCTAGGTATCTATCTGAAGAAAATAAAAACACTAATTTGAAAAGACACACACACTCCTATTTCACTGCATCACTATTCACAATAGCAAGGACAGAAACAAAACAAAGGTCTGTCAATGAATGAGTAGACAAAGAAGGTGTGATGTAATACTTCATAGCTATTAAAAATATGAATACTTGCTATTTGTGATAATATCAATGGAACTTAAGTGGTTCTTTCTTAAAGCTCTTTAGCATCCAGCTAAAATTGGTATGATTTTGGAGTCTGTGATCTACAAGGGGCACAGCTAAACCTGAACTTGAAGGGGTGTATGAGGGAATTCGATGCATGTCCTTGCCAGGGAGTGGAATGCGTATCTTTTTTTGATTTGTGCCATTTTGGGCTATGGGTTCGTTCAGATTCTAGGAGAATGTTTACTGAACTAGTTCTAAAGGAAAACATTCATTCCAGAAGGATTACAGGTTGTAGAAGAAGTTGAAATTACAGACAGGCAAAATTGTTGTATGTTTAAGGTAAATGGAGTTAAGGGCCTGGTGATCCCAGTTAAATCCCCGGTCTATACAATTTTTTTAGCTCAGAAAACCTGGAAAAAGTCACCTGGAAGTGTTTGGATTTACCTGCCTGAATATCAACAGTCACAAGCCTATCTGAATGAGAGCAGAAGGCTAGAAAGTGCATCTGTATGTGCATATCAGCAAACTGCAGGACCCACCATATCTTGCCTCTCCCATGGGAAGTGATGCTGTTTCCTTTTCCACCAAAACCAAGAGGGAAGTCCCACCAAAGTTATTTAGGGGATTGTAAGCCTTGGCTTTGGCGAAGTGTATGTGGATCTCGCCATGAATACATCCTCTAATCTGCTCTTTCTTCTGTTATTTGTTTCTAAGTCAATCCAATTTTGTTGTCAGTGGTTCAGGACTGACACATCTTGCTTATAGATGTGCATGTCATTCTGTGTTAAGTGAATACATTTTCTTCCTGTATGGGTTAGAGGCTTTCATTTTGATTTTTCCCTTCGTTTGCTGATGGAGTAAATTGGCTGTAAGCATGCTAGGGGAAAGGAGATTGTCTGCAATGTTTTGGCAGGAAGAATAATCAGCCAATCCACACTCCCCTGTGGACTGGGCATCTATAGCTTCAGAAATGATGCCTCAGTTAGATTTTGTCCTGGAACAGGTGCACAGCACTCTTCAGAAAGCAACAGGCCCCAAGAGTAATGGTCACATTATTCTTGTGTCAAGGCCTCACTGGGATTCAGCATTGCTTTTCTATTCCTAGAAAGCTCTGCAATAGTCTGGAATATTTTCTTTCACATTTTCCTGACCTGGCAAAGCCTTATCTGATCTTGAAAATAAACTTCAGCCTAAGAACTATTTTAATGTTTTGTTTTGACTTGTTTTAGTGTGAGATGTGTAGAGAGAAATAAATCTCCTTTTATTTCCTTTTTTAAAAATAGGTTTTTAACATGAAAATCCTCTTAGATTAAAGGGATAGTATATCGAAAAGACCTCTGTACTATACAATGGTAATTGTGATATTAGTCACAGATTTTGAATGTAATTAAAAGGAAAAAAATTGTTTTCCCTTCCACTGCAAGGAAACTATCAGATTCCCACACCACTGGGTTAGCCCATGCTCACTCAATATAACTTTCCGGCACAAGAGACAATGAAAGCATTGAATAACCTCTCACTAGCACGTCCCTAAAATTGCATTGCTAACCTGGAGGCGAAAGTGGTTGAAATTAAACAACAGGTCAAATGTAAAGACAACCTAGTTGGGTTTCCATGAAAAAAGGGCTCTTGGGGCCTCCCTGGTGACGCAGTGGGTTAAGCAACGCACTATGAAGCAAACCACAGCCACTGCAGCACGAGTTCGATCCCTGCTGCTGGCCAGGGTGGGGACCCACATGGCGTGGCAGACCTCTCCTGCTGTGCCCGCTGCTCCCCTCAGCAGTGTACTTCCATTGATGTGCCTGTTCTGCTCCCTGCTCTCTGTGTGGTGAATCCTCTCACCACCCCCACCACACACCTCTGGCCTGTAACCCAGTGCTTGTGTGCATAAATAAATAAATCTTTGAAAAAAATTTTTTCAAAAAAAAAAAAAAGGCTCTTAGAGTTTCTTGTGAAGGGACCCAGGAAGGTTTAGAAATGCTTTCCAAGAAAACTTTTTTAAGAGGGAGAATAACTTAACGGGTACCTGAATTTTGTGACAGTTTAGTAATAACAGCACAGATTTATGCTTTTATATTAAAACTTCAGCCCAGGAAACAATGAATCACAAATATTAAGCACTCCTCAATTTCTTAGTCTTTATATCTTCAAATTCACTTTATTAATAGACTTCATAGTTTTCTATGAGCTTCTGGATCCTGTTGGAGGTGGAGGTGGTGGTGATGGGGGTACTCTGTTGCTGTTGGTCCTGTTTACAAGTTGAGAAGGAACTCAGATTTAAAGGGTCTTTCTTTTTGAAGGTCATGCTGAGTTTTTGTAGAACAAAGACTAGAAGTCGATTGGCAGCACTCTCCTCCTTGGTTGGTGGTCTTTTTCAAAACTACATTTCTGTTTGCAAATTAACTACTTGAACAAATCCAACTTTCACTTCTGCTCTTGCTTTCCTGGTGACCGAAGTTCTTGCCCTCACCATCAACATCAGTTAAACTAGAGAGTGAAGGACTGGAAGATGGTTGGTTTCTCCATGTAGTTCTGCTGGGCTTTCATCATGACTGACTTCTAGCTAACCTGACTTCCTGCATCTTCATTGTAAGCCAGATATTGCTTTCTTTATCCAACCTGGACATGTCTGCAGCAAATACAATCATTGTCTGTAATGATACAGTAAAGCACAAGACATACACTTGGAATGTATAGATCTTATAAAGTGCAACAAATTGTCTGTCAGTACACTTTATAATCTCCTGCAATTTCAGTAGGATAAAAAATGTTAACCTGTATTTTGCTGACTAAGTACTTGCCCCTACCATCTTATAATTGAGAATGTTCAACATGTACTCATTTCAGCATTGCTATACATCGAGTATCACATTTAAGTATTAAATCAGATGAAGAGCTATGGCCTCATTCCAAGTTTCTGAAGGGGCCATCGGGAAAATAAAACCTACCCACCACCTGCACTGCATGCTTCTGACAAATCTGCATAAGTTGCCTGTAAAATCATGGTTTGGTGGCAACCACCATGGAGGGAAGTGCTCTTGGCCTTGGACCATCTCTGAGCATTTGCGTTGGGGACAAGTAAAAACTGAAGCACCGTCTGTATTTTTCAATATGCTCAACTTACTCTGAGTCCGTGCACGATCATGCTGCATTAATTTTGTAACTAGCCTGTGAAATTCGGCTGACTCCATATGGCCAGGGCTGAGAGTGGTTGCTGGGTTTGGTCCAGTGATAAGCATTCCAGCTGTGGTTCTATAAATCACTGGGAGGTTGTGAAAGAACCTCTGTGAGAGGATGGCTACTTGGAGGCCTTTTCTGCCTGGATACTAAAGAGTAACAGATACCGATAACCGAACCTGTCCTATTCAGAAAAGGGCACTCGATCAGACCTTCCATTCCAGTCTCAAACCCTGTCTTCTCTCTCTTGTTTGCTCTCAGTGTCTCTTTCCATGTCCCCTCCCCCTGACAAAACTGCCTTGGCTCCTAGGAATATAATATCCCATTTTGAATAAAGCCATTATTCTTCTTTTGAATTCCTGAGCATTTAATTGACATGGCTATTGGTCTAAGCAACATCCACTTTGTGGAATAAATTCCCAACTCCCATTAGGGAAATTGACTCACAGCAGGGATGAAGCTCTGAAGTGTGAGGAAAGCAGTGAGGTGAAGAGCAGTGTTTCCAACTAAATTTGAAG
The DNA here is from genome assembly GCA_019455555.1 of Galemys pyrenaicus. Classification (NCBI taxonomy): domain Eukaryota; kingdom Metazoa; phylum Chordata; class Mammalia; order Eulipotyphla; family Talpidae; genus Galemys; species Galemys pyrenaicus. Next base: position 13,042,723 of record JAGFMF010011381.1, read on the forward strand.
ATGAAACGTCGAAATTGTTACTTGAAACCTGTACAAAAAGTGTTACCTACTGACTCACTGGTTCTGTTTCCTTAGGGCTATCAATTTAGGGTAATACCATTTACCTATGTTTACCATAACATTTTGGGGGTTCTTACTTATATCAATAGCAATCAGCATCAATGAAAATTCATGACAATGTAATTATAGAAGTTATGATTTAATAATTATAAAATATTATAATTATAATTACAATATTTTCTAAATCATAATTTAGGAATTATGATTTAATAATGTACTGAAATCCTAAAATCAAAGGAAAAAGACAGCATAAGGATCCATTTATTTATTTTTAAAGAAAAACACCCAAAATATTTTTATTTGAGTTTTATCTTGTAATGAAGGCAGTAAAGTGAAACTTGGGAAACCAAGAGAACTGGAACAAAACAAAACAGAACTGGGATAAAATCTTCACCAAATCTGTTACCCTCTAGAAGAGCCAAATGTAACTTTGAAACTTGATGCCAATTCCTGAGTGGTCCAAGTTACTGCCTTTGCTCTTTTTAATATGTCAGCTGATTATAGAGCTAATAATAAATATAATTGAAAATCACTGTTGGATCCTTTGAAGTTAGCTGCCAAATAACATCTTGTGGAAAAATGTAAAAAAAAAAAAAAAAAAATCTGGAGGGAAACTTCAAACAATACTTTAAATATTCTGAATCAACAGTCATAGTGTTAGATTTACCTTAAGAAGTTCATAGTGATCATAAAATATAATATTAACTCAAGAAAGCACTCTAATTTCCCATCTCTAATAAAAATCACCAGGGTAGTCATCCTAATTACTTAATTTCTGGCTGGTTCTGATTGGAGTCAAATTTTTATTCCTAAACAAATATGTGACCAGAACAAAGTAGTCAAATTAATCAGCTATTGTCAGTCAATTTTATCATGACTTTGGAAATGATGCCACTAAGACAAAGTGTTTCCTTAGCAGAAACAATGTCATTGTGCCCAGACTTTCATTTAGGACAGGGTTTCTGCAGTGAATTAAGAGTCTCTGGATATGGTGCAGAGCTACAATAACAGCTTTCTGGCTTTGATTATAAGGCAGAATGATTTCTGGTTCTCCGTCATATTTGCATTGTGAATGGGATTCATTTTTCTCATTTAGATGCAGTGATCAGGTGAAAGAAATTGGAGCTGCTCCATCAAAGCCCTATATTGTGACTAGAATACAAATCACTTGATTCTAGCTCTTGGGGGAGATAGCTTATTTTAAAACAGAGAGAGTACTAGGGCAACGCACAAATGAAAATTTGATGGTGTTCAAGAAATCATGCTCGTTTAAGCTGAAGTCACTCTGTATTACTTTGGGCTTCCTAGCTAGCTGTTTATCTCCCCCACTATCTATTTCCTAGCCCTCTTTTAGGACATCGAGTGTTTAAAAATAAGTGTATAAAGACCCCGAACCATTGCCTTATTCATAGCTCCAAGAAGATGGTTAACTGAGATAAGCAGCATCAAATTTCATCGATGTCACAGGCAGAGGTATGAAGATTGAGGAAAAAAGCAGTGAGTTCTAATCTCCTTTCAGAATTGGTGGAAGTGCTTTTCCTTGATTTAATTTTCATCTTCTGAAAAGGGGATCATAATAATGAAGTCTGTCTAATCCCAAGGCTGACCAAACTCTCCAGAAGGGATTTTTTTCAGAGTTGATCTTCCATGCTTAATGACCAAAAAAAAAAAAAAAAAGATTCAAGGTTGCAATATAATTTCTAGATAACTCTGGTTGCAGTAGCGTGAAACCTCTTCTTTTCATTATTATTGTTTATACTTTCAGCCAATTGGTGCCCCTTCCAAACTCCTTATGTCCTTAAGTATTTTTTCTAGCTAGAAAGATTTCTTTCTTGTGGTGGTGCAGGGAGGAAGGGTGTAGAAAGACTGTTTATACCAACTTGGCTCCCCATTGAACAACACTAATTCCTCTCCCATGTGACTGTCCTAAAAATATTTGAAACAGCTGTCATGCTGCCCTCATTCTTCTCTCCAGGCTTAATCTGTCCAGTTCTTCATAAGCCATAGTTTTAAATGCCTCTGTTGTCTTAGGTTCACAGAGCTGGATGAGCTTAAGTTGACAAAGGTTGTTTGTATTGGTGAGATACTGGGCGTTAATTCTGAGTTCCCATTGTAGTCTGTCCACGTGGAATCTGTCAAGAATTGTTGCTGCACATATTCAGCCTACCCTGACTCTTTAAAGACAGCTGAAAACCAGTTATTTTTGGAGGCCACATCAAATCACTGGCTCATGCTGAGCCTGGAGTCAATTAAAACTGCAAGTCTTTATCACACATGCTCCTGCCCTGCTAAGCCACTGTGTGGGTATACATATATACATACTTATGTATATATGTATACAGATTATCTGTTGCAATATATATATTATCTGTTGCAAGAGTATTGTAGGCAAGGTGATGTGCTAACTGCTTTGCATCTTTTGCATCTCATTTAATCTTCACAGCAACTCAATGACAGAGTAAGTATCCTTTGCCCCCATATTGTGGATAGGTTGAAGCTCATACAAGTAGAGATTTGGCTAAAGAGGTCTGATTCCAAAGCAAGTACTTTCCCCCCGCCAACATCATACTTCCTACTGTTGGTTGTGAATCATGTTGTTTTGAGCTGAGCACCCTCTCCTATGTTAGGCGACTACAGCCAACCATTACTCTCCATTTTGGACACCAGACTCATATCAAGGTCACCACTTTCTGATTCACCACATGAGTCTTTTCTTCTTTGAACATTTGTGCTACATGTGGCCATGCTTAGTTTTCCTGTCTTTCATCAGTGACAGTGGTTGGATACCCTTATGTACAAGTTCTTTTCACATGCCACCAGACAATTTTTCTCGGGAAGGAAATTTGAACACATTTAGAACACATTGCCAGATTTGTTGAAACTTTTTCAGGTTAAATATAATTTTGTTTTACAAAGAAGTCAGAAATAAAGTGATGTTTAAGTGTTTCTGTAGGGTCTTCCACTCCATATCAGTATTTTATTTCATTTCCTTTTAAGTCATTGAGATACATTTGTTCTATCAGGAAAACACACTATGTCATTACTTCTCAGCTGTGATCTGTTTGTAAAACTGGTGTTCCGGGTATGTGAAACCCCTTCCAATTGAAAATAAGGATAGTAATATGGACCATATTACCAGAATCCCAGGAAAATGACAGATGAAGAGGTAGAACTCTATTACACTGGGTATCTGCAAATTTTAGTGTAAGTACAACTCAACTGAATGAAGAAAGCAGTGTCTTTAGTTTTTCTACAGCTGAATGCTCAACAAATAAGAGTTAATCTGATTTTCCTACCAAGTCCTTAAACTAACTTGAGTCTGATAAAATAACAAACTATTTCTCTGGGAAACAGTGTCATTCAAATAGAAACACTAGGTCTCTGAAGGATGCTTTCACCTTGTGCTTCTCACCCTAAGACAGCTTCTAAGTGGGAGTGGAAACGATCTGTCATGATGGCCTTGTAAGAAGGTGGGATACTTGGTTTCATGTTGGTTCTCTGTTTGCACTGGTTTATTTTTGACTGACCTCTAAGATGATGGTGACTTGGGCACACTGGGATTTTGGATAGCTGGGTGCTATGGTAGCCCCCAAAAGTGCTGTATATAACCAGTGGATTTGTGAGCCATTCTTTTGATTTGTATTTACTCCCAGAAAGAACTGGCTACTACCCTTTTGATAACTCAACTTTCTTGCAGCCTCCTAAAGAGGCAGACCATAGGATTTCTGTGACTTTTCCATGTAGTCCCCTAGGCAGAGTGGTTCATCCCAGTCTCTGCCCCTAGCCCAATTTACCCCACCACCGTGGGTCTCGTGGCTGCCTCACAATTAAATATTCAATATTCAGTACATTCAGGCATTGGTATTAGCCCATAAGTATCCATCAAACCATTTTTTCTGTGTAACTGTGCATTTTGACCTCTACTCCTAGGGTCCAATGTGGGGACTGAGGGAAGTTAACCTTACCCTTGGTGACCCAGTCAATATATTTAGCAATCTTATGCTTGCAAACCAGTACTCAAAAATGAGTTTTACTATTTCCCTACCCACTACCCCGACTTTTCTCTTGCCTCATTTCTAACTTTTTCAAAATAGAAACGAGTTGTCCTTTTTAATTTCCCTAACTTTATGACTGATTTCTTTCTAGCTCCAGCTTAGCTAATATGATGGGGCTGAGTGTCTCCTCCATGTTGTAGTAATTTTTTTTTTTTAAGATTTATTTATTTTAAGCATACAATAGCTGGGTTACAGGCCAGAATCCAGGGAGGTGAGAGGATTCACCAGAGACAAAGCGGGGAGCAGAACAGGCAGACTGACTGAAACACATTGCTGAGGGGAGCAGTGGGTGAGGCAGGAGAGGTCTGCTGTGCCATGTGGGTCCCCTCCCTGGCCGGAGGCAGGCATTGAATTTGTGCTGTAGTGGCTGCGGTTTGCTTCATAGTGTGTTGCTTAACCCACTGTGCCACCAGGGAGACCCCCCATGTTGTAGTAATTCTTTCTGAGCTTAGTTCATAGCTTATATTCATAGGCTCAGGGGAAGAGAATTTGAACAGCTTTGTCTCAAGGCAACAAATGACCTTTCAAGGCTATCAGCTTGCTGCTTATATAGTTTTTATAATTTTATGTGTGTATATATATTTAAATATACGTATTATAACCCATTTGAAGGTCTATTCCCCTGGGTGAATACACAAAACTTCTGTTGTGGCTCTCCCTGGTTTCTCTAATGGAGGACCTGACACTGAATGAATGGGGCACTGGGGATGTATCTTCATTTCTGAAGAACTGTCTTCATTCATTTAAGGGTAGATAATAATAACTGCTGTTTAGAAGGAAACAGTAAATTCTAGAATATTTCCTTTGGATGATAAACATATATATTTTGCTCTTGTGAAAATCTGCAGTGAGCCACTATGCCACTTTTTTGGGAACTGTATTTTGGATTCTGAAGGTCCACTTTCATAAGCCCTAACAAGGTGCATTTGATTAAAGAGGAAATAGCTGTGGTTCCAGGCAGGAGGATGTATTTGAAATTAGGAGAGAGGGGTTGAATTTTCAACCATGGGTAATGACTCAAGCCAGTGACTTAATCACTGCCTGCCTTGTTTCCCTGAGTGTAAAGGGAGAAGAAAAGTGCTTACACAGTTAACACTTGCAAAGTAAGATGACACTGGGAAAGGAAGTGCCTACAAGTTGTCTATACTTTGCTCCTATCACTTTTGACCTCTTTTCCATATATACTTTGCCAGTTGTCTCTAAAAATATAAATCCGCTGGTGCTACAGTTCTAGAACCATGTGACTGTAATCCAATTCCTAGACCAAGCAGAGAAAGTGAAAATACTCCTCTCTTGCCCTCCCATCAGTGATGCAGCAGGTAAGTAATGCTAAGAAACAAGGGACTGAAACTCCTAGATGATAAAATTAATTTGTCTCCACAAAATAGTAGGAAAATATTTTCTTTTTGGATCTTTTTGTGTTTTTTTTTTTCCTTTTTTTAAACACCTACTTACGCCATTGATTCCTTTTATATTTTCAAAATTATTCTAACTGGACCACTGCCTCCTTCCAACAACCTGGGTGATTGTTTTGCAGTCATTTCTAGCCTTTGGAGTCACGTGGTTGTGAGTCTGGGATTATTCCTCAAGATGAGAGTCACCAGAGAGATGTGAGCATCATTCTAGAGCTCTGCAGTCCCTCAGTTCGCCTCAGCCTGGGAAGACCTGATGTCGGCTCCCAAGGCCCTTGGCAAGAGACCTAAACTCCTGAGAGAATGGAGTAGTAGGTACAAACACATGGATTTCTCCCCGCTGGAAGTAAAAGTTTAAACATTGATAATGACTCCAGGTTACACTTGGCTAAGACAAAATCTTGGGAGCCATGGTAATTAGTGAAGATATTGCCTTCTTCTTGGGAAAGAGAATAGTTCCTTCTCTCACCCTCATGGCTCATGGTAACAGCCCCAAAACACTCAGCTTCCAATCTATGTACAGGGACACTAGCATTTGTGGTGATGAAATAATCTACCTGTTATTTTCTGTCTCTTGCCAGGCTCTGTAGTTTCTGATTGCTTGTGGAAAGGAAGAGGAAAAGACTAGATGCATGCTTTCACATTTTTCTCCTTTTGCTTCTACTGTTATCCTCACCTCTTTTCCCTAGTCATGCAGGCAGTTCATTTCCACTTCTTTCCTTCTTCAAGCTGACAGTCATGGAGTAGATTATAGTCTGGGTCTAAAATGTTGCGAACAGGAGCACCAAATGCAGTAGAAAATTCAATATCTCAAGCAGTAAGACACAGAGTGAATTCCTCCTTCCTCCTCCTTTTCCTCCAATCAAGCCCTCATGGATTGGATGGGATCCACCCACATGAGGGCGGGCCATAAGCTCTACTCAGTCCAATTCCAGTGTTAATCTTAATCTCTTCTGAAAATACCCTCACAAACACACCCAGAAAGAACACATAACCAGATCTCTAGCCATTCCATGAGTCAGTCGAGTTGACATATAATAACCATCACACCATCTTCACAGGGGACATTTTTATTTGATCTGAAAGAAAACATTCTCCATGCAAGCCAAATACTTTCCAAACATAAGCACCAAATGTGAGATATCAGTCACAGGGTTTTATTTGCAATTTGAAATTATCAGCATATCTGTGAATTGGTCTTTCTCAGTATAGTACAGTTTCCAGCTCTAGTAATCTTTCTCAGATCTCGTCCAATTAATCAATAAATATGTACTCCCCTTAGCAGTAATGTTAGAATTTTAAAGGAATGGTAGTTTAATTTGGGTGGTGGGTGCACAGAGGAATTGACTTTGGGGTTGTTGGTAGACAAGGAATCTGGAGGGTCCCCATTGCTCTTCAGTGATCAGTGCTCACCTCACTGTCCCATCAACAGGGAAGGAGCTAAGGGGCTTTGCCTCTAACCACCCTAATCTCTCTGGAGACAGGATTCATCTGCCTGACTTGGCACAGAATGTAGATTCAGTTTGTTCTGTGGGCTAATGAAGGAAGGACTATGTTGGCATGCTTGGATTTCACCTTCTCAGGGACACATGTTATCCTTTCCCAATCTCGAGACTCCCAATCTTGAGACAATTTACTCAAAGCAGGAAAAAGGCAGTGAATATAATGAATTTAATGAGTTGATGAATGAACTTCAAATGCTTTATCATAGCTAAACACTTTGGGGACAATTAATAAAGCTTGAATCTTACCAGTCATTTTCTAGTTCTGAGCAGCATAAGCTTGAACCACATTTTGGGAACTAATGATTTCTTCACCATCAGTATGAACCTGGACTAGGAAATATTTGGTGCTCATGATGGTGAAGAAGATTCAGTGAGTTAGTTGTATTATAGTTTAGTTTCCTTTCCTATGTGTGTGTGTTTAGAGTAACAAAAGAACTGTTTGAGCTTCAAAGTATTCACCAGTCACTTAGCACACTTAGAAATATTGCATGTTTAATGTTCCACTTTACTGCTTCCTGAAAGAAAGAAACACTTAATTTTTCAACTGTTGATTTAATGTGTAATGGTTCGATAAGGCAATGAATCGCCTTCATCTACGACTACTGAAAAATAGAAAAATTACCCACACTGGTACGTTGAATGTGTGAATATTAAGTTTGTCAATGTAATTTATGACTCGGCAGGTAATATACTGGTAATTTGCATACTAATTGCTTTGGTGGAAGCCAACCGACTTTAATTCAGTAAATTAGTCTGCCTAAGCAGAAGCTAGCAATTGCCTCTGTGTTGAGGAGAGAGATGACGCTTGTTTAGGAGTGAGAAAATGGAGCTCTGGCAGGCCTTTCAGAGCTGCAGAGGCCCCTGCTGGCAGGCAGGCCACATGGCTAGGAGGTGGCTCAGCTTGGCTGAGATCTGTGTTTGCTTTCCTCTAAACAAAGCCCTGTGGCTTTTGCAAGAGATTCAAATTCAGAAAACAGAAGACTGAGGTCAAAATGGTTCGGTCTACGTAAAAGCAATACGTATCTGTGTGTCCATCACAGAAGCAAACAGAACAGGGAAGGCAGAAAAACAATCCAATCCATTACAGCTTCATTCTTTGAATGAGAGGCACATGTTCCTTCATTCTTTCAAAGTCAGCTCTGGTTCTCTTTTTTCAAATAGGAGGGTGTGTGGAAGCTGCAGGAAGACTGAGCAATATTTTAAAGGTCATGGGGACAATAAACATGCAGAAAGATGTTCTGCCTCCTCAATACTAATGAAAGACGAGCAAATCAAAATACTCAGATGGAAGTTTCTAGCAAGACCCAAAAAGACCACAAATTTTATTGTTTTCAGTGGCATAGGGAAAAGGGAATAGTAGAAACTGGCATACTCCTTCATGTGTGCAGTGCAGTAGTGACTGCGAAACAAGAACTGCACCTGTGCTTTGATTCTCCAATATCGTCTACAGTCATACCACCCTGAAGGTGCCCGATCTCGTCTGAGTCGCCAGTATCACTTAAAGAAGCATATCCTATCAAAATACCAATGTACAGCATGGCCCATCTGCAATGACTGCACTTCAACCATTTTGACAGACAAAAACACTCATTGCAACTGCTTCAACCTAATCAAAGGGTGTTCATTACAGCATTCTGTAATGATAGTCTGGAAAAGGTCTAGATGTTTAGCCACAGGAAACTGATGAGATAAATAGTACATATCTTATGAATCTTCGGAAAAGCATGAGGTAGAGCTGATCTATGCTGATGTGAGAGATGACCATGGAATGTTAAGTAACCAACCAAGTTGCATGACATTATGATTAATCCTAATTTATTTTATAAAAGTATGTGTATGTGTATACTTATATATTTTCATTTGTGTATAACATAGACATAGAAGAAGGTTGGACATGGTTAAGTCCTCACATTTAATCGTGGCTCCCATTAGAGAGTGGCACTCCAGATGGCAGGGGAAGAAGCCTTTTCTTTTGCCTTTTTGTATTGCTTAAATTTGACAAAGACAATGTATCCTTTCTAGGTCTAAAAAACCCACAAAACAAAAGATAATGAAAATGGGGGGATTTACTCAATTAAAAAGAATACCTTGTGAACTGTTAATATTGGGTAATACAATATTTGCTCTGTTAAGATTTTTATGTATTAAATTTTTTTAAAAGTAGGGTGCACATGTATGTTGTGAGAATGTAAGTTTACTGTAAGAGTGGAGATTAAGGATTACAATAAATATTGCATTAAGATTAGTTATATGTATCAGGACGGGGTGGGAAGACTATGGCGGTGGTGCACGGGTGAACTGGTGCTGGGAATTTCACGGGAAATCATACATTGTACAAATAGGAAGGCTGGCGTAATAAAAAAAACTATAATTGACAAAATATACTGGTTAATGTAAGCATGAAACCAAATGTAGGAAAATAAAGCAATACCATATAATTATAGGAGAAGAAATTAGTTATATGTGAACTAAACGAGCTCAATGGCTTCAAGAGCCCCAGTGCTATATCAGCTATTTGCTATAGTCCCGGCAAACCTCAGTTTGAGACAACAGAACTCAAGAGTTTAAATGGCACACGAGGGCTGAAATGTCACGAGTGAACGACTAGACTGGTTCACTGTCTGAAGAGCCTATTCCATTATATTTCTCCCCACCTGCCCTTTTGGCTACTAGTATACTTTATTGAGGGATACTTTATATACCGTAAGCTTTAGGGATCTTCAGTGTATACTTCGTGAACTTTGGCCAATATATCTAAGGATGTACTGGTAAGCTGACTCTCCAGGGAAAAATTAAGTCTAATTTGTAATATCTGTTGATTTTCCTGATTTAAATACTCCCATCATGTTTGACTTCAAATTAGCAATGGCTTAACAGCTGGCTCACAAAATTATCTTGATTATTTAAGAACCGCCTCTCAGGAGCATGAGAGTTGGATCCGGCACTTGTTGAAAATGTCCAGCCATGTGGCCATCACCCAACTCGAGACAGAGAACACACTCATTACTCCGGAAGATTCTCTCATGCTCCCTTCCAGTTAATCCTCCCCCACCCTGCCCTAGAGCACCACAATTCTGACATTTATTACATAAAATAGTTTTGAATTTCATATAAATGGAATGACAGAGTAGTGTGCTTTCGTTTGTGGCTTCTTAGACTCTACTCAGTATTTTTGAAATTCATCCAAGTTGTTATAGAAGACACTATTTAGAAACCACTGAGTTTTCTTATAAATCTATTATCTGTGTTCTTGTATTTATCTTTGGTCTATTATTGGAATAGAATCTACACTTTAAAACAGTTTCCCTCCTTAAAAACTCCTTTTTACTTCCTTTAGCTGTTCAGTGTATAATATTGGCTGCACTGCGAATAGGTTGTAGAACATTTCTACAATTTCCAGTATTATAAAATTTCACATCTCACACTCCTATCAAAATAACTGATACAAATTGGGGACATTTGGTGGGGAGAGGGGAGGGGGAGGGGGAAGTTTGAGAGCAGACGGGAGCACGGGGTACTGAGGCAATGGTGCACTGGTGATATGGTGATGGGGAATACATGGGGATTTCAATTGATGTCAAATATATATAAATAAAAAAATAACTGATACAAAATAAAGTCTTTTAAAAATCACAAAATATCATTGGAAGCTCTTCCTCAGTTGATTTCTCTTTTCGTGTATGTGTGCTGTGACTCTCTGAATATGATTACAGCAAACCCTGCCCACAAGATAGCAGGTATCAGCCTACTGTCTAAAGGGCCTGATTTTGGTCTGCCAGCTGAGAGTGCATTCAGATCATAGTCATTATAAAGATGACACTTCAAGCCACACTCTAGGGGTGTAGTCCTGTAATGTCCCAGAGAGGCCCCAGGGGGCTGAATACAGGATCTCTTCAGATTAATGGAGGAACCCAATGGCCATAATATTATACAATGTCACTAAGAGTTTCTGTGAGGCTTTACTATTTCATTGTGGTGGCATTTTATTTTATTTATTTATTACCTATTTCCTCAAGGTTTTCCAAACAGCCATTTCTAGTTGCCCTGGAACTGCTACTGTTTTTACAAAGAAAGAGAGATCTTGAGCCGGTAGACAGTTCAGAGCATTGTTCCCATTGGATCCCACCGTCCAAATTCTGATTTGCATTTATTAAAATATGTTAGTTGGGATTACTAGGTGAAACTTGGGAATGACCTTTGGGTAAGAATGTCTGAAAATCTGGATTGATTGGGTTTTTCTTATAAGCAGAACTAAACTTTTGGGTCAGAATGAAATGAATTGTATTAGCAGAAATTCCTGAATGGAAGAAATAGGAAGGAGATCGAGAAGGTTAGAAAGTGTCGCTAAGATGCAATTCTAAATGCTGTAGACCCTGCACACAGCCTGTCAACCAATATTAATCCAGGTCTTTGATCTGTGGATCCATGGTCAAAGCACTCCACCAAGCTCCCATGAGAAGAAGACTTGGTTTCTCTTCTCTACTCTGACTGGTTCTACTTAGAGGACCTGTGTTCCTCTTCCATGTTTTGGGGTGGTCTGAGACTGTGCAGCATATACTGTAGAGCCCATGGAGGCCTAGGGGAGGAGGGACAAGCATCATGGCCAGATCTGTACTGACGACATGCCTGCTGTAGGCTACTGTCAGTGACTCTGAGTGGCAGGGAGACTACAGCAGATCAGGTCCAAGGAAACATGGAACTCCTCTTCCATCCAACTCTGGGCTCAAGGACTCTTCAAGGCTTTGTTGAAACTCGCCTTGAACTGCTGAAGCGTGAGATGCTTTCACCCAGTGTTCTCCCTCTGTCCTTTAGTAGGGGTTAGAATTGTATCTTAGTGATCTCCTTCCTATTTCTTTCATTCAGGAATTTCTACTAAAACAATTCTTGCATATTTAATTCCTTTTTTTTTAAAGATTTATTTATGCACACAAGAGTGGGGATATAGGCCAGAGGTGGGGGGTGGTGAGAGGATCCAGCAGAGACAGAGTGGGGAGCAGAACAGGCAGACTGACTGAAACTAAGGGGAGCAGCGGGTGAGGTGGGAGAGGTCTGCTGTGCCATGTGGGGCCCCTTCCTGGCTAGGGGCAGGGATTGAATTCGTGCTTCAGAGGTTGCGGTTTGCTTCATAGTGCGTTGCTTAACCCACCACCAGGGAGGCCCTTGCATGTTTAATTCTTGCTTGACATCCTTTTTGCATAGTATCCAGACTAATGCAGGTCCTCTGAGCACCTCCAGATAGCCAGTGTAGCAGGGATGGTGTAGGTGGGATTCAGATATCAAGTGACTTGCTGACCTGTAAGTTCTCCCCAACACTAGTGTCTAGGAGTCACTTTTCTAAGTTTTCTGAAATTCCATTCTTGTCTTGTGCCAAAGAAGGACTTCTTAGTAAGGGCAGCAGCAGCAGCGGCAGCGGCCTCAGCAGTCCGGCTGTGCCTGAGTGAGAGGGAGCCCTGGAGGAGCTGCCCTCCGTATTGCATGGTGTCCTGCTCAGCATCTGTTGTCATCTCTTTCTTGGCCATGCTATATCTGGGGTACGCAGGGTACCTCCAGGCTTTAAAGTTGACCTGGACTTGAAAGCAACAATGGAGGTGAGACTGAAGAAAGAATAGGTAGATGTTAGAATCGGGATCAATATCTTCAGTTGTTCTAGAATCAACCACATGGCAAAGGAATATTCTTTCTAAATGATGATCATGGAAGATAATGACAGAGTTTTCTAGCCAGTTCAAAGTTCAACAATAGGCGTAGGTACCAGAGGTACCAAAGAATAAGAGAAGAGATAAGGATCTTTATCTGTGCACAGTATTTCTAGCACTTGCATTTAACTAACTGCCAACTGTAGTGGAACAAAATCCTAAATTGAAGATCTTCTCAAATGGCCACTGACTCATGAGGTCCTAAGGATATGGTCAGAATCAAAGTGGGGTGAGAACTTTCTTTCCTCATGGCCCAAATGCACTAGAACTGGCCACTGTGGATCTAGGGGTTGCCTTGAGCTGCTTTGTTGTAATCCAGCGAAGAAATCTAATCCTGTGTATAGTGGGTGAAGAATCCAGTTCAGCCTAAGTTCTTGCTAGAGACTAGCAAGAGACTGTACAGAGCCAAAGCAGAGTCCTGCTTTTGAGCCCAATCGAATTCACTTTACATTCTGCAGACTGTACTAAGAACTGGAGCAGAATTCGGGACTAGGAAGAGATGGATGATATTTTCCAGGGCTCCACCTTGGGTCTCTCAGGCTTTTCTGGGTGATTTGTCTCTCATTTTGAAAACTTTCTAGTTGTTTAAAGAAGAAGCTTCAGGGCCTCCCTGGTGGCACAAGGCTATGAAGCATCTGCAGCCACTGCAACACAAGTTTGATCCCTGGCCAGGGAGGGGACCCACTTGGTGCAGCAGACCTCTCCTGCTGTGCCCGCTGCTCCTCTCAGCAGTGTATTTCAGTAGATCTGTCTGCTCTGCTCCCCACTCTGTCTCTGGTGACTCCTCTCACTCCCCACACCTCTGGCCTGTACCCCAGCTCTTGTATGCATAAATAAATCTTTAAAAAAATAAAAAAGAAGCTTCTTGTCCCAGGCCATTAGCTTCTCTTAGTATAGATTTTATCAGGGCTGAATTTATTCTGATGAAATATGTAAACCACTACAGGGATGTTTCCAGCAAAACTATTGAGTTTACTTCATTTTATAAAACAAAACAGGCATCTTTTCATCAAAATAATAAATAGAAAAGATGAAACAGATATTTCAAAACCTGGGGAGCAAAGAATGGATACAGGCAAACTACAGCAGCTTGACATGTGCTTGTTAAATCATCAGGCTTTGAGAATAAAATCAAACTGTTCCCTGGGCTTAATTCGCACAGCAACCTGAAACTCTTAGAAACACATGGTTCATAGGACATGGACCCACTACACAAGCTTCCAGATGCACAATCTGAAATACAGGCATATAATTTGACTATCCTTTGCCAAACCTAACAAATAACAAATCTTCCAGTGGAAAATAGTCTCATCTCAGTTTCTTCATTCTGCTCTTAAAATCTCTGTAAGCACCAGACACTTGTCTTATTTACATCTTTTCTCCTGTCTGAGGAAAGAAGTCATTCCTAAAGCTAAGCCACTACACAGGATTTTCTGAGGCTACCCTAGTATGGACAGTGGTTCCTGAATTAATTCTCTCATTTCTATTCTGAACTCAAATGCATGCCTAAGAACTCCACAGGTGCATGTGTTTTTTTTTTTTTTTTTTTTTTTTTTTTGCAACAATCAAGTAGAGCTTTATTATGCCTGCATGCAGGGGCCGACCATCCAACTGAGACACACAGGTTGAGCTGGGGTGATCGACTCCAAGAGTAAGAAGGGGTGAGCTTATATAGCCAATTTCCCGTCATTACATAGGTTGCAGCGAATAAGCTGAGAGGTCAAAGCCCATGCAATGAGCACAGCAAATAGCTTTAAAGAGAAATATGTTTCAAAAGTTTAAACTTGTACAGGAGATCCATTTGGGCGGGTGCGTGGGCTTCTGGTGCATGTTTTTATTAGAAAAAAATAAACAAACAATGGCAAAGGAAGTGGAGATAGAGCTTAGAACAATTTGTTCCATAGAATAGAGTGAATCATGTCCCCAAATGAGCAATGTCTGCTAGAGCTGCAGCAAACACTGAACAGTCTCATCCATCAATTATTCAAGGGCCCTCTGCCCACCAGTTACATTCATTAAACTGAAGAGCAATCTGCCCTTTGTTCTGTTACTCAGTGTCCATGGGGAGCATCTGGACTTGCTTGCCATTCTGACTTAATAACGGTGTGCACTCCCACTGATGATAAGGGGTTTAGTGAAGGAGAATTTTCACCAAAGCTTTTCTCCCCTTAACTGAGGCTCTAATCCCATTTGACGTGAAGTCCTTTTCAGAGGACCAGGAAGCAGAGGAGGAGTATGCTACATAAACCCAGGTTCCAGGAGCAATTCGTGTCCAGTCAAACAGTCTGCTTGACTGTGCAAAGTCCTTACTTAGTCTGTGGCGTATACCTGGGAGCTCACTAGAAATGCAGATTCTCACTGCCACCAAACACCTACAGAAATTAAATTTGCCCTTTCTTGAAAGTTTGAGAGGCACTGCAGGAAGTGAGAGGGGATGTAGGTATTCAGTCACTACCTTCTCAGAGCTACAGCCTGGAGGTAGGTGGAAGATTGATATGTTAAAGAGAACTCATAGCACAAATGGTGAGTGCTCTGGAGCATTCTGCACAAAGTGCAGGATAACAGAAAAGACCATGGTGAATTCCACCAGTGGTGAGGGGAGCAGTGGGAGGCAGTGCTTGCCAAATGAAGAAAAGGCATCGATCGCTCTGGTTCCATGACTGTCACCCCATTGCCTTAGGCCAGCCCTTCATCCTCTCTCACCTGAACTGTGGGAAGAGTCTCCTTGATTACAGTCTTTGGAGCCCCTCATCTACTTTCTCAACTGACCCCTGAATTATTTAGCTAAGCACACACAGTGTTTCCTCTGTTGAAAGGTAAGTGTAAACTAAGTAGGCCTACAAGCCTTATATCTGGTGCACACAGTACTTTTAGAGCCATCCCCTGCATTTCCAATCTGTCTCCTTCAACCCAGCTCTCCAAAACTGTCCATGAATTCCTTCCTCTCTTTCTGTTTTTGTCACCCTGCCTTTTCAGTGACTAGGTCTTCTGATTGGACTGCTTCTCTTCCATGTTCACTTGGTGAGCTCCTCTTCATCCTTCAAAACCCTCCTCTGGCATTATATCCTCTGGGAATTCTTTTATAAACTACTTTTAAAGAGACTTAATTTGCTACTTTGCTCAACTTCTGCATTTTGCCTATCTATCATTTAGTCATAAAAAGGAATGCTAGAATCTGGGTGAACCTTGAAAATATACTGAATTGAAGAAATCAGAGACAAAAGCCACACATTGTAGGATTCCATTTATATCAAAGTCTAGAACAGAAAAATCCTTAGGGATAGAAAGTAGGTAAGTGATAGGAGTTGGCAGGAGAATAAAATGGGGAGTGACCCCTTAATTGGTAAAGAATTGCTTTTTGGAAAAAAAAATCCAGAAAAAATTCTGGAACTAGACAGTACTGATGGTTGCACATCAGTGTGATTGTACACTTTAAAATGGTGAATTTTGTTATGGTTTGTTATGCGGTTTGATCTCAAATTAAAAAAATGATGAAGTTGGGATAAACCAAAGGGACCATGGGAGGGGGGAGGGAAAGGGGGAAGGGCAAAGACGGGGAAGAGGCCAGAGGGTGCATAAGGGACTGAGGTGATGGTGCACGGGTGAAATGGTGGTGGGTACTCCCTGGGAACTACAAATGATGTCAAATATAACTAATAAAAAAAAAAAAACGATGAAGTTAAACTCAAATGTCTTAAAAATATCTTAAAGCTCTAGGACCTGTGATTTAATGAAACCTCTTTAGGATATAGTAGATACTCAGTAAATACTTGGTGAACTGAATGAACAGGGGATAATGCTTTCCTGCATTTACAGATATCTAGATCAGGAAACATCTTTAAGGTTTTACTATAGTGTAACCTTTGGGGCAGGATCAGTTTTAAATGAAATCACTTCATCAGCGTGTGCTGGTAAAGCTTTAACGATTGGTTCTCCAGAAAAAGTAAAATATCCAATATATACGCAAGTAAGTTTATTTATTTTACTGACAGAAGGGATGTGAAACACAGTTTATAAATAACAATAAAATACACACTACTGTTTACTGTAAATTCTTTATAGTCAATTGGTCCTCACAGAAAGCTTTAATTGATTTTTGCTGAACTCCTGTATCTGCAGCCAAGCTATGGTTGCAATTGATCCATGATTTAAAAATGGAGTTGCACCCCAGTCTTTGCTCTTCCCAGAAAATTTATCATCACTCTGATATATAATCTATTAAGTTATTTCTTACCCTTGTACAGATTATATCTATTAAACTGAAAGCTCTTTATCTCAGGCAAGAGGGATGTCAGAATCTCACTTATTTATCAGTGAAGTAAGTAGTTCATTTGGTGGACTGGACTATAGTTTTTGAATACTGGAAGAAAAGGTCCTCAAATTTTGTGTGTTGCTATTCACGGTGCACTATCTCTACAACATCACACTTTCAAGTCTAATTTACATTATTAATACTTTCTCAAGGCTAGATAACCATTAAAGTAACAAATTAAACCCTGGGTTGTGGCGTTTTCTAATTTCCATGCTGTAAATACTCTCATCATAATTGATTTTAAGTAAACGATGTAACAACATTGGACATGGAGTTAGGTAGAGAAGCACAGAACCTAAATATTGTCTAGCACTTCCACCTTACCGACGTAATAGACATAAATCACCCCAAGAACACGGATAATAGTAAGATAATTACTTAGTGATGAGTTTTGAATATTTATTACCTCTGTTTTTAATAAAATATATTTAATTATGAGTTCATATGATTGAATATTTAATAATGGCTGTGTTTAGCAACTAGACCTTAAAATTCTAGGAAATTAAACCTTTGTTCTTAAAAGCCAATACCAAGTGTCTTCAGCATACCAGTGGGCCTGACAGTTAGGGGACTTTTCAAACCTTTGTAAGTTCAAGATCCCACTGGAAACTTTACAGATACCCCCATCTAGAGAGTTCAACACTCTTAAAATTGTAAATTCTCCAGTTTAGCATCTCGTAATCTTTGTGCTATGAAATATATTTTATTGAGATTATAAAAGGTATACCACACATTAAGAAAAATGGGAAGAGGTGGGGTTCTAGACTCAATGAAATTTTGAGAAATCTGCTAGGACTTCTCAGAGCCCTTAATAAGCTAACACACGTTTTGAATCTTCCGGAAGAGCATGAGATATTCAATCGTTACATCTTTTAGCAGGATATTGTTTAGAAAATGCTGCTAAATCATCAGTGGACTTTTGCTAACTCTGCCAACCTGGCCCAACAGTCTTTGTCCCTCTCCTCTGGAACTTATGAGGCTCCTCAAGCTCCTGTAGACATTAGGACTCAAGGCCTACAGACGCCTCACTGCATGACGGTCCTTTGCCCTGCTCTTAGGTCAGCCCATCTGCACCATGTGGTTAGTGACTTGTGATTCTGTAGGCTCAGATCACACTGTTTTCAAGGGGTTTATGGTCACTGCATCTTCTTGGGGACTGATATCTAGACCTACTCATATCGAGACCTCCTCTTAGTCATTTCTCGTGTACGCTTTTAAATCAGCCCACAATAGTTCTTAGTCTTGTTATTGTAAGAGGGGCCCGTGTAGACGAGGTGGTGGTGAGGAATCTAGTCACTCTCTCTGCCACCCCAGGCCAGTTTACTTTCTCGTCCATTCCTTGTCCTCTGCCCTGTGTCATGGGCGGTGGGAGGAAGGGGCTTGTCAGGACATACCCAGTAGTGTCTGTGTGCTCCATTTTCTAGCTCTCCTGGTAGCTGGCTCACAGTTAGGTTTGGTTCTTGGTGAGAGATTGAAGGGAGGGAGAGAAGAGAGAGGGGAAAAGAGAGAAGCCAAGGTGTTTGTCCCCCAACTTCTGCCTTGGGTGGCGTCTCTGACAGTGGAGGGATCTTCGTTGTTCTGCTCTTGCCTGCCACCCTGTTTCTTGGCTTCAGCCACTGCCCTGCAGTCCTGACTTCTAGCTTCTAAAACAGGGCTCCACCTTTGTCTTTCTAGCCTGGAGGTGGTAGATACTTTCTGCTGTTGCTCATCTCTGGGAGGGCTTTTTGTTTGTCTTCTTGGCTCTTCCATTTTTCCATAGCAGACACTGTGCACCCTACCCTGACCCGCTAGGTATTCATCTTGATAAACCGAGGTGGCTGGCTATGCACCTGAGACTCACTGCCCAAGGGCTTTGCACCTGCCCTCTGGGTACTGCTCAGCTTGGGATTAATGTCTCCAGAAGCAGCTGCAACTCAGGAGTATTGATACATAAATACCCAGCTGCCTTCACCCTGAGGGCAAAGGATAACCCTGAGGTACATATTGCATGGGTACCCCCAAAAGATTGAGTACCACTTCCACAGCAGGAAGAAGCTTAATCACGTGCCCTTTACGTCGGTTTCCTTGCCTGTCCCTCCACTTCTTTACCTGTAGTTCCTGAAATTACCTCCCAGCAGAACTACTTGGATGGGGGTCTCCTGCGGACCAAACAATGCAACTTGTGTAAACTATCTCCTGTGCTAAAACCTGCTGTTCTAAGCACCCTGATTTCCTGATGACCCTGCTCATTCACACAGGACCCCTGCCACAGCCACTTCCATCTTGCCAGGAGGGGGACGAGACCTGCCAGGACACTGTTCCTCAGAGAAGTCCCAAAAGATAGGCCTTGGGAAAAGTATGTCAACTGGAAACTAAGAGAAGCAGCGACTCCATTCGACTCTGCCATCAGATGACAACCTTGTAAGCTACTGGAAGGCATTGGAATCTGCTTCAATTTCACATTCTTCCAAATACTGTCTTTATGCTGATTCACTGTCCTAGAAGGCTTTATGCTCACTTACTCCTTTCTTCTTCTTTTTTTTTTTTAAAGATTTATTTATTTATGCACACAAGAGCTGGGGTATAGGCCAGAGTCCAGGGAGGTGAGAGGATTCAGCAGAGACAGAGTGGGGAGCAGAACAGGCAGACAGGCAGACTGACTGAAACACACTGCTGAGGGGAGCAGTGGGCGAGGCAGGAGAGGTCTGCTGTGCCATGTGGGTCCCGTCCCTGGCCAACAGCAGGGATCAAACTCATGCTGCAGTGGTTGCGGTTTGCTTCATAGTGCATTGCTTAACCCACTGCGCCACCAGGGAGGCCCTCACTTACTTCTTTCTTTCTCTAGATTAAAGGTGCCCATTATAGTTCTTTGTGAGAGGGGGACACCTGCCAGAGCAGAGAGTTGCGAGGTGCCCTCCAGTGCTTTGCTGGGTGTGGTCTGTGGTCTCCTTGTGGGTTTATGACACCAAACAAGAAGTGTTAGGAGAGAATTTATACATAATAGTTCCAAATAAGCATTGGAGTAGTCATTGTGAGAGAAAAAAAAATCACAGAATTTGGTTGCGCTTCATTAAGTTTGTTTTATGGCTTGGGATTGTGTTTGTTTTATACAACATCTGTGCATCGAATTGCATAGCTCTCAGACAGACACACAGCCCAGTGGGAACGATGCCCTCTCGAGCTGTGTGGTACACCAGGCCTGGGAGTAGGAGGCATCAGCATAATTTGGATGCTGCTGGCTACTCTAGAATTCAGCCTGGTCTTGGGTGTTCAATATATACAGGTGAGTTAGAAATCAAGATGCTACCAGTGAGGGCATGGCCATCTGACTCCTAGGAGGTTAAAGGAAGCAGAGAGCTTAAAAAAAAAAAAAAAAGCCCCAAGGTATCCATTCAAAAAAGACTATTTGGACTAAAGGGAAGGAGAATTGGTAAAGAAGTGCTGGAAAAATCACCTGCCTAGAGTGCTGGCATAGGGAGCGGCTGAGGGAGGAGAGAGAGTTCTTGGCTCATAAAGCTAATTGCAGGCAGAAGGAAGAGAAAAATAACATGATTAGCACGTTTCTCTCCTTTCGATTAAGATGACAGAAGCAGGCAATCTGCTGTTTGTGCAGAAAGGCCACCAGGAAGGAGGGAAGAGAGCATCTGTTCTGTTCTGAGAAAGTACCATTTAAATATGCAAGAAACACACAAAATGAAGGAGGCTCTCTCCATGGTGCCGTCCACTGGCATGGAAGACCAGAGAACCAGGACAGCATCTGCTGAGAAAGCTCCAGACAGGGCTGGTGGGCCAAGGTGTGTCAGCTCATTTCCCCTCAGAGCTGTGGCTCCGGGCAGCAGTCCTGGCGCTGGTGTCGGATCATAACGACTCCTCTCTCCCACTTCTGCAGCTAAGCCTCCCGTCCTCACTGATCAGTGCTGTCCACTTTTCAGAAGAACCACAGTACCTACCCCCACCATTGTCTGCTCAAGGAATGAGGTGACAACTTTGATGGAAAATAAGGCAAGCCAGGGTCTCTAATAGGAAGAGGTCAGTCTGAACCCCCCAATCAGAAAGGCAAATAGACATATAGAAAAATCTGGGACCTCCTTTGACTGTGCCAGCAAAAAAGCCTGCCAACTGATCGGACTAAAATATCTGAGCCCTTAAGCTCACACTTCTTGGGGGAGGCAGACAGGTGCAAAGCGTGTATTTCCTGAAAGACAGGCTGTTTGTCAGAAAGGATGCATAAGACCCCAGACTTTTCAGGACCTTTCTGGTGGTAGGATACCCCGCCTGGATGAATTTATAAACGGACTAGATTGTACACATGTGTCGGCAGCAATCATCTGTATAGTCCTCGTGTGGTTAGCTCAATGCTATTTCATAGCGGGCACTTACAGGATATTTAAATTTGTGAATAACTGGCCCTTGGGTCTTGCACTTCTCCCAGTTTAAGTAAACCAACCTTACAAAGAAGAATAGAAAATTGAACACTCTTTCTCCCTTACATCCCAGGGGTCTTTTTGGGTAGAAGGATTTTTTCTTATAATACAGTGAGAGTAGTAGTAGCCCCTTCTTACAAAGATGAAATGAGATCAGGCACATAAAACACATAGGCACAGTAGCTAATGACTGTCACTACGATAATAATTATATAGCTATTACTATTAGACTACCAATAGTAATTAATTTACTATTAACAGAACATTAATTAATAGTAATTAATAGCAATTAATTTACTATTAACAGAACATTAATATATTTCCAAGATGGGGCATGTCTTTTTTTCTATTTTTCAAGTTTTATGGGCTTACCACTAGTTAATACAATCATATAATGTTGGGGTGCAACTTCACACCTCTATATCTGAACGTGTCTCAGTCACCCGCCACCACCAGTAAAACAACAGGAATAATTCTTAGAGTCCATGAATAATATGCTGGTTGAAGTATGTATTTTCTCTAGAAATTTTTTGAACGAGATGGGGGCCCTCTGACCCACCCCTCTGAGAGAGCAGGGGGCACCGTACAAACGTGGCTGGCGCTAAAGGAACCTGGTGGTGAACGCACTGAATGCCCTGGGCTCCTGACAGCCCTCTCAGTGACTAAGCATTTGCATTCCACAGCCTGTTTGCAAATTGAGTGGTTTCCACAGACACACAGGTATTCTGCCCTTAGTGCAATAAGTCAGGCAGAGACAGAAGGAAGGGAGGAAAAAGAAAGCAGGATGGAGAGAAGCAAGGGCCCTGGAGGAGGCACGTGGAGCAGAGGGACATGTGAAGAAACTGCACTTGCTTTTTGGTCTTGGACCAGTTGGAACAGGTGTGGGTGAGAAAACTGTGGGGAGCTTAATAACGGCAGTTTTCATCTTGATTTTGATTTTGCTCTTTTCCTTGTGGATTTGTCTAACCCTCTCTAACCCTTTTCTCTGAGTCTCCACTCTAAGGTCTTTCAAACTTGTGGCAGGCTTTTGGGACTTGCTTTGGGCCAATCCTATTTGGCTGGACTTCTACCCTCAAGGAGAGGGGTAACTTTAAATGCTTGACTTCGGAACTATATTCTTTGTCTCTTCTGTATTGTTCCCTAATTATATTAAAGTTCCTTTCCATTTAAAAAAAAAAAAAGAAGTCAGGCAGAGAAAAAGAGACCTATCTGATTTTACACACATGTGAAACATAAAGAAACAAAACAAATGAGCCAACTAAATAAAAACAGACTTTCAGACTATCCGACCAAATGAGTGGTTATCAGAATAGAAGGGAGAAGGAGAGGTGGTCATTTGGGTAAAGGAGGTCAGTTCTGTGGGGGAAGGAGAAGTATTGGACTTTCAGTGGTGAACTTAAGTTACTATCTAAAGATTCTGGTTTATGATGATACAGACCTGAAATTTATAAAATATGATAATGCAATGTTAGGTATTAATAAAGAATAATAAAAGGGGGTTAGAAGTAATGCGTCACTCTTCCTTGACAAAATAAATTATGAGGAACTAGAAGAAATAAATGTAAAAAATCAAGTAATAAAAGGATGTCAATTTTATTGACATATGAAGGGTTACTGTAGTAACAGTCACTTGAAGAATTGTACATGCTTTCTAGAAAACTTTTGCCGAACATATTATTATACTGTTGGTGCTGATATCCTTAGTTCCATGCTAGTAACCGCATCTTACATTTGCATTGCTTTCTTTTTTTTTTTCCTTTTATTAAAATATTTTAAAATTTACATATACTTGCCATTAATTGTAATCCCCATGTATTCCCCATCACCATCTCACCAGT
>JAGFMF010011381.1:13075254-13177468 GCA_019455555.1 Galemys pyrenaicus
TCCCCGCTTTCTGTGGTGAATCCTCTCACCCCCCCACACCTCTGGCCTGTACCCCAGTGCTTGTATGCATAAATAAATAAATCTTAAAAAAAAAAAAAAAGAAAAACGCCTAAGTAACATAAAACATTACTAATCAGTTTTAGGTTCAGGTTATAATGAAGTTAGGGATTCCTTTAAGATTAAAATAGGACTTAGATATGATTTAAGTTTTAATTTTAGTATTTCCCTTTTATTGAGGGTCTGTAGCTTTTTAGGTACTGACTTTAGTTTGACCCTAAACCTTAAAATCAGTATTTTAAATAAAAGTAAATTATTAGTTGTGGTTACACAAAGTTGCTATGACACTGATAAACTAAATAACCATAGAAATTAGGATACTAATAGAAACATGACTGTTTTATACTTTGAAATTGTATAGATCATAAATCTTATCTAAAGGTCCTAAGACCCTGGACTGTTCTTAAGAAAAATGTAATGATTGTTACTTTTTTGCTCTATGCAAATGTTGATGTAATCTCACTGCTTGCCTGTAATGTATAAATAAAGACCTGCTGAGGCTATCACAGAAGATACTTGCATCCTAAAAGGAATGTTTGTATTTTCTCATTCCCCTCCCTTACTCCCCTACTCCCCTCATCTGCCTATGTCTTTTCCTGTGAGGACCCTGGCCATAGCTGGAGCTGATCTCCAGCACACCCCCAGAGAGCCCCACGCCATCTGAGTAGACATGCATCAGCAGAGGCCGCCAGAAGTAGACAAAAGGTGGGTCCGGAGCCTGAGGAGTGGAGAAAGAAGTTCAAAGACAGAAACAAAGGGAAAATAATGTAAAGAACACATTCCATTTACTCTCATTCCAGAGCTGGGGGAGAGGAAAGGATGGGATTGGAACAATGTTTTAAAACAAGTTAAGATTGGTCTTAAATATCAAAATGAGATGGTTCCAACAAATCTAGGGGATGAGAGTGTTACTTAAAGCCAGCCAAGAGATTTATGGACTAGCCATCCCATGGGAAAGCAGGGTATCAGAGAACCTATTTAGGAGTAATTAGGAAAATTTAAAGTGTTGAAATGTGCATGTATCAGGAACTATTGTTTAGGACTCTTGTTAGATGAATAATTGGTAGCTTATTGTTTGGGTGACTCTTAAACCCTTTCTTGGGCCTCCCTGGTGGCGCAGTGGGTTAAGCAACGCACTATGAGGCAGACCGTAGCCACTGCAGCACGAGTTCGATCGATCGATCCCTGTGACTGGCCAGGGAGGGGACCCACATGGCACAGCAGACCTCTCCTGCTGTGCCCGCTGCTCCCCTCAGCAGTGTACTTCTGTTGATCTGCCTGTTCTGCTCCCCACTCTGTCACCTCCCATGACTCTGGCCTGTACGCCAGCTCTTGTGTGCATAAATAAATAAATCTTTAAAAAAAAATAAATAAACCCTTTCTTGTCATTGTTTTCTCCACTATTGAAAGATTTTATTGAAACAAATTTTTTATTATCATTTCTATTTGGTTATCTTTCAAATCTCTGCTCTTTTCCTCAATATGCTCGTTTTGCTTAATGCATTCTATTTCTTGTCTCATCTTGATAAACACCTTAAACATTTATTTTAAAATCACTTTCAGATTAATCTAATATTTGTAGTTCTTTGGGTATAATTTCTCCTGTTTTTGTACCAGATGATTGTGTCTGAGCAAATTGCATTTCCTTATTTCCGTTGACTCCTCTGCAGTGGAAATTATCTACTTTGCATATCTTCCTTGCATACCTGAGTCACAGAAGCAACCCTGCAGCTCAGTTTTGACAGCTTCCCTGTGGGACCAAAACAGGAGGTTTACCCGTTATCTAGCTTCCCCTTTCTGCCTTTCTCTGTTTCTGTATCTGCTTTTTCTCTCTATGCATGTAGTGCAAAAGTTTGGCCACGCAGCTGTATGCAGTGCAGACTCGGGATTCTGATTTTTCAAGGCTGATTCTTCTAAAAACAGGGATTTGCACTGGCTTCCAAGTCAAGTCCTAGAACTGCAAAGAAATCCCAAGAGCTCAGCTTTGTCCAAGAGTCAATCCAGTTTCTCCACTTGGGCAAGGCCTATGGCCTCTGTTCTTGTCCCCCTTTCCCACACATTCCCATCCCCATTTGTAAGGAATCCTGACGTCAGGCTTTTTGTTATAAAACTATAAATCCCCCTCAGCACTAAGGGGATCCTCTTCAGTTTTGGTACCTGAGGTTACTTTTTGTTTTTGAACTTGAAAATTATTCTTACAATACTTACCCAGTGCTTCTGTACATTTGCTATGCTGGGGACTTCCTTAACATCAGCTGAGGTTTCCATCTTGGCCAGAGTTCCTCCTTTACACTCTTCGCATATCACCTTCAATGAATTACAGGGACTATCTTTTTTAATGCGGTAATATATGTATGTATGTATATATATATACACACACACATATATATATAATCTAAAATGTACCGTTTTAATCATTTTCAAGTGTATAGTCCAGTGTCTTTAAGTACTTTCACATTTTTGTATGACCATCACCAACGTTCATTTCTAGAACTTCATCATTCTGAAATGAAATTTTGTATCCATTAAGTAAAAATTCCTCATTCCTCTTGGAAACCAGCCTCTAGTAACGTCTAATCTATTTTCTTATTCTAGGCACCTCAGCTAAGTGGAATCATATGATATTTGCCTATTAGTGTCTAGTTTATTTTATTAAGCATGTTTTCAAGGTTCGTCCATGTTGTAGCATGTATCCTTATCTCATTTCCTTTGAAGACTGAGTAATATTCCACTGGATATACATGCTACATTTTGTTTAGTCATTCATTCATCTCTTGATGAGTATTTGGAATGTTTCTACCTTCTGGTTATTGTAAACAATTCTTTTTTTTTATTTATTTATTTTTAAAAGATTTTATTTATGCATACAAGAGCTGGGGTACAGGCCAGAGGCATGGGAGTTGAAAAGTTCAGAGACAGAGCCGGGAGCAGAACAGAGAGATCCACCAAAACACTGCTGAGGGGAGCAGCGGGGAGACAGGAGAGGTCTGCTGCGCCCTATGGGTCCCCTCCCTGGTCAGGGATTGACCTCACACTGCAGTGGCCGTGGAAGCTCCACAGTGCAGCGCTCAACCCCTTGCGCCACCAGGGAGGCCCTTCTTGCTTGGTTTAAATGCTCCTCATTTAAAGAGGCCTACCCCTAACTGTGGGGGTCCCACCTTTCTCATCCTGCTTTTCACTGTGCTCATCCCACTGTAATGCATTAACTAGCTTTGTAAACAATTCTACTATGAAAATGGATACACGAAATGTATCTGCTTAAGTCACTACTTTCAATTCTTTTGGGTATGCACCCAGAAGATTTGCTAGATCACATGTCATTTTGTCTACATTTGTTAGTTCTCTGTGTTTCTTATTTTTTTTTTTGTATTGAGATAATGCTGATTTACATTACTATTGGTATTTTGAGAGTATACAGTCCCCACCTTCAGGTGTAGTCATCCATTACACTCCTGCCACTATAAACCCTCACTTTGCTCTTGTCATCCACTTTCTTTTCGCCCTATGAATATTGCTGCTTAAGAGTCAGCTTTCCATGTTTAGTTCTTAAATTTGTCTTTATCTGACCCCTTGTTTCATTTCTTTATGTTTCACATATAAGTGATGCAATCCATATTTAACTTTCATCTTCTAATTTGTTTCACTTACCATAATCCCTTCTAGCCACAAATGGCAAGAGTTTATTATTTTTTAATGCTGAGTAATATTCCAGTGCACACACACACATCACATCTTCTTTATTTCTACTCAAATAGTAATTCTATATTTGACTTTTGAGGAAATGCCATGCTATTTCCCACAGTTACTGTACTATTTTATATTCCCACCAATAATGCATGAGAGTTCCAATTTGTCTACATCCTGGCCAAACCTGGTTATCTTCTGTTGCTGTTTTTTCCATAATAGTCATTCTAATGGGTGTGAAGTCTGGGGATACCCCAGACTTCAAAAGGTTCAGTCCCCTCTTCAAAAGGTTGATGTGAAAGAGCATACTTCATTTGGAAGTTTTCAGGGATCCTGGCTGGGGTACATTCTAAAGGGGGCCAGTAATGTGAATGAATGAATGAATGAATGAATGAAGGCCAACAGGTTGTGTAGATGGGTAACCTTTCTTTATATCAGACATTTCTAGTTTTCAGTGTTCACACATATCAAAGAAAGAACTTATTGGTAAAATATAGACTCCAAGTTCCTTCCTGCAGAGATTCTAATATACTAAGACTGCGGTGGGGCCTGGGAATCTGTACCTTTCAAAAGTGCTCCAACTGATTTTTGTTGTTGAGCCGCAATTTGAGAAATGCTACTCATGGGAGTGCATCTGAGAGAAAGATGGGATGAGATGAAGGAAAAACAATCTCAGGGGAATCCCCACAAAAACAAATACTAGGAAGACGCTTAAAGAAAAGCCAGTACCTAGGTATGATGGCTGTAGGACCATATCATTTGGCAAAGATGTACTGAGAACTTTCCAGACAGTGGGACTTGGCACACAAATGAATTCAGGTCCCTGCATGAAAGTGTGCACAGCCTAGCAGTGGAGATAGGAAGAAACATGGAGATTAGACTACAGTGTCACATGGTAGAGTATTGGGGTTGAAATAAGAAGAACCTTAGAGAGGCAACATCCTTGGCTGGAATTCACCCAGGAAGGGGAGGCCGGGGGCATCCCAGAACCAGACATGCAAGGTGAGGAAGGTAAGAGACAGCAGGTTGTGTTCTGGAAATCCCAAAAACATCAGCCTTAACATTTGAGAGGGACATTTTCCTTTGAGAATCCCCAATTTTCAAGCACCATTATAATAAAGAGTTTTTCCCCTATGAAATTCACTAAAGGTTTAAAACAAAAAAATTTGAACTTGCTCTTCATATCCTTAGTAAGTGCTACAAATGAGGAATGAAAGTGTCATGTCTGTAGGGAGGTGCTTTTTCACAGTGAGTCTAACTCTGTTCCTCAATTTTCTCAGCTGTGAAATGGGGACAATGACAGTTTCACTTCATCGATTAGCTGTGATGATTTAGAGAGATCAGACACCTGCTAATGTACTTAGCCAAACTCCTGGCACATTAAAAAACTTGACTTTACCCTTTCTACTAGACATAGAAATATCCTGCTACATATCTTTGTATGTAATATATTATTAAAATAAAAAAAACCCCTGCATACCCCACTATGCTACTACTTTCCTTCTCTTTATGATAAATTCTTAGAAATGTCTAAAGATAAATTCTTACCAACTCTTCTCATTCTCTCATAGAGTCCTTCAATCAAGATTCTAGCCCCATCCCTCCCCCGAAATAGTTATGTCATGTCCATATGCTGAAACTAATCTAGAATCTCTTCTACACTCCAGACTCATCTCTAACTGCCTGCTCAGCATCTTTACTTGAATGTTTGTTGTGAATTCCTCTATAAGTCTGAAATACAACTCCTGACTTACCCTTCTTCCCCAAGAAGGAATTTTTCCCTCCAGACTGCTACACGAAATTCTGCCCGAGTTTCTAGTCTTCAGATTCAAGGCTATCACATCACTTTCTTTTTCAATTGTGGTAATAGACACAAAAATGCAACCATTAACCACTGTACAGTTCAGTGGCATTAAGTACATTCATAGTATTATGCAGCAGCTATCACCACCAAAATGTCCTTGATAAGTCTTTTCATGTTGTAAACTGAAACTCTATACCTATTAAACAACAACTCCTGATTTCCACTACCCCCAGTGGCTGGAACCACCATTGTATCTTCTGTCCCTATAACTTTGACTAGTCTAAATACTCATTTAAATGGAATCATATATTATTTGTCTCTGTGACTGGCTTATTTCACTTAGCCTTACACCTTTACTATTCATTATGCTGTAGCATTTATGAGAACTTGCCTTTTGTTTAATTTACTTTATACACATATATTATTAAGGTCACATTAGTTAATCACACTATATAAGATTCAAAAATATAGATTTCCATGTCTTCAGCTGTATGCTATCATACCATCCCGCCCATCAATGCACACATAGCCCTCCACGAGAGTCCACGGGGCCCACCTTGCTTTCTTCTCCATGCTGCTCCTCTCCTTTTGGCCCCTTTAGGTTTGGTTTGCTTTGTTGTTGGACTTTTTGTTTTGTTTCACTGTATTCCATAAATAAATGAGACCATCTAGTATTTGTCTTTCTCCTCCTTCTCATTTATTTTGCTTAGAATAATCCCCTCCAGTTCCATCCATGTTGTCACAAATGGAAAGAATACATTTTTTAAAAAAAGAGTTATTTATTTATGCATACAAGAGCTGGGGTACAGGCTAGAGTCCAGGGAGGTGAGAGAATTCACCAGAGACAAAGTGGGGAGCAGAACAGACAGACTGACTGAAACTGCTGAGGGGAGCAGCAGGCAAGGCAGGCGAGGTCTGCTATGCCATGTGGGTCCCATCCCTGGCTGGTGGCAGGGATCGAACTGGTGCTGCAGTGACTGCTGTTTGCTTCATAGTGTGTTGCTTAACCCACTGCACCACCAGGGAGGTCCCATTTTTTTTTTAAACCACTGAGTAGTATGCCATTTTATAGACCCTTTATGTGTATATTACTGCATCAAACTCACCAAGGCACCCATAATCTTCCAACATAGTTCATTTTGTCTCTTCCCTATGATGTTCTCCTACCCCTCCAGGAACCTCAATTTTATAGTCAGATTTCTAGGGTTTGTCAATGATTTGGTTTTATCTGACCTTTTGTTTTGTTTCTTTGTATTCCACATATAAGTGACACGATCCAGTATTTGCTTTTCTCCTTCTGATTTATTTTGCTTAGTGTAATCCTCTCTCATTTCATCCATATTGTCACATATACAAGTTTATCTTTTTCATAGCCAAATAGTATTCCATTTTGTATATATACCACATCTTCCTAATCCACTCATCTTAGGTTGCTTCTACAACTTAGCTATTATAAATAGTGCTGCAATGAACACAGGAGTGCATATATACATTCAGATTAGTGTTTTTGAATTCTTGGATAGGTATCTAGGGTTAGAATTGATAGATCATGTAATAGATCTATTTTCAATATCCTGGAAACCACCATACTGTTTTCCATAGAAGGCGCACCAGTCTACATTCCCACAACAGTATATGAGGGTTATGTTTCATAACATCCTTGCAAACACTTGTTTCTGAACTTTTGATGTGTCATTCTTACAAGTGTGATTTGGCATCACAGGGTAGTTTTGATTTGATGTATGCATTTATTTGATGATAACTAATGAGTAATGTGTTCCTATCTTTTATTGGTCATCCATATGTCTTCTTTGGAGAAATGTCTATTTAGGTCTCTTGCCAATTTTTTGATTGGGGTTTTTGTTAAATTATGAGTTCTTTGTAGCTGTTGGATATTAGCCCCTTGTCATATATATTATGTACAGTATTTTTCTCTCATTCAGTAGGATGTCTTCTTGTTTTAATGATAGCTTCTTTCACTGTGAAAAAGCCTTTCAATTTACTTTAGTCCCATTTGTTTACTTTTGCTTTTGTTTCCTTTGCTGTAGGAGTCAACTTCTCAAATACATCCCTGAGGTTGATGCTGTAGTGTTTTGCCTGCTTTCTTCTATGTAGTTATGGTTTTAGGCCTTACATCTAAGTCTTTAATCCACCTTCAGTTAGTTTTTGTAAATGATGTGTAAATTTTGTATATGTATGTATGAGTTAACTTTTATGTACAATTTCATGTTTTTGCATGTGACTATCTAGTTTTCCTAACACCAGAACTTCTTTTCTTTTAAAGGCTGAAAAATATTGTATTTTTTATCTCTCTCTCTCTTTTTCTCTCTCTCTCTCTCTATTGTATACCTATTCACCAACTGATAAATTTCACCACTGACAAATACTTGGTTGACTTACATGTTTTAACTATTGTGACTAATGTTGCTATGTACATGGGTGTATAAATATCTCTTTAAGAAATTCTTTCAATTTCTTTGGGTACATATACACAGTGGAACTGCTGGGTCAGATGGTGATTCTATTTTAAATTGTTTGAGGAACCACCATATTGTTTTCTATAGCAGTGACACCATTTTATATTCCTACCAACAGTCCAGAAGGTTCCAATCCTCTCCAACACTTGTTATTTTCGGATAGTAGCCATCTACACTGTTTGAGGTGGCACCAGTCTGCTCGATGAATTTTGGACGTGGAAGCCCCCAGCAATCTTGTGAGACAACTCTTAAAATAAATCACTTTCTCTATAAAGATAGCCTATTTATTGTTTCTCTGAAGTACTCGGCTAATACACCCTCTCACCACAATTCTCTCCAGATAGTAGTCAGAAGGAACACCTTAAAATGAAAATCAGCTTGTCACTCCTCTGAGTGGGTTGGAGGAAGCTTCCATGGGCTCCCTTTTCAAACAGAGCAAAAGTTGAAGTACTTACAATGGCCTGCAAGGCCCCTAGGTGCTCTGGCCTACCTATTCTTTTATTAATATTGTCTCCTATTCTACCTTTCAAGCTGATTCAAGTTAAAGAGAATTGTGAAGATAAAGTGAGTAATGTTATGGACATATCTGAGCAATACAAAGACAGAAAGCGAATGATATGTTTACAGCCTAATGGAAGTCAAAATTGGGAACAGGTAAACTGAGGCTATTAAAAAAGATAAATTTGCCATATGTGACAATATGGATGGAACTAGAGAGGATCACGCTAAACAAAATAAATCAGACGGAGAAAGACAAATACTGGATAGTGTCACTTATATGTGGAATACAAAGAAACAAAACAAAGGGTCAGATAAACCCAAACCAATAACAAACCCAGAAATCTGTATTTTCTCTGTCTCTTGGGAATTCAGTCTCCTTGTGCTCTGTGCCCACCCCCTCCCCCAAGTTGTGTTCCCTTTATCCTCTGCTTTTTCATCTTGCACATGGACTCCACGTGGCTATCTCACACTCCAAGTCATCTAATTTTCAACATCTATTAAATAAGTGCTCAGTTTGTGGCAGGCACTGATGTAGACCCTGTGGAACAAGCAGTGGAGAAAACCAACAAAAATGACTGCCTTTCTAGAACACACATTCTAGTATGTTTATAGGGAAATACTGGGAGAATATAAAGTAAACAGATAAACATGCAAAGTATATATGTTACATGGTTAAGATGTTTCAGAGGAATTAAAACAGGGAAGTAGAGAGAACTAGAGTAATATGATACTAGAACACAAGGAGGTCAGCGATGGGCTTGCAGAGAAGACTAAGAAAAAGCTGTAGGAAGGAGACAGACATAGTGGCTGGGGAGAGGAAGAGTAAAGTCAGAGTGCTGCAGGGTGGAGGGCAGATAAGCAGGGGTCCTGCAGGCCTCCGAGGTTTTGGTGTTTACTCTGGATGAGCTGGGGAATTATTTGAGAGTTTTGAGAAGAGCAATTCCTTGACTTGACTCATTTTTTAACAGGATCACTCTGGTTGTTGCATTGAGAAAAAAATTGTCACTGCAGACAAGGGCAGAGGGAGTCCATTTAAAAGATAATTCCAATAATCTGGAGGAGTGATCAGGATTTTGGACCAAAGTAGAAGCAGTGAAAGACTCCTACTAATCTGGTATGGCCCGTGAGTTAAGTCTCTGTGAAAGGGTTCGTGCGATGGATGGGACAGAGACCAAAACATGATTAAACTCCTCTTTGGATCATCCTACAGATGGTTGCCATGCCATCTGTGAGCAGATAATCACCAAATTAGATCACCAAAGGCTCATTCGTCACCCACCCACCTGCAGTATTATATAGCACTTGTTCTAAATGGGGAAACTAAATTTTAACAAAATTTGTTCAGTGCATTATTTAATTAGAAAGAAGTTTTTGCATATTTTGCAGGCTTTTATCTCTCTTCTGAAATGAGCTGATAACTTCTTTCAAGGGACCTGTTGATATTCAACAGATCACAATTGCCCTGATAGGATACTAGAGAAAGATTGCGTTTTGGAGGTATTAACCTCTCACAGACCTCCCCATTTATCTAGTTGATGCAAGGGCCTTGAGGTAATTTTTAAAACTTTTTTCCATCTTATCTTAAGATGATAAATGAAATGAGTTGAACTGTTGGAAAAACTTATTAAGATAGTTTGAGGATTAACATAAGTGGGAAAATAAGATCACCCCTAGATAGCTCACTTTGGAGGACTCATTCACACACTTAACCCACTGGCTCTCTTCCTTTTGTGCATAGTGGGGTCCTTTGAGAACAATGGGAAGGAGAAGCTCTCCCTGGTTACTCTGTCTTTGTGGATCTGAAATGGTGAGCGTGAAGCTGCTTCTGCTCAGGGCCTACGAGAAATGAGAGCTTAGGGCCTGTGAAGAACAGAATGAATCAGACATGATGCCAACTCCTGAGGTTCCAGAAACCTGACCATGGTTCTCCTGCTTACCCTCAACATGCTTAGGAGGGGAGGTGGGGCAGGAAGTTGGCCTGAATAGGGCTTAGAACTCATGTAAGATCTAGCTTCACCAGTTCTGGGCACAGGCTAGTGGTAGGTAGCACTCAAGGAGAAAGGGCCTGTTTGTCTTTTCCACAGCACCTACAGTCCCTCTCAGAATGGTGGATCAGAGTTGCTGCTTCTCAAATGTGAGACTACTAACATTTGGTGCTTACTAGGCTATGACAATTTTCTTTGATTTTATACTACTTTTAATATAAACTAAGTTGAAATAACACATATTCCAAAAACAAAACCAAAAACCCATGAAGCTATATTCATTTTGAATCAGAATTAGAATATAGAACTAGAATGTAGGCTGCAAAGATATATATATTACTTTCTTGAACTGAACCTTGAACAAAAAGCTATCATTCACCCTGGGATGAAACAAAGATGAGTGAGGAGATCCAGGATGCCCAGGGCCAGCATGGAGCATACGGCTGCCTGTTTGTCTTTGGCATCTGACAAAAGCTACCCAGTCCAGTGCTGCTCTAGTAGGAAGGTTGGGGGAGGAGGGACACCAGTCTCACTCTCAATGACAGTTTTGTGTAGAGTGTGTGTAAAATGATTGTGAGCTGAGCTGAAAGGACTCTGCCCACAATGATGTGTCCTGCATGAATAGATGCTAAACCTAAAGGCCCAAGATGACTTGAAAGGAGTATTGGAAACTACTGAGGTTTTTTTTTTTTTTTTTTTTTTTTTTTTAAAGCCACAAAGAGNGAAAGGAGTATTGGAAACTACTGAGGTTTTTTTTTTTTTTTTTTTTTTTTTTTTAAAGCCACAACTAGTGGTAGCTTCCTGGTTTGGGTGAGAAAGACAGAAAGTGGGAGAGAGAACTCCTGGTTGAGTTCAAGCTCTGTGGCTCCAACTCCAGCTTCCCCTTTTGGAGTAAACAGGGTGAGCCTAAGAGGAGGAAGAAAGAGGACTGACTTTTTCCAAAGAGGCTTATAGTGGCTTAGAAGGCCATGGTTTTATGACCATGTAAGTACCCAGGATGCCATGGAACTGCAAGTAAGACCTGGAATCAAATTATTCATACATCTCTCACCCCCAAGAAAAAGAGACTTCCTTTCCCCAAAGACATGGACTAAGGACACTTCTAATTCTGGAGCTATATCTTGAAATGTCCCTGGTCTGCTCCTAATGGAAGAGCTAGAGGGTCCCTAGTTCTTTAAGGCTTCTAGTTCTTAAAGCTTGAGACACCTTTCTGGCACTGAGAGGGGAAGTAAAGAGGTTTCATGTTTTCAAGCCCCTTGAGGAAGTTTAAACTGGGTAGTACTTCTGGGTGGGGAGTTGGGTTGGGGGTGAATGGTGTTAGAGGTTAGGTCTTGAGTGAACTCACTAGAAGTGATTGAACCTAAAGGTTTTGTTGAGGGGATTCCCTGAAAGTGGGAAGACAGAGGAGAAGCAGATGGGGGAGATGAATGAGAAAGCAGGCTGGATTTTCCCTTATGTCCGGACCCAACAAACCCTTCTTCCATTGGGGACCTTCCATATCCCATTTCAAACTAACTCTTTCTCTGTTTCCCCACCTAGCACTCAGCTTTCTCTCTTCATAACTTAGGGAATAGCTATCATGTCCAGAACACAGACGCTTAAAACTATTTTTTCTAAGCAATGCCATTCAGACTCTCTCCACTCTGCTTTTGCATCTAAATGCCAAGAACCAAGAACTTTTTTAGAAGGGAGTAGGCCTTAAAATTAAACCTCTTTTAATTCTAATATTTAACCTTAAGAGAGATTCCATGGACCACACAAAAATTAGACATATTAAAGTCAAATTTCCACAATTTAACTTTTTCTGAAGTTCTCTTCCTCTCTTTGCCTTTGCACCACATTCCTGCATTATATATCATCCTAAGATATTCCACCACAAGTTATGGGTCCAATTTGCTTTCAGCAATAATGCAAATATCTGAAAGTTCTAGATTCAAACAACGTACTTCTATTTTCTTTCTACTATTTCTATAAATGAAGGCAATTTTACTTGGTGCTATTTGAGTCCTCACCATAAAAACTGTCACTTCAGGTCACTGACTGAAGTGACTTTCAAAATCAAAACTCAACTAATTTTCAAAACAAGTTTTCCATTATGAGTTCCCATTGTTCACATGTAATCATGTGTCTTGCTGTGAAATTAAAATCAAAAAGAAAATCCCTACTGACAGGGTTAATTCCACAAAATAACCTATAGCCGTAGTGACTTCTTAGACAACTTTATCGGCCAAAGCACTTGCAGTAATTGTTGCTACATTCATTACGTCTACACCTCTATTTCCATAAGGAGTTGAGGCACCCCTTTGGAATATCTCTATCTCTCACACAAAAAAGAATTCACAGCAGTATTGACATGTCTTTATTTTTTTAATATTTAAATCATTTAATCAAAAGCTAAAACATCTTTTATATTATTTAAATCAACTATAAATTTGTGTATAGCTATTTTCTTGAATAATGTAATTGCAGAGAACCCGAAATTCAGTACATGTGAACTTCTCACTAACATGAGTAAGTTAACCGTATGTTTCAGGTGTATGCAAATATCCTAGATGACCACTCCTCTCTCTATCATCTTGGAACAACAGCAGGTGCCATCTTGGTTCTTATTCACCAGCATCAGGTATTGGGGAGTATCTCAAGAATTCTCCTTTTACTCAACTAGTTTGAATGGAATCTACTTATTTGTTTATTTATTTATATTTGACATCAATTGTAATCCCCATGTATTCCCCATCACCATCTCACCGGTGCACCATCACCTCAGTCCCCCGTGCTCCCCTCTGCTCTCAACCCTCCCCTTCCTCCCTCCCCACCAAGTGTCCCCAATTTGTCCTTGTCTTTTCATTTTTGTGTCTTTATTGTTGTTATTATTATTGTTCTTATTCCTTTCCTTGATCCTTATTTGGTTCCCTTATATTCCCTCCTAGGAGAGGAACCATCTGGTATTTTTCTTTTGCCTTCTGACTTACTTCGCTGAGCATAATCCCTTCCAGTTCCATCCATGTTCCTATGAATGCTGAGTAGTATGGAATCTGCTTTGATTGGAATTCCACATTCATTGCATACTCTGCAAGCCAGTTTTCCTTCTCACTGACCTCCCCCCCTTTTTTTTTGGTCTATCTTACTCAAACGTACCTTTAACACAATGATCTCTTTCTGTGGATTATTTTACCCTGAAGTTTTGTTGTATTTTTCACTGCAGCTTCAAGGTCATTTGAAAAATGTGTACTAGAGACAATTACCACTAAAGACAGAAGTTGTAATTCATTTTATATTTCAAACTATATTCCACAGAACACTAATTCCTCCAAATGCTAACATGTGTTCTGAAAAAATGTTCCATGTTTAATTTGGGTTTGCAAAACACTGGTAATTAGTACATACAGCAGCAACTTAAAGAAGTCCTATAGTAAAAAAAAATTGCTTAACTGGTTAATTCCCCATTTCCCAAATTTACTCGCCACAGATTTATACTATATCATTTTTATGAAATACAATTTGGGGTATAAATATTCGTGGATATTGCATATTTCTGGGGTAGACAGATGAAATCCACATGAGGGTATTTTATATAAACTGAGATAATTACTATTAAGACCCTGATTTAGGAGTGAGGTTGGAGAATTTCCCCAAGTCTGTCACTCTTGTTGAGCCACTGAAAAAGAGAGAGGAGAGAAGAAAGAGAGGAGCTCAGAAGGCAGGGATTAGGAAAAGACATTCCATTTTCTGTGACATATGGCAATCCATTTTAGTCTCTGGTAACGTTGAGATTTCCTTAGAGAGAGAAAAGGAAAGAACAGAGAAGCCACTAAAGTTTTTTGGGGAAACAAAACCCTCGTAGGATTAAGAGACAGCTGGGATGTGGGAGGTGGTAGTTGGAGAAAAAAAAGGAAGGAGATGCCAAAGATAAAAACCATTTTTATAACAAGACTTGGTTATTTTTACAAATGATCACACAGATTGTTCAACTGTGGCCTACAAAGCAAAGACTGTCAGTAGTTACAGGATATTGTGTAGTACAAACCTCAAGAGTTTAGCATATTTTCCATCATACACTTGTTAACTGAATGCTGGAATTATCCACCTTCACCCATGAATGGACTAAACTTAGTGTTTAAAGGATTGAGACCAGGTGCAGGAGGCATTCACAATTAGGGGAGCAATTATGGGCTTATTTAAAGACCATAAAGCTGAGACTTCTTTCTTTAGTGCCTTTTTTTTTTCTTTTTAAGATTTTCTGTGAAGATGATCTGAACATTCTGCTCCCTCTGAACATTCTGCAAAGCATCTAGTTTTTATAAATCTCATATTCACCTTCTTCAGGCTCCTCTAATGCAATACAGTACAGTGAGCCAGTCAGTGCGTATGGAAAAACAATGGTGTCCCATCAGAATGGGATGGTCTTTGATGGCTGACAATAGAGGCCTATGAATACATGATTAACCTTGGCAGGCACCTCCTGGCTTGCAAGAAAAAGCTAGAGTTTGGGTAGGGGAGGGAAGACGTGAAGAGGCAGAAATAGAGATAGAGATGGGTAGGGAGAGGGAGATGGGGGAAGAGACAAAGGGAGAGAGAGAGATTGAGTGCACAAGAGCACAGATGAAATACTTAGACCTGGGGGAACAAGGAGGATGTATCATCCAGAACGGGGAGGATGCCCAGGGGTGAAACGTACGGGAGGGGCAGGATACTAAGAGCACTTGGAAGAGACTATCCTTTGCCAGCAGTGGCAAGCCAAGAGCCTGCCCCCTGAGACTTCAACCTGTCCTCCCACATGAGAATTCCTCATTTCAGGAGCAGGATCCTGCATCAGCCCTGTGTTTCTCTTCTGATTATTCTATGTAAAGATGTTTACCTTGTTTTGAACATGACTGTGCTTTTTAATTGCCTTTTCCCTATTTTATAGCAATGCCTTTGGACCAAAGGCATTAGATCTTGAACTTACCACCATCTTGACTGGAATTCATGCAATAATTTTAAAATTTATGACTAATACAAAACTGGAAGGCATCAAAATGAAGTTCTTGTAGAAAACCTTTTTAAGAAGAATGGTGACCAGGGCCTCCCTGGTGATGCAGTGGGTTGGGTGGCGCACTGTGAAGCGGACCGCAGCCACTGCAGCACCAGTTCGATCCCTGCCTCTGGCCAGGGAGGGGACCCACATGGCACGGCAGATCTCTCCTGTCTTACCCGCTGCTCCCCTCAGCAGTGTGTTTCAGTTGATCTGCCTGTTCTGCTCCCCACTCTGTCTCTGGTGGATCCTCTCACCCCCGCACCTCTGGCCTGTACCCCAGTGCTTGCATGCATAAATAAATAAATCTTAAAAAAAAAAGAAGAATGGTGACCACATGGAGAAAAAAGGGAGAGTCGAAGGTAATCTGGCTCACAGATTGAGAGACTGAAGATGGCAGTGCCATTGCAGGTGCCTGAGAAATGCACTGTGATGGAGAACATACGGTTTTAGAGACTTAGGTGAAGATGGACTCCTTATTTTCAAGTCACTAACCCTTTCACATATACAGAACAAAAAAATGTAAACAAATATAACATCAAAATCAATAAGTAAATATCAATATACACAGTGGATGAGTTGACGAAGGGAAAATGAACTCAGATATACGCAATCTCCAAGACTGGCATGAGGGCAAGACACTTTATCTTAAAATCATCAAATCCTACTCATCTTTCCCTCATCCCAAAGCCTACTCCAACCCAACTGGGCAAAACTCCAAACCAATCCCCCCCAAATTAAAAAAAATTGTAAATATTTTTTTATATTATATACATACATACATTTTACATCATTGTTCATTTTTGTACAATGTATACTTTCTCCTTTCAGGTGTAGTCCTGTAAAAATGCCACCACCAAGACACCTATGCATAGTCCCTTGGGCTCTCCCCTCCCCTATTTTGACCCCTCTGCCTCTTCTCCCTTGCAGAATGTCTTTGATTTATAGTTTCCTGTTAATATTTTTTACTATTTTGTTATTATTATTATTTTTTCCCGATCCCTCATTTGGCTCCCCTATATTCCTCCTATAGGTGAAACCATCTGATACTTTTCTTTTTCCTTTGGGCTTACTTCACTGAGCATAATCCCTTCAACTCCATCCATGTTGCTGCAAGTGGTACGATTTTATCCTTTTTGACTACTGAGGAATATTCCATAATATACCACATCTTCTTGATCTATTTTTGGGCATTTGCAACCCCCCAAAATCTTAAGAATAATCTGGGACTAGAGAGTATATAAACCATGTGGAAAATGGCTGGGATTTATGATTGAGTGAATAGTTGCTAGGAAGAAAAGGATCACAACAAAGTATTTCTCAGCACAACTCAGTTTCCACAGTAGAAGTGGACAACATTGAGGAAAGGATAGAACTTCCTGATGCAGCTCTGTTGCCCACACATCGGGGTCTGTGTAGGTCTAAAGCAATACCCTAGAAAAGCTGTGGATAAAAGCACAGTTTTTCCTCAAGTTCCATATAGTCGGTCAGGACTTATAATTTCTTTCACAAAAGCATTTGGGGAACTCTCCCTTTCAAGAGTGGGAAATAGGGCAAAAGAGGCCAGAGAAGTTCTGATCTTAGCAATCTCAGGAAGAGAAAAGCAAGACTTTCAGAGGATTAGACTATACTGTGGTGCATTTCCTAACCCCACATCTTATTTCCACTGCCTGTTGGACTTTAGGATTGAGTGATTAAAGAGATAAGGCGCTGTTTTCTGGAATGGGCCCCCTCCCTCGTTGGAAATATTCTAGCTGGACTTGCTGACTTGCAAGGCTCATTTAGTACAGTCAGAAAATAAAGGTCTTGGCTGACATTTATGGAGTTGTTCTTGTCTTTAGAGCAGACAGGATATTGACTAGCTGCCTCCTAAACTCTTGTACTGGGACTGAAAAGTGGACTGGACCTTGACGAGTCAGAGGGGACAAGTCAAAGTGAGTTGAGTTTATCATGTCAAAAATAGATAATTAAATAAAATATATAAAAAAATCACCAAAAATACAAAGTGAGTTGAGTTTAAATGGAGGGCTTGAAGGCAAGATGGGAAGTCAAGAGGTGTGGGACCTCTGGGTGTCCTCACAGTGTGGCTGGACTTCTCCCTCCTCCTCAACAAAAGGAAGGAATGGACAAGGCAATTTCCAAAGTCCCTTCAACTCTAACATTCCTTCATATAAATAGGGAGGGGTGGGGGAGCACAGCAGGCACAGAGTGGTTCAGCTGGAAGTCAAGGGGAGTTTATAAATCAAAATGGCAAATGGTTAAAGAGAAGAAAGGACCCATTTTCTCTCTTCTCAGAAAGATCAGGAGATTTTAAAGTTGCTCTCATCAAAGTTTTTCTCTTATCTGTCCAAAAATTGCACTATATTTTGCTCATAATTCCTTCCAAAGACTTCAATATTTAACGAGTCTCTGTGTAACTACTAGTTTTCATATCTTAGGTGGGAAATCTTCATTTAGTGATCTTAAAAGCGTTGGTGTGAAGCCTGATAATGGCCCCACACTGGGAAATTACAGAGGTTGCACCTAATATATTTTTCCTTTGCTGTTTATTCAGATCTACCTCCTTGTGTTTGCTTCAATACAGAGGAGTCCAGAGGACATATCTTTTTAGACTCAAGGCATAAATTCATTCATTATTTATTCAGTATTCATGGAGAGAGAGCACTGAGATCGATGCAGATGACAAAGGAGGAACAAAGACAGATGTGATTCCTGCACTCCTGGCACCTACAGACCAGTGTGTGCGTGGAGAGGGCACATCCCGGAAGCAGGAAGACAGAAAATAAGTACTTACCATCATGTGCTGTGCTAAGAGCTCTAAAACAGCCAGAGTATCGAGAGAGAGGGCAGGACAGGGCAAATGGGTGCCCATCTGGGAGTCGGGGAGGGTGAGGTGCGGGTGAGCACCTCTGAATTTTGTACTATATTTTGTACTAAAATTGTACTATATTTCCCACACTGGGTTAGAAAAGGTCTCTTTGCAGAGGTAACATTTCCTCTGAAACTTGGTAAAGGGAAGCAGCCAAGAGTGCAGACGTGATTCTAGACTGGGGAAACGTGCTGTGGTCTCTGGCAGGTGAGAGTGACTAATGGAAGGAATCGATGGAACCCCAGAGAAGTAGCCTCTTCTCTGCACACTTGTGCAGACAGGGCAAAGGGTTTGCCTCTGCTGCGTGGTGAAGTTTGAGTATCTTTGGCTTGACGACCTTTCCTCCTGGTTTTGCTGAGGGAAATAGTCTGGGCTTCAAGGTTACCTAAAATTTGCTAACCCATGTCTGCCTTTTATTAGTTAGTCAAAGAATCTGGGCTTTGATGAAATGCCTTAAAGGGTTTTATATCTTCGCGCGTTATAGTTTCCTAGCAGAAAGTCTTCCTGAAAAAAAGTCTTCCTAAGAGAGTTGAACTTAAAGATGGGATTTTTCCCACCCCCCTAGTCATGGGGACAGCAGGGACAGGTGGTAAGTGTCCAGGAGGGAAGAATCCAGGGGTCTTCATAGGCTCCTTTTCCTGCAGGCTACTCAAAGGTGCCACTCACTCAGAACCCCCAGAAATGATGCCCCACTGTGCCGGAGCAGTTTTAGTCAGCAAAGCAGCTCTAGTTCTCCTTGGAAAGTCCCAGAACTTAACGGCCAGAAGAGACCTTAGAAGTCTCATTTTGCACCTGAGAAAACGAGACCAGAAAGGATTTTTCTAAAGCCACACAATTAGTGGCAGATCAGGGTCATTGCTTTGGGGTGAACAGGACAGAAACTACAGAAATACTTTATAATTAGGAAGACGAAATCTTCTTAAGAGAAAAAAGTCATATGACTC
Organism: Galemys pyrenaicus; assembly: GCA_019455555.1. Classification (NCBI taxonomy): domain Eukaryota; kingdom Metazoa; phylum Chordata; class Mammalia; order Eulipotyphla; family Talpidae; genus Galemys; species Galemys pyrenaicus. The sequence continues at coordinate 13,094,590 of JAGFMF010011381.1, forward strand.
TGTGTTTTTGTGATTTAACTTGGGGGACATGTATTGAGAGAAGAAATGCTGCAGAAATTCTGGGGGTTGGGGATCATAGAGTAGTAGGGTGATCAGAGCAGGCTTCAGGGGCAGTAGACAAGCTGCCAGCTGGCAGAGGCTAAGGCTGGAGAGAGGAGCAAGGAGAGCAGCAGCCTCTGGCCTGGCCTGAGGGTGAGGAGGAGTCCTTCATCCCACCCCTGCTCTAGAAACCTGGAGGCTGGAGCAAAAATGGGAAAAGTCAGAATATGCCTTTGTAGGTGACCCTTAGCTCCCCCTGTGAGTGCAAGCAAGCCCTGGGCTGTTTAGGGGAGTCAGGGCAGAGCTGGCTCTTGACTAGTCCCTACTCTCCAGAGTCACCTTCCAGTGCCCGCTACTTTAGAACATCGACACAAGTGCCTGGTGCAGGACATGCAGCCTAGTTCTGGTAACTCTCCTTGCCCCTTACCCCACTGTCTGCATCTGTGCTGGAGGTCCAGGACAGCAGCCCTGCACTTGCCTCCCCCCCCCCCCCCCCCCAACCCGGCNCCCCCCCCCCCCCCCCCCACCATCCCTGCAGCCTGCCTCTCAGAACCAGATCTTGAAACTGAAGGTGGCGCTTTCAAATCCCAGTTTCATTGTATGTTTGTGTTTCTTATCTACCAGAGCCACTAACTGCTATTCATGCTGGGGGATGGGGGTGGGGGTGGGAGGGGGGAACTTTCACCCTTCAATTTATTCGCAGAAGCCCTTATGTTGAAAGACCGGACACACAATAGAAAACCTAGGACTAGGGCTATAAAAAGAATAGAAACAAGACAAGACAAGCAGGAAACATAAATCAGTATCCCAGAAAGCAGAAGGGTATTTGCTTACTGCTACCCCCCACTCCCCCACCCCCCAGCTACCTGGACCTCCTTTGCAGGAGGAAGGGAAGAGGAAGTCCCCCTTCACCTTTTGCTTCCCAGTTTGCACAAAATATAGAGTCTCAATGAGTTATTTAAGTTTTACTAGGTTTTGCCTTTCGGAACCCTCATAAGGGCCGCAAGGCCCTTCCAGGACTGAGCAAGCTTTTTCCTATTTTCATTTAACAAACATTTACTTAGTGTCTCACAGGTGCCAGGCATTATTCTAATGAACAAATCAAACATCATGGCTCTCATAAGAATTTGCAGTTTCAGTCTCTCCCAGGGAACGGACTCTTAGACCAGTCAATCTGGAATGACCAGCCCAGTAATATGAGGTAATCTGCTGGACAGACTTTGCCACAATCAACCCACTTTTTTTTTTTTTAAAGAGTTTATTTATTTATGCACACAAGAGCTGGGGTACAGGCCAGAGTCCAGAGAGGTGAGAGGATTCACCAGAGACAGAGCCAGGAGCAGAACAGGCAGACTGACTGAAACACACTGCTGAGGGGAGCAGCGGGTTTGCCACATCATGTGGGCCCCCTCTCTGGCCAGAGGCAGGGATCGAACTTGCGCTGCAGTGGTTGCCATCTGCTTCATAGTGCATTGCTTAACCCACTGTGCCACCAGGGAGGCCCTCAACCCACTTTTTACTAGTACATCTTCCTGTGCCCTTCTGCCTATAAAAATCTGTCACTTTGCACAGCTCCAGGAAGCTTTTTTCATCATGCTAGATGGGGTGCTGCCCGATTTATGAATCACTGAATAAAGTCCAAAAGATCTTTGAAGTTTACTTAGTTGGTTTTGTTTTTTAACAGGGGAAAAGGAAACTTTATTTTGCTATTCATTCGTTACTGCATTTAGTTCTTTCAAAAACCCATTTTATAGAGGAGGAAACTGAGCCTTAGGAAGTTTAGTAGTTGCTAAGGACTTATGGGAAGTTAATACCAAGGAGCCTCAGACTCCAGAGCTGCTGTCTTATCCATTACACTAGCAGGGAGGGACAAGAATTTACCTATTCTTTGCATTTGTCTAGGAAGTAAATTCTATAATGATAACTAAAGCACTGTTGGAATAAGCAGAAAAAGAAAACAGACATAACCGGTCCTGGGCAACCTCACAGCTTAACTGGCTGAGAGATGTTTCCATGCCACGGGCATCAGATGGTAAAGAGGAAAAGCAGAGTGCTAATAAAATCAGGGAATCAGCCAAGCAGAGGCTTATTAATAATTTTACTATCTACACACACGTGTCACCATCCTAGCCTTTCAGAGTCTTATAATTTAGTAGGAGGCATGTTATCACACGACTCACCCACAGTTCACAGAGGTCTCCTGCCCTAAGTCATTGTTTAGAACTAAGGCGTTATGCCTGCCTGCACAGACACTTTGAAGCAGACACCTGACCGGCAGGCAGTCACCACACCTTGGAGACTTTCTTCAAAGAAGATTCCCCAGTTAGATTCCTCTGACAAGGACTCTGCATTTGGGAAAGAGAAACTGAACACAGTGGTGACAAGTGTTTAAATGAGAAATCACAAAGACAGTTTTGAGCAGTTATTGTGGGGCCACTGGGGTATTGAGAGAGTGGAAGGACAGATGAAACAGGTCAGGAACAGCGGACATACAGATGGAATAGTTATGCAAAGAAACGGGGAAGGGGCCTCCCTGGTGGCACAAGGGGTTGAGTGTTGCTCTGTGGGGCATCCCCTGCCACTGCAGTACGAGTTCGATCCCTGGCCAAGGAGGGGACCCTCATGGTGCAGCAGACCTTTCCTGCCTTGTCTGCTGCTCCCCTCAGCAGTATATTTCAGTCAGTCTGCCTATTCTGTGAATGAATATATATATATTGATGAATGAATATATATATAGATGAATGAATATATATATATATCAGTGAAACCCACAAATTGACAAATATTTCTTCAAGTGACATGGAACTGGATAAAGACCGATAAGAACTGAATAAAAATCTGCCCACACCACTCTGTTAGATGATGACAGAATGTTTTTCCTTAAATAAGTAAGTAATGATATCAAGGGAAGAGAGGAAAGAGATAATATATAATTTGAGGTCATTTGGTAAAAAGAGGATAAGATCTGCAAATGTAATGATAATCAACTGTAGAGATCATCAAATGCCACAGTAAGAACTGCGAACTATATCATTAGTAACAGAAACTAATGGAGAATATTAAAATAACAAAGCAGATAACATCATCAAAGAATTAATTCTTTTTCCTTAATAGGCCATGCTAAGCTATAGTACATGATAGACACGTGTCTATGCCTTTCCAGACCACTTTACCATTTTTCACTCTGCTCTGGTGACATTGACCTATGTAGATTATGTTAATGGGCTCACTTGTGTTGAATTGTGTCCTCATAAATTTCACATACAGTTAGATTATTACAATTTGACCCTTGAGCAACACAGGGTGCCAATGAATAATACCACCCCCATGTAGTCAGAAATTGGAGTATAATTTATAGTATAATTTTATAATCATGCTATCCGTATATGTGTCCTGAATCTATGGCCAACCTACAGAATTTGGAAACATTAGATAAAAATATGTGGTTTAAGTCAACCTGCACTGTTCAAACCCATGTTACTCAAGGGTCCACCATACTAACTAACCTACGTTATTTCAGAACATGACATTTTTGGAGACATAGTCCTTAAAGAGGCATTATAGTTCAAACAAACTCACCAGGTAGACTCCAATCTAATATGACCAGTAGTGTTATGAAAAGGGAAATTAGAAAAAAAAAATTTAAAGGGGAATTTAGAACAAAAAGAGACACAGGCACAAGGGGAGATAATGTGATAACCTGTAGAGAAGATGGTCAAGTTCAAATAAAACAGAGAAATCTAGAACAGATCATTGCCACACACCTTCACAAGGACCCAACTGTGCCAACACCTTAATCTTGAACTTCAAGCCTTCAGAACTATGAGACAATAAATTCCATTTATGTAAGCTACCCAGTTTGTAGTGCTTTGTTTAAGCAGCTCTAGCAAACTTACACACATTCCCTTGTCTTTTGGTTTGCCACTGGGCTTAAAAGTCAGTGGGGAACACCAACAAGAAATTAGAGAAGCAGGAGAGTGAGATCAGAATATTCATTCTCTTGGACATGGATGGTGTCTCAGGGGAAGGTTCTGTCTCTTTCGTGAAGTTGCTGACTCCTGGTAGATGGGCATCTCTCACAAGTTCTGATAGCTCCTTTCTACTTGGCAGTCTTTACATATGGAAGTGTTATCAGGGTAACTACTTTGTGATCCTGGAATACTGTACTAGCCCATGTCTTACCTCCTGACCACTTCCTTGTAAAGAGTTCGTCTGCTTAATCTTACTTAAGCTATGTTAGTTTAAACATGCAACATGTTTTCTGCTGGGTTTTATCATCCAGCATTTTCTAGATCCCTCTGAAACCTCTTTCTAGTCTTGTCCTTAACATTCAACTTGAGTTTGTTTGAACAGGTTTCTAGGCTTTAAGAGCCGCATTTAGATTAGAGGACAAGGAGAGAGTGAGCAAGTATTAAATTGTAAACTACTGATACTAAGAAATAGTATATTAATGATAGTAAGTTCAGAGAAGATAAATCAATTGAAATCTTGATTTCTTCCCCTTTGTTCCTCTAAACTTGGATGGTAGGTTCGAAGACCTACCACTCATTAGGTCTGCTCATCCCACCTCAAACTTCAAACACTGCATCTGCCTATCCTTGCAGGGAGCAGGGGGTAAAGGACTGGGTGGGCAGTTGTAGGCTTAGCATTCCATCTATTCTGTTGTTGCCCTGATTTTGTATTTAGGACCAGCATCTGTTTCTGGCCTCTCCAAAATGTCTGCCAGCTTGGTTTCCTGGAACCAGGATTTGCCTTTCTTCCTTCTTTGGAGTCTGCAAGATTGGTCCTAATGTTGAAGCTGCTGCTATGAACAGTTCTAGCTACTGACAGCGACTGCCTTTCTCCCTACATCTCTATTGTTGGTTAGAGGATACCCAAACTATTTCTGGAGACCTGTCCTTTCTTCTAATCATTATGATCTCTGCAAGGATAAGCAGATGTGGTTTGGCAGAGGGGCAGGAGAGAAGCACCCAGCTAGGGAAATTGCTAATGATTTATAACAACTTTCATTTACTGGTTTTTACACTGTGGCCAACTTTTTAGTTCGAACATGACAGCATGATTGTAGTGGTGAAGAGCCATCTGTTTATCATTTTGCCCAGAGACCAGTGTATATATTTATTAGCTATGGTGTGAGAATTTTGAACTAGATGCGAAAAACTGCATCCATGAAAGGTCCAAGAAAGATGTGGGTTATGTTCTCTGTTGAGGTGAGAACAGTAGGTTAAAGGGATTAAGGAGTATTTAAGGGACTACTAAACCATTCATTTTAGAATAGGCACTTGGCTTCAGCAGAAAACTAAACATAATTTTATAATAGCTATTTGAACCCTCCAGTTTAAAGAAAAAATACAAAACCACTGTATCATCTGAGAAAGAATATACAGTAAACTTTTAGTTATATATCAGACAAAGTCAACTTCTTAGGTAACTGAAAGCTATTATTTTAAGAGGCAAAATATTATTGGAGATTATAGCAGATGTTACTGTTTTTATTAAACAGAGCATATTTAACTAAATTAATGTTCCTGGAATCTGGTTCAGGGTCTCACTAGACACAGTTTATATGCCTGCTTACCACAACTTCATGCTCCGGGCCATGTTTTGAATTATATGATTCTCCCACAAGCATTTGCTAAAAATTGAATTAAAATGGACACTCATCCCAAAAGTAGCCTGTCTACACTGGCCAGTGATTGCTGGCTTGTTGTCTGGCTTAAAAAGTTGATTTGGATAAATGGCATATGCCCAGTGACTGAAGCCAAATATGGAAAGGATTAGAGATGCTGGATAGAAACCCAAATAAAACACTTGTGGCATAAAATTTGGAGCTTCAGATTCACGATGGTGTGTAAGTAAGTACAACTATGAAAAAGTAGTAACTATGAAGTAGAGAAAGAGCTGACTGAGAGAAGACCAAGGGAACAGAGATGCAGAGAAAAGCAGGAACTCTGGAGAATTCTATGGTCCATGAAGATGAGGAAACAGCAACTGCTTGAGCCATCTCACTCGATAGCATTACAGTTCTAAATTGTGTTCCAACACACACATGTTTATTCATTAACTTCCCTTTTTGCTTTTCTTTCTTAGTTTACAAGTAGATCTTTGTTCTCTAAGCCCCTAGGAGAGATATAGAACCTCTAGAGACCCATACTAGAAACATGTTTAAGTGCTTAGAGATCTGAGGTTTTTCAGGGCAGGAGACTATAACACTGAAGAGTCCGGTTGTTCTGCTCTTCAGGCTGTGGCTGCTTTTCTTGGTCTTCTGGTTCCTCTTCATCTCAATATTGAGTCTATTTCTTCCCAAATCATCAATGTTTCTAGGCTCTGGCTTCTTTTTTTTTTTGTTCATTGTTTTTCATTTTTCATCACTTTTTCCTTCTCCTTTTGTCCCTGCCCCACTATCTCCCTCAACTTAAGTCTTAAATCTCTTGGATTTTGACATCCACCATAGCTAGCTTCAACCAGGTCCTGCTTTCTTGGGTGTGTGCTGTTGCCTGGCGAAAGAACTGGATGACTGTGTCTTCTGTAACTTTTAAAGTCTGAACTTCCCCTGAGTGCTCATTCCCCAAGGTCTTTGGGGGTATTTTCAGACTTGCAGCTGTTCTGTAGAATCGGGAGGACCAGATGTCAGAGAAGTATCAGCTGGTTCCTAATGCATTATTATTATTTGGGTGGGGGCAGCAAAATTCTACCTTTGGAGTCCCTTGCCTATTGTAAAATGAGTTTTTATTCCATGAACTCAAACCAGTTGAGCTGCGCGGGGGTAAATGAATCAAGATGTTTGTTGTGCTAAATTTCAAGAAAATGTCATCCTGAATTAAAATTTGACCACAGGTAATGAGCAGAATAAATATAGTTAGATAATTAAGAACTGATGATAGTGCAGATTGTAATACTATCTAGAAAATACCTGAACACAGCATAAGTAAGCAAAATATTATAATTCAGAGGGAGAATTTTTAACTTTCCAAATACCAGGTAGGCAAATGTCCTATCAAGACATCTCTTTTCATAAGACTGAAAACCTATCCTCTGTCTAGATTCTGAACATGGGTCTTCTATATCTAACATAATAGTGGAACTAAAGATGACAAATTGGCCTAATAGCATGAGAAAATGAAATGACCCAGAACTTCTTAAACACTTTCTCCTGTTTATGTTCATAGAAAGAAAGTGTAGAACAACTGGTTCAATGCATAGTTTACCATCTCACTTTTCTTGCTTACTTCAAAAAAAATAGTAAAAACTCATCCTGGAGCTTATTATCCTGGAGTATACAAGTCTTCTGACCACCTAGAAAACAACCAATTCAGGAATGCATTCCTTCTGAGAGGGAGTCCCATGCAAGAAAAGCACAGAAAGTGTTGGGAGTGGCACTGTGTTTCATTCAGGGGAAAAGGTCATGGCGAATTCCCATGCCTGCAGCCTCCCTTCATGTCTCCATCCATCCATCCACCCACTCATCCACCCACCTACCCATCCATGTAGTTCAGAATTAGAATTTGGAGGCAATGTTTGTTCAGAAATGTGTATTAACATGTCTACCTGAATTGATAAAAATCAGAAAGCCAAGTCTAAATAAAAGTAAGTTTGATTTTACTAATTAATTTGTCAATGAGAACATTTGCAAATTATGTAACATGGTAAACATTCTATAAATTGCAAGATCTGAGCTTGCAGTATCAAATATTTAAAAAATATTTAAATATTGAACAATTTACAGTATAGCCAAAATTCCACCCTTGGCATTTACTTAAATGAATGTTAAAAGTTTTAGATGTCAATATGAAAAAAATACATTAGTATATATAAAGTATAAAATATATGTGTGTGTGTGTATATATATATATATATATAAAACATAGCTTTCTAAAAAATTTTTTTACCCTGGTGATATCAAAGCAAAAGAATAGAATATAACACACACACACACACAGAAAAAAGAATAGAGTACAACTGTTGTAAAGAATAATTAAAGGAAGGATGGTATTTTGTTTCAGGAAGATAAAGGGTGGTAGAATTGTGGAGTGGGTTGTCTTTCTGAAACAATTCAACACAATTGAATAAAAGTTATAATCACTAACTTTATGCAGGACAAGGTGCTATGGGCACACAAAGATGACAATGATGACAATATTGCCACGTCCTTAAGTCAGGTTAATTTTTAGTTTTAAAAAAAAATCTATGCTATATACCATTTTTGGAGGAAGTAGGTGCCCTAGTAAAATAAAATTAGGGTAACAATCCCAAATATGAGTCTTGGGAGCAAACCAACTTCCAGTAAAGAGAGTCACGCCGGGAAATGGACAGTCCTGCTTCACACTTTCACAACGTGATCTGGTATGTGCTGAGAGTTCACGCAACACCATATGTGTGGTCACAAACCAGGCCAACCCAAATATCCTCTCCAGTAGAGTAGGTACACAAACCCTATATGTTTAAGCAACAGATTAATTTATAACAATGAGCTCAAGAGTCAAGCAACAATGACACACAACAAGGTCAAAACTCACCAACATAAAGTGAGTAACAAAATGATCTGAAAGCAGATGCACTGTATGTTTCTATTTTGTACAGAACTTCCGAAACTGGCGAAATGAATGGTCACGGTTAGAAGTCAGCCAGGATGACAGCTATACCTGAGGAGGCGGTGGCTGAAAGGGACACGGCACGTCTACGTTCTGACCATGCTGCATTTCTGCATCTGTACGTAAGTGGCTATTTCTGATGTGTGTGTTTTTATGTATATGTATTACTCGTCAAAAAATTAAGAAATTAAAATAAAGCAATAGTGCAGTGTTCAGTTAGTCCTAGGCTGAATGGACAGCCCTGCTAGTCTGGATAGTTGGACCTGAAGTGGAACACAGGCATGAAGATGCCTCAGCTGGTGGGAAGCCTTCTTGAACAGTGCGGGACTTGGGGGTGGGAGTTCAGAGTTATGCTGTTACTACTTCGACATCATCGACTACAAATCACGGTAGTTCTCTCCACCACATCACGAAGGCCTCAGCCTCTTAGATAAATTAAGTTGCACACAGTGTGGAGCCTACCTGCTGGGGCAGTGGCAAGGCCAATATCCTTGTCGGCATGTGTACCCCCTCAGCTCTCTGCAGTGCAAACCTTCATTCCCTCCACTTGCAGTCAGAATCTGGAAAAATAAACAAAACAAAAACACGAATAGCAGGACAGTGAGCTTCATCAACTCAATGGTCTGACCAGAAATAAATCTCTCCTGTGACACCTAATGGAAGGGACTGAGGAGCTGCAGCTGCTGGACACCCAGAGGCTGGTGTCACACGTGGGAGAGGCTGCTTGTAGGACTGGCAGAGCAGGGAAGGAGGGAGCAGTCTCTGCTAGGAACTCACGGGAAGGCCACCAGGACAGGAGGGCTGAGGGGAACAGCCTGGCTCCTAGGGCAGGCTGGAGACGCCCTCTGAAGCACTGTGGCTGACATAGCTGAGGCCGCTGCTGCTGGGGCTGCTTCGCAGGAGCTTTCAACACGAGAGAGGGGCCTCGGGCCTGCCAGGGGTGATGTCTCCAGATCCCGACTGGAGCTGCTGCATGAAATCCAAGCTGCGCAGCTGTGGTGGCCCAGGGCCCCCATGCAGGCTGTCTTTGGGCGGGTCAGCTGGCTGGGAGCAAACAACCCCTCTCAACGTGACAGTCCCCACATTCTGCAGACTTGAAAGGGAAATCCTCTGGCTTCTGACTGGGCTCCTGGGGCTCAGCCCTGGCCTTGCCCTGAGCCTGCCAGAGAAGGAAAATAAGGAAAGCTGCCTAGAGCTGCCACTGAGTCTTCAGCCCATCACAGACATGGTCATCCCTGCAAGAGCTTTGGAGCCTGCGCTTCTCTATTTCCTCCACTGACTGAGGCCCAGAAACCTGGCAGCCTGTCCCAGCTCTCCTCACTGCCTCTCAGCTGCCCTCCCCTGCTCTCACTTGTCACTGTGCATGTCAGCAGAGGGCTTTAGTGCCCCCGCAGCGACCCAAGGTTTCCCCCATATGGCTGCTGCTTTCAAGAACCAACTCCTATTCCCACAACACGTGTCTCATGCTTCTCTTGCTTTCTTCGGTTTGCACTTGCATTTTCCTGCCCATTTCTACAAAGGCAGGCTATAGAGCAAGGCCAGCAGAGGGCAAAGAGCAGGAGAACTGACCCAGGAAACCCATGAGCATCTTGGTTTTGCCACTGTTGTGTGTGACCTTGGGCAGACTGTAGACTCTTCTCTAGGTATCAGTTTTCTTACCTATAGAGTGGATACACCCTAGTTCCATTTCATTCAGGTATAATTCCATACCTCAATTTATTTTTCAAAATCTGGTGAAATAAAAACATTAACTCAAGGCTGAATTTTTTTTCCTGCTAATATAGATGTTCACATATGATGGATCCCTTTAGTAGTGAAAATACCATGTTGTCCTAATCTCAGGGCAGACAAAGAACAGGAAAGCCAGATGCAGAGAGAGAAGGTAGACAAAGCAAATCAGAGATTTATAGAGCTGTGCCTGGCAGAACTGGAAATGGAATTCCATTAAGGAAGAGCATTGGGTTAAATTTGAATTTCTGAAGAGTCCATTTAACCTACTTTCTACTTGGCTCCTTACGGTTTCCACTAACCTTTGTGCTCAGTCATCTCCTCATTAACCAAACTCAGATTCTTCCTATATTTGCACCCAGACCCTAATATGATTCAAGCATGTTTTGATTATCCTCAAACATCAGGGATTAATTAGAATAAAGATTTCTCATTTTCCAGACAATGTACACAGAGATAGGGTTTTGTTTGGGAGTGGGAGATGAATGTAAATGGGGATATTTGTATGAATACTCAGAACCCAAGCCAAAGAAAAACTCAAGTTTATTCTGGATTCAAAATTGCAGTATGACCTACGGGTTAACTGTCTATTGGAGTATGAAATATGTTGCTTTCCATTAAGGAGAAGAAGAAAATAAATATATCTTAGTGCCTGCTGTATGCTAGGCACTTTCTAATTTACATATGTTAATTTCTTTGATGCTGACCATAAATCTCTAAGGGAATATTTTATTCTCTTTTAGAAATGAAGAGGCATGAAGAAGACATTCAGCAGCCTGCACTAGAATCATAACCCACGGTCTGAAGCCACCATTCCTATGGATTCATTAAGCCCTATTGCTGCAATCTTCTTTCACCACATTTAATTCAATTTTAATTCATTTTGTTCCTGACCCCTGCTATAGGAGTGGCAAAAACAAAAGAATAAGATAATCCTACTCTTTGGAGAATATAGCAATTTGAGAGAAATTAGAATCACAAACACAAAGCAGTTAGAGCATATTTTGTACATTAACCAAGATGAACATAAAATTAACCAAGACATTAGTATATGAAATGTAACTAAGTGTAAATTAATAGATGTTAAATGAGGTCCTATTAGGGAATCCAGGCTTGAGGAGATGAAAAAGGCTTCATGGAAAAGGTAGCACTAGCCACTGAAAGAAACGCAGGCAAGGTGAGACAGGTGTATAGGTTGGCTGGTTTGGGGTGAGAAATTCAAACTTTGCAGTGGTTGATGCCAAACCATCAATTTCTATTTAAGCTGGTAATGAACAGATTTAAAATTTTGCCTGAATTTGATAAGAAACTATTGGTTTTAATTTCTCTGTGTTTGATGGATGGAACTGGAAGGGATTATGCTCAGCGAAGTAAGTCAGAAGGCAAAAGAAAAATACCAGATGGTTCCTCTCCTAGGAGGGAATATAAGGGAACCAAATAAGGATCAAGGAAAGGAATAAGAACAACAACAACAATAATAATAATAACAACAATAAAGACACAAAAATGAAAAGACAAGGACAAATTGGGGACACTTGGTGGGGAGGGGGAAAGGGGAGGGTTGAGAGCAGAGGGGAGCACGGGGGACTGAGGTGATGGTGCACCGGTGAGATGGTGATGGGGAATACATGGGGATTACAATTGGTGTCAAATATATATAAATAAAAAAAAATGAAAAAAAATTCTCTGTGTTTGTTCTGTCCCTTATTTTCTTTTTCTACATCTAATTTAAATTCTGGTTTTCTCCAGAAGGCATTTCTTCTTTGTTTCTACTCGTGAGAAACAGAGCAAGGACTACTCTTAGCATGGGGCAGTCCCTTCCTGTTTTTAGAAATTGCCTATCTCGGGCCCTCCCTGGTGGCGTAGTGGGTTAAGCAACGCACTATGAAGCAAACTGCAGCCACTGCAGCACGAGTTCGATCCCTGCCGCTGGCCCGGGCAGGGACCCACATGGTGCAGCAGACCTCTCCTGCCTCTCCCACTGCTCCCCTCAGCAGTGTGTTTCAGTCCATCTGCCTGTTCTGCCCTCTGCTCTGTCTGGTGGATTCTCTTAACTCCCCATACCTCTGGCCTGTACCCCAGTGCTTGTATGTATAAATAAATAAATCTTTGAAAAAAAAAAAAAGAAATTGCCAATCTCACATGCAAGCCTCAAAGTGGTACTCAAAGAGTATTTTCCTTCTGCATTTGTTTGGAATTTTTGCTGATGATGGACAAGAGTATAAATGTATCCCAGCACTTTGGCCCATCAGGAAGGATATCTCTGAGGCCTGTGCTTTATACTGGATCCTAGACTTTTCCCAGTGGGATGAAGCTACAACATCACAATAAGAGCTAACCTGAAAATCCACCCTTTATCATCTTAACTGGCTTATATCATATTCCTTCTCCCTTCCAGTAATCCCTTTCCTCCCAGATGAAACACTTTTGTTCCAATCTTTGTCTCTGATTCTGCTTCTGAGCCCAAAGACAAGTATATAAACAGACCTATAGTCAGAAGGTGAAAAAGAAAGGAAAACCACATATATTGATGAATAAATTGCAGTTCCTCTACATGGCATCACTTGTCATACTTATATGCAATGTTGGTTACAGGAATAAACTTAAAATATCAAATAATTAATTTTTTTCCAGTTGACTTTAAAGGACATTTTGGTATTTTCATTTGTTTACAAGAATAATTGGTTATTCAACAGGGAATTTTCAGAATTTCAGACAGAATAATTCAGTCACTAGTTAAAAGAACTCTCTTCACTGTCTCTTTCCTGAAAAGTTTCTATATTAGAGAGGTTTTACTCTGTCCATTGATGTTAAGCACCAACCTAAAATGCATGTCCAATTTTAGCAGAGTAATTAAGTGTTAATCTCTTCCTTCCTGGGTACTTGACTAGATGGGAAAGATAGAGAATACAAGAATAAAAATTAAATAATTTTCAAACCCACTGTTCCATTATAACCTTTGTTCACAGAACTAAAAAAAAACAAAGAAACCGACCAACCAAACAAATTAAAAAAAAAAAAATCACAGAAACTTGTAGAGGCCTCCCTGGTGGCACAAGGGGTTAAGCACAAAACTATGAAGCATCTGCAGCCACTGCAGCACTAGTTTGATCCCTGGCTAGGAGGGGACCCACATGGTGCAGCAGACCTCTCCTGCCTCACCCGCTGCTCCCCTCAGCAGTGTATTTCAGTCAATCTGCCTGTTCTTCTCCCCTCTCTGTCTTCCTCTCACCCTCCATACTTTTGGCCTGTATCCTAGTTCTTATATGCATAAATAAATAAATCTTAAAACAAAAAAGACTTGCGGATAATACATTCTATATTCTTGAAAAGAGGTTGTGTCCTTGTGTGCTGAAGATTCACCTTCATATGAATTTTACATGTCCAGATTTCCAGGAAGGCTGAGATTTGGGAACTCTCAGTTCACACCGACATATGTAATTACCACCAGTTTCCTCTGCTGGTGTACTTCAGCTTGAAGTGACTGGATTTCCTAGTAGACCAAAGGTTTATTTCTTTAATATTAGTTTTGCCTGTCTTGTCTCTCTAGTTTCTGAAACTTCATCAAGTTCTCTTTCTCTTTGATATTTCCTTCAGACTTTGAAAATGGTTTAGTTAGAGGATTTCATTATCACAAGGACATACTTGCTAGTCACAGTAAATTATGCTCCACTTGTTTCATATCTAGTCTAGTTGTTTTTTTTTCTCATTGGCTAGATGGCAATTCCTTGAAGGCAAGATATGAAACACCTTCTTGTAATTACCACAGTTGAGCACTGGACAAATATAAAATCAATATTTGGTTCACACAATCTATGAAAATAAGTATAATACATGTAGGTTCTTTAAACCTAAATGAGACTTAGAAGAAAAATCACTGCAGTATGGCACCTCTACCATGACTGTCTTGCTCATTCAGGTGATTTTGCAACTGCGTAGGGCTATGTGGTTTACCAAGGATTTTCAAATGCAATGTTTATTTCATCCATAAAGTAGATTTTTTTGAGGTAGAAAAGGTAGGGATTAGATCTCCATTTCACAGTTGAGGAAATCAAGGGTAAGTAATTTCCACATGGTTTTGAGGCTAATATACTGTGGAGTCAGAGTTACAGCCAAGTCTTTTCAAATAAATTTCATTCTATAAAGATCTTACTACCTACAGTGCGTCTATCAGTTGGAGCTAGGAGCAAAGAAAATTTAGTATATTTTCTTGAGTATTGTGTTCACACCCACTTTTATGACCAGTTTTAAAAAAGTCTGGTTAGGTGCCAATTTTGGTTTCTTCTGCTTAACTAAGACTTTAGATACTATCACCAGCCTGCCCAGGCTTTACCACTGAATCTCTGTAGGCTTTAGTTTGCCTAACTGAAATGGAGATAATAATTAAACCTACTTCCTAGGTGCACTGTTAGGACTGAATGAGGAATAATATAGCATACAGTTAGCATAGCTTCTCTTCAAATGTACGTTATTCAATTAGTCCTTTATAATCTTTTTTTCTTTCTGTCACTGTTTTGAGACTTCATTGGCTTTCCTCAATTTTCAGAGCTTTATTGAGATATAATTTACATATAATAAAATGTATTCATCAGTAATGTATCAGCGATTTATTTGTTCTATAGTCATACATTTACTCAGTATTTTTGGTCTCTTCTTTATTTTGGTCATTCTATAAAGTAGATGTATCTTGCTTGGTTTTAATTTGCATTTCCAAATGGCTAACAGGCACATGAAAAAATGTTCAACATCCCTCATATTTAGGTAAATGCAAATTAAAACTATGAGATACTACCGGTTAAGAATGGCACATGTTAAAAAAACTAGCAACTACAAATGTTGGCAAGGATGTGGTGAAAAAGGAACTCTCCTACACTGCTGGTGGGAATGCAAACTGGTCCAACCACTATGGAAAGCTGTGTGGCGGTTCCTCAGTCTACTAAAAACGGAACTACCATATGACCCAGCAATCTTGCTCCTTGGGATTTACCCAAAGGACATGAAAATATTAATTCAAAAGAATACATGCACCCATATGTTTAATACAGCTTTATAATAGGTAAAACTTGGAATCAACCCAAATGCCCAAAAGTAGATGACTGAATCAAGAAAATGTGGTATATTTACACAATGGAATATTATTCAGCAATCAAAAAAGACAAACTGGAGCCATTCGCAAAATCATGGATGGATGGGAATGTAAACTGGTCCAACCACTATGGAAAGCAGTGTGGAGGTTCCCCAAACTACTAAAAATGGAACTCCCATATGATCCAGCAATCCCACTCCTAGGAATATAACTGAAGAACACAAAAACACTGATTCAAAAGAATACCTGCACCCCTACGTTTATTGCAGCACTATTTATAATAGGTAAGACCTGGAAACAACCTAAATGCCCAAAAATGGATTACTGGATCAAGAAGATGTGGTACATATACACAATGGAATGCTATTCATCAATCAAAAAAGACAAACTAGAGTCATTTGTAGAAACATGGATGGAGTTAGAAGGGATTATGCTCAGCAAAATATGTCAGAAGGCAAAAGAAAAGCACCAGGTGGTTTCATTCCTAGGAGGAATATAAGGGAACCAAGCAAGGGACCAAGGAAAAGAATAGTAACAATGAAAAAAAAACAAAAACACAACACAACAAAACAAAAACAAAAAGACAAGGACAAACCAGAAACACTTTGTGTGTGTTGTGGGGAGGGAATGGGATGAGGGCAGAAAGAGCACAAGGGACTGAGGTGATGGTGCACTGGGGAAATGGTGGTGGGAAATGGGGACCATAATTGATGTCAAATATATATAAATAAAAAAAAGAAAGAAGTCTAACAAGGTGGTTAAGAAACAGGAGTTTTAGAATAAAAATCTGGATTTGAAAAAAAAACCAAAACAAAACATGGATGGAGCTTGAAGGGCTCATGCTTAGTGAACTAAGTCAGAAGGAAAAAGAAAAATAGCAGAAAGGGCCTCCCTGATGGCGCAGTGGGTTAAGCAAAGGACTATGAAGCAAACCACAGACGCTGTAGCACGAGTTCGATCCCTGCCGCTGGCCAGGGGAGTGATCGACATGGCACAGCAGACCTCTCCTGCCTCCCCCGCTGCTCCCCTCAGCAGTGTACTTTAGTCAGTCTGCCTGTTCTCTCCCTCTGGTGAATCCTCTCACCCCCGCACCTCTGGCCTGTACCCCAATTCTTGTATGCATAAATAAATAAATATTAAAAAAGAGTAAAATACCAGATGGTCTCACTTATAGGAGGAATATTGTTTTAACAATATTGAATTTTCCAGTGTTAAGTATGGTATATTGCTCCATTTATTTAGGTCTCTAATTTTTCTCAGAAATATTTTCTAGATTTGTGTTAGAGTTATTGCATATATTTTATTAAATTTATTCCAATATATTTTATGTGTTTATATGTTTCTGTAAACTAAATCTTAAGAATTTCATTCTAGGGGCCTCCCTGGTGGTGCAGTGGTTTAGGTAACGCACTATGAAGCAAACCACAGCCACTGCAGCACGAGTTCGATCCCTGCCGCCGGCCAGGGGAGTGACCCACATGGCACAGCAACCTCTCCTGCCTCGCCCACTGCTCCCTGCTCTGTGTCTGGTGAATCTTCTCACCCCCTGCACCTCTGGCCTATACCCTAGTTCTTGTATGTATAAAAAATAAATCTTTTTAAAAAAAGAATTTCATTCTATTTCTTTATTGTAGTATATATACAGATTTTTAAAAACTTTTATCATGTGGCCATGCTAAATTCACTTTCTAATTTTTAGATTTCTTAGGATTTCTGTCTACAAGTAAGCTTATTGAAATATTTTCTTCGTCCCTCTAGTCTCTATGTTTTCATTTACTTTGATCGCATGTATTAAAAGCTTGTTCACTCTATTGTTGAGTATTGTCCCACTGTATGGATACACCCCAATTTTTCAGTCCATTCTCCAGCTGATGGACATTGTCGCTATTTTCAGTGTTGAGTTATTCCAAAAAAGTCACTAAGAGCATTTGCTTATAATTCTGTGTGTGGACATGTGCTTCAGTTTCTCTTTGGTAAATACCAAAGTCTGGCTGGCTCATATTATAGGTATACATTTAGCTTTGTGAGAAAATCCTAAACTATTTTCCAAAGTAGTTGTATTATTTTACATTCCCACTACAGAAAACTCAGTGAATTTCTCCACTGTTGTGTGTTTCTTGTCTGTCAAGTAAAGGCTCAGGACTCTTTGTTGCTTGCTAGAAAGAGTGTTTTTCCCCTTTTAACACATTTCATCATCTAGATGACCCTCCATGTTTCTCCAGCCCCCTCTCAGGTACACACCAAACAACTTCCTGCCTTACAACCTCTGCACAAGTTGCTTCCTCTACCTTGAACACGCTACCTTGCTCCTCACATACTACCACTTACTTGTTCAGGTCTCAGGTTGTGTATTATGGTCTCTTGAGGGTTTTTCCTAAGAGCTCCATGTAGTTAGTGCCCCTAGCTTGAACTGTCCTTCTCTACTATTCCTTTCTTCCTTGTAACAATATTATTACTTGTTTATTTACTTGGTTGTGTCTGTCTCTAACTAAATAGTAAGTTCAATGAAAGCAGTCATGTGTACCACATAGTAGGTGCTTAATTAGTATTTGCTGAATGAATAAATAAACTTCAATTTCCCTGTGTGGGAACCTCAGTGTCCTTGTCATATCCACTGCTGCTGCTCTCTGTGTTTTTGACAGACTTTGTCTGTAACCTGACCCTACTGCCTTGACAACTCACGATGTCCATTTCCATGTTGAGGATCTGAAAGGCCCCGCAGAAAAAAAAGTCTGTTTGACTCAGAACTTCTCAAAAGTATTTGATCGTTGAACCTGTTCTTTGTGTCTTATGCTTTTGCCTTCTACACAACTATGTCTGTAGAAATGCTAGATCAATCCATAGATCCACTCAGTCAAGCACTGTGAAACGAATGCATGAAATAATCAACGTCACCACTGCCTTAAAAAGATCCCCTCAAACATTAGCACTAGGAAAATACTGTTAAGTTTGCATAATACTCCTGAGGCTTTCTAGTTGTAATGGAGGGGATATTTTAAGGAAAAGGGAACTCTCTCACTATTGCCACTCCAAGTACTTGCTGTCCTTTAATATAATTAGTGGCGAGTAGTTTTATCAAGAACTGGAACTGCATGCATCACAAATAAGACTCAGTAGTGGTTAATACTAGGATGTATGGATACATGACATTTTTCCATGCTTAAAGAAAATAATTAAACTTTCAGCTTTAAAAATACTTCAGTTGGAACAATATGAATGGATCTTAAGGGTATTATGCTAAGTGAAATAAGCAGATAGAGACAATTACCAAATGACCTCACATATATGTGAACTCTAACAAAGCAAAACAAGCAAAAAGACCTTCTTAAGTCATAAGATACAGAAGACTGATTGGTGGTTTCCAGAGCCAGGGGCTGGAGGGTAGGTGAAATGGTGAAGGTGATCAAAAGTTACAAACTTCCAGTTTTAAAATAAATGTCATTGGGATATAATGTTTAGCACAGTGATTACAGTTAACAACACTATATTATGTATTTGAAAGCTGTTGAGAGTAGATCTTAAAGTTCTTGTTACAAGAAAAAAAATTCATGGCTATGTGTGACAGTGAACGTTAATAAGACTTATTATGGTAATCATTTTACAATGAATTAAATTACTGAACACCTGAAATTAACGTATGTTAATTATCTCTGAATAAAAAAATTCAGATAGTGTGTATAATAGACCTTCACACTTTATTTTTCTCCAGTTCTGTTCCTGAATAAAGTTACGTCTTACAAGGGCCTCCCTGGTAGCGCAGTGGGTTAAGCAACGCACTATGAAGCAGACTGCAGCCACTGCAGCATGAGTTCGATCCCTGCCACCGGCCAGGGAGGGGACCCACATGGCGCAACAGACCTCTCCTGCCTCGCCCACTGCTCCCCTCAGCAGTGTACTTCCGTTGATCTGCCTGTTCTGCTCCCCGCTCTCTGTGGTGAATCCTCTCACCCCCCACACCTCTGGCCTGTACCCCAGTGTTTGTATGCATAAATAAATAAATCTTTAAAAAAAATAAAGTTACGTCTTACATACTTTTATTGCCGACAAGTACAAATACCAGGGTAATAGGGGTTAAACATTGTCCTTGCTATTAGTGTTGTTTTAATTTTCCTTTTCCATTTATTTTCTCCCTCTCCTCTTTCCGAAGGAGGGAGTTAAGACAGGGCTACTGTCACACACACTTGATCAATGAAAATAATCTCTTGTATGTTGAGACATTTCAATTGTTTTATATTTTGATGTCTCAGAATAGACTTATTAAATCAGCTGATCAAATGTCTTCCCTTGATTAGAACAAAATTTTCAACACAGGCAAAAACTTGGTAAACAAAGCTTAAGTGGGATGATAATAAGAAACTTAACTCTTCTATGCTTTGCACATCTTCAGAATTCTTCCTGGTCATGTGTGTTTAGTACAGGTAGGACTACTAAAGTTCGTTGCTTCTTCTTGTGGGAGCACGTTTCCCTTTAAGACTTCAAGCACTGTTACAGTAGCTATTTTGAAGTTCCCCTCTGCTTATTTCAACCTGGGCTCCAGGTTGGTTTCTCTTAATTGACTTTTTCTCTTGATATGGGTCATATCTTCCTGTTTCTTTGTAATGTCTGGTAGTTTTTAAAATGTATCTTTTATATTACAGGCAATATGCTATAGAAATTCTTGATTCTGTCATATTCTTTCAAAGACTACTGATTGATTTTTTTTTTTAAGCAGATACAACCAAAGTCTGAACTATCAGGTCAGTGCTTTAGTGTCACTTGGTGGCTTAGAGTTCGCCCTGAACATGAATGACTTCTGAAGTCAGCCAGAAAACTGAGCTGAGTTTATAAACCAATTCTGGGGCTATTCTTCTCTGGCTCTGTTCTTTCTGAAAATTTCCACCTTCCTTTTCAGCTGCTATGATTGCCATGGACTCGGCCCCCTAGTTCTTCAAGCAGTAAGATTATGGGTTTCTATTTCTGCAAAGTGTAGACTGGGTATGCCCTCAAGCTAAACGCTGTAAAACAAAATGAAACAAAAATAGGAAAGTTACCCAGTACCATTCCCTTCTAGATTTCAAGCCCTAATATCTGTGCGTGGTTAATTACTCCTTAGCGCTATTAGGTAGTAGGTTTTAATCTTTGCCCAGAGCTTATAGTTTTTATTTATAGGACGGTTGATTCAGTAAGAGCCCAACAGGCATGACTGGAAGTGGGACCTGTCCTTGTAGCAGATGCTTAGTTCCAACAGCAATTCAAAGAGGATCTGAGAAGAGACTTAATTTCAGGCTTTCTTACAGATCACATGACAACTTGTGATAACAAATGTATATGTGTGTCTCTAAGATGACTTTCCCTATTATTTATTTAACAGCACAAGTTAATTTCCTCTCAGAGACAATTTGCCAGGACTCCTTGTCTACCTATAGAAAAAATGCTCACAGAACTCCCACAGTCTAGAGCTAGGCAGCCAGTCCTAGCCTTGCAAAGCAGCAGTCCATGAGAAATGTGGCCCGCAGGCTAAAGCAGACTCAGAGCTGCCTCTCCTTTGTGCTGGGCTGGACTCTGCAGTGGCTGCTTAGTTTCCCAGGAAGCCTGACTCTCTGGGCATTTTTTTTTTTTTTTTTTAACAGCAGGTTCACCTTGCTGGCCAAAGCACCCAAACTTACTCTAAGTGGCAGAATATTAAAACAGCTCAGCTTCTGATGGAATGTTACTAGGCATCACCAACACCCAAGAAGGAAAGAAAGAATAAAGCAAATGAGTCACTTTCCAGGTAGCACGTTCTCTCTTAAGAACCTGGAATGTAACTTTGAGATTGGTTCTTTTTTACAATATCATTAACCCGGAAAGAACTCATTAGGGATAGTCCTACTGGTATATTTTTACCCACACTGAACAAAGTAACACTTCCTTCTTCCAAGCTTATCTTCTTCTTCTACCTGCAGGAGTATTATTCCCAAAGGGATGGTCTCAGCAAGTACACTGAGAAATGGTATCCTCATTCCAATGTTTAATTCCCAAACCTTACACCCCTACCACAAAGGAAAGGCCAGTTATGATTTATTCTTTGAAATACACGGACATTCAAAGAACAATAAACTGAACTGGAATCCTATCGGAAAAGGGAAAGAATTGCTGAGCAGCCAGTCAGCAGCACCAACTTCACCTGGATATTCCTTACTGAACCTATTTAGAAATTAATATGTTTTAAAATCTTTCTTAACTGGCATCATGAGTTTAAAAACCCGCAGACATTTAATTGCCATTTGAAGATCCTGAATGGAGAGGGGAATGGGGGCAGGGGAAAGAATGCCCCCACTGCAGGCTCCCTCGTGTGCCACACTCACACACACACGTGCTCACGCACAGATACACACGTCACACACATACACACATGCACACACACACGTTGTGAAGACAGAGGTAGAGAAGGGAGTGAGGTGGCCACAAGACAAAGAATGTCAGCAGTCAGCAGAAATTGAAAGAGGCAAGAACAGATTTTCTTTTAAAGCCACTGGAGAGAGTGTAGCTCTGCAGCTATCTTCATTTTAGCCTAGAGAAACTGATGTTCCCCATCTGATCTCGAAAGGTGTGAGTTACAAATTCTGTGAACTTAAAACACCGAGTTTTGTGGTAATTTGTTTGTGATAATTTGTTCCCCGTCGGAAATGAGTACAGTAGGTAATCAATAAACTTCAATTAAATGAAGAGGGGCAATCGATGCAGATATTATGTTCACTTAACTGATACAGAAGCTCACGACTTGATCCATCTGTACATGTTACTGAAAGGGAGGTCCACGTCTCCTACCAACTTCACTTTTCTTTCCTTCTAAATGATTTTTACATTAAATGAACATTAGACCAGTTAAACTGGGGGGATGTGGGGCCTATGAGTTGACATCTTTTTAAAAACTTGCTCAGTTGACTCTAATATTTAGTTAGGGTTGAAAACCACCTAGACAAGTTTCTTCATAGACACTGAGGCTGACAGGTCCTCACTATGACCCTGAGGACTTAAACGTGTGAGTGGCTTCAGAGTTTGCAAACTACAGGGGACCCTTGAACAATGTGGGGGTATGAGTTCTGACAATCCCCTCCCTCCCGATACTAAGGTCCCTGGGTACTCCAGTCCCCAAAGTCAATCCACCTTCTCTGATATTTGCACATTCCTGGAATCGACTTTAGAAAATGCTAGTGCCTGGTTCTGTCCTCCAGAGAGTCCACTTAAACTGTTGTGAGGCACAGCCTGGACACTGGTATTTTTAAAAGGTGTCCAGGTGATTCTAAACACTGGAATATTTGAGAACCCTTGTCATAGTCCATCAGTATTTTACATGTTCCACAATGAAAACTAGAAATGTAATTGAAGCTAAAAAATTAATGTCAATAACTCCAATCTGTTAATGACTTTTTTTTAATCTGCTGTAACAGATATGGTCTGTCATGTGTACAAACAGGGTTAAACTTCCATCTTCACCCCTAGATTTCCCTGGACCTAGCAAGAGTTCATTTTATGCATTGCCCTTTGCCCCAGTGGGAAAAATCTGACTTGGGCCAGGGAGGGCTTACAAGCCAAGGTGAGGTGGGGATTCACTTTATGAACTGTCCCTCAGTCAAGTGGGGCTCATCTTGGTATGTGAGATGTTCAGAATAATCATTTGAATGCTCTGCCCCAATCAAACCAGCATCTAGTCATGGAAAACTCCTGATCCTGCTCTAAACCTCTTCTACTTCTGACATTAAAATTATATAAAAAAAATTCCTGGACTTTATTCAGTCCAAAGGGCTAGTCCAATTCAAACTTCTCATGCAGGAAAAAAACCTAGATCTTGTTCACTCCTCCAGAAGGGCTCCATCTTTCCTGCCATCACTTCTATTACTGACACAAGATACTCCTCATTGAAGGCAGATGTTTGCACTCTGTTGCTGCAGAGATGCCTTTGCTGGGTGCAACCAGCAACTGCTTCTCAGCCACTGCAAAAGAAAATAAAGTCACTCTTCACCAGACACTCACTATACTATGTCTATTATTCACTCTTCCAAGTCTCTAATTGAAAAAAAATGGAAAGTTTTATATCTATCTATCTATCTATCTATCTATCTATCTATCTATCTATCTATCTATTGGGGGGAAGGGAAGGGGTGGGGGCTGTTGTTAGTTAGCTGGTCAGATAGAAGGTGAGCTAGAAAGTTTCTTTAACAGTAGCTATTGAATTCTTTGCCTTTCTGGGACTTAAGTGTTCCCTGTTATTATCCAAACATAGGATCAGTTAGGTACCCTGGAAGGTAAAACAGAATTTATGGCCCCCCAAAAGAGAGTTTATTGCTCATCTCAGTAGCCACTGTTAGGCAGAAAAAGTTCATAAATTGTTAAAAAGTTGTAGGGTGGAGGTGAAGATGCATTTGGAAAGAGATAAAATTGCCTCAGTGTTGGAGTCCCAAGGGGAACTGAAGCACAGGACACCCTGCAGGGAGGAGGGGAGTCTGCCCTGTGACCTGGGCTCAATGCTAGGCCCGAGGCCCTTTGAAGAGAGCTAGCTCAGCTGAGCAAGTGGCTGAAGTGAGAAAAAACTGTCAACATCCCAGGTATAAGGGACTCAATCAAAATGCTTAGTTTGGAAACCTCAGGAGGGTCCCACCCAATCTTTAACCTTGACCTCAGTTCAAGGTTAATAAATATCGGTGGAGTCCCAAAAGTCACACCTGGAGAATGAAGTAGGGAGGAAGCAACCCCAATTCCAAATGCAGCCTACTGGAGAAACACTCAGATCAGCAGCCACTGACCACACACGGTTTTGAGTACTGGACATGTGCCTGGTCTGAATAGAGATAAGTGTTGTGACTGGAACACACACATTGGTTTGGAAGACTTAATATTTACAAAAAATATCATGAAATATTTCAATAATTTTATGCTGAAAACATATTAGAACAATAATCTATTTTTCACATGTTAGGTTAAAATATATATTACTTAATTTCATCTTACTGCAGCTACTAAAAATATTAAATATCATATGTGGCCCATTTTTGTGGCTTGCATTATATTTCTGCTGGACTCATTTTCTAAATGGAGGCATTTGGAAGAAGGTACTCACTATTAGTTAGGATGTTTCAGCATTCAAATAACAGAAACCTCAACTCAAAACTTTATTTGGAAAAGCCTTCTTGATGATGTTTAGTATTCTAGGCAGATTTCTTTATGGATTAGTTGATTATTGTTTTTACTTTGTATTATGGTTGAAAAAGTAGGGAAAATGTCAGCTGTGCCATTTTCTTGTGCTTTGCTTAAGCTTGCACTATTAATATTCTATTCAATTTGTAATTTTTTTTGGCAGAAGTCTCTTTAATTGTCTAAATTGTTAATTGGCAGCACGCAAGCTGTTCTATGCTGTAATACTCTGAAAGCCACTGGAATTATGGCGTAAGGGTCAATCAGGCTGTAGTGTTGAATTTCTACTTTCCCCTTGGGGTAACTCCAGCTCTGTTTATGATCCATGAACATCTCACATATGGACCAGGGGGGCACCACTGTCATTAGGCAAATTAAATGTGGATGGAACACACTATCTTATGAGGAAGATGAATATAAATAACTTTGGAAAGCCTGACACCTTTCTTTAGAGACCAGTATGTTGGATTTTTTATTTGCTAATCTAAGTAAATCAAAGTTAGAGATTCTGACAAGCGTATGAACAGTCATTTAAAGGGATAGACTATACTTTTAACTCCGACCCTATCAGGTCAGACGCATACCATTTTCATACACCATCTCATCTTTGCCTGTGGTTGACAAAAGCTTAAGGGAATTCAATTTTATTTCAGCAGAGGGCGTCCCTTTCCTCCAGGAGTGTGACAGGCCCTGAACAATAAGAGGCAATCTTAAGACCAGGGTTCTATGAAAAGAGGTCATGAGAAAATTCTGTCTGTAAGGGCTGCCTGAAGCTCACACATTAGTCAATGTGACGACCCCATTTACTGGGAACTGAAGTCCAGAGAACTGCTCTGAATTCCTTGGTTACTGATGACTTAAACCAGGCCCAGACCTGTATTCAGGTCTCCTACCCTCAGCACAAGTGCACTCTAATATGCCCCACAGCTTTATTCTGCAGTTATTAAGCAGAGGTAAGTCTAGCCCATTGCCATCAAATATAATTACTGATAGATTTAGGTATTTATCTATCATCCTATTTCATGATTTCAGTATGTCCTACCTCTTCTATGATTTTTTTCTTGTTTCCTAATTTATTTTAGAGCAACTAAGATTTTTTTTATCATAATTTGCTATTTTGAAAGAATTACGTTATTTATCCTTTTAGTGGTTAGCCTAAAATTATTTTTTTCTATTTTATTTTTAACCTTGATTGTTAATCCAAATCAAATATAAATTCAAACCTTTATCACTAGCCTATGTCATTCAGAAATATTAGACTACTTTAATTCATCTAGCCATATCTCAACTTACTTGCTATTGTTGTCAAAATTTTAAATTCTATATAATTTTTATATTCCATGATAATTTTAATGTTTTCCCTTTATTTCTTCCCACATCTCAGTCTTTCCATCTGAATCCTTTAATCTTCCTGAAATATATCATTTAAAATTTCCCAAACTCTCTCTTTAAAAAGGTAATAACCTTTATTACCTCTCTCGCTCTCTCTTTCTCTCTCTCTCTCCCTATCTACCTATCTACTTACCTGTCTACCTACCTGCCTATTCATTCATCCATCCATTATTTACTGAGAGCAGAATTCTAAATGGGTAGGTATTTTCTTTTAGCATGTTGCTCGTGTCACTTTACTGCCTTCTGACTTCCATTACTGTCTACTGTCAATTTATTTCATTTTAATTTTTTAAAAGATTTATTTATTTTGCATAGAAGAACTGGAGCATAGACCAGAGTTGTGGTAGAGAGCGGGGAGATCCACCAGACACAGACAGAGATAGAGTAGGGAGTAGAACAGATGGATTCACTGACATACACTGCTGAGGGGAACAGCGGATGGGACAGGAGAGGTCTGCTGTGCCATATGTGGGCCTGCTCACTCACCAGCTAGGCTGTTGTGGTGATAGTGCTGAGACTCAATCCCTATGCCAGCAGGGAGGCCCTCAACTGTCAATTTAACTTTACTTCTACAAAAACATAAAGTTTGCTTTCTTTGGCTCCCTATGGTTTTACGATGATGTCTGAAAGTGCTTCATAGATAAACTGTGTAGGATCTATTTGACCTCTTGAATCTATATCTTGATGTCTTCCATTAGTTCTAAATAGTCTTGGCTATTACATCTTAAAACATTGCTTTAGCTTAGTATACTCAAACATGGTGGTGGTTTTATAGTCAATTTTTGACTAATTCAATAGACAATATCATCTGTTTATAGGCATTTTTGAGTTGGCTATTGTTTCTTGCTCTACATGTTTTGTTCCCATGTAGGCTGGGTATTTTTGACAATGTGTTAGACATTATATTTTAAAAATTACTTATAAGAATTATTTGAGGCTTAGAATGTTAAGTGTCTTTTACCAAAAAAGGATTATTATTTGCCTCTGTCAGTCACCTGAGGTGCTACCAGTTTCTAGGTCCATCACAAATCAAGTTCAACACTTGATGTTCCTTGACCTACCCAGGCACAAAATAAACAGACAAAAATATTTGCAGGAATTGGTTTACTCATGATTCACTTACTCTTTGGATTCCAGTTTAAAGTGGGAGCACAGATCTTGGCTTTTACCCCCTGACTCCTGGAACTTGTCAAAAGTACTACTCAGTCTTATAGTTGATTCTTTAGGATTGACAAATACCCTTAGGGAAAAATCAAATTATATTTTTATATTATTTTTTTATTGTGGTAACTTTAGTTTTCAATACTGAAATGTTTTAGGGGTATAGGTTCACACCTGGATGGGTATGTTTGTCATGCCCATTCATCACCAAGAGCATCCATAACTCTCCATAGTCCACTGGGCCCCCTTCCCCTAAAACATAATTTGAGTATTGATCCTGTTCTCTGGTTCTCCTCTTCTAGATTTTGTTTGGCTGTAAAAATTATCACTACCTTAATAACATTTTGATGCTTATAATGAGTTAGGATTTGGTGTTTTTAATTTTTGATATTTATGTATTAATCAGAAGGAAGGAAAATTTTCATACTTTTCTATTTTTGCTTCATGCTTTTACATTTTTTAGTCCCTGTAAAGCACTTTATATGTACCACAGTTGTAAAATTTCTTACAGAACCAAATTAGGTAGCACTCATCAAGTCCTCTCAAAAATATCTGGTATGATATGAAATAATTCATAAGATAGCTTCTAATCAAGTCTACTTCTGCCCTTTGCCATCAGTGTGATAAACTGTCCTCCACCAACTCATCAATATAAAATGGAAGATGTAGTGACTCACATATAACATACATACATAATAACACATTCTACTAAAGGCACTTGCTCTTCTCACTAAAATAAAGCCTCTTCCCTTATCTTACCTCTCATGTTTTCTATATCCCCACCTTCTCAATGAGATCTTTTCTAAACATCCTGTTTAAAATTACATATTCCTTCTGATCCCATACTTCTTAATATCTTCCTATCTTTTTCTTTCATTCCCTTCCTTTTACATATTATATATTCTATTTTATTTGTTATTGCTTCTTCAGTTTTTGATAAATATGCTTAAATTCTAAATTTCTCAGTTTCCCTAGATTAAAAAATAGGACTAGTGAAAGTTTCATAAATGAGTGTGGTGAGAGATCAGAAAGTTGGGTTACATTTTAATAAAGTTGCTACAATTATTATTACACAATAATAATTTTGTATTAGTGTGGCAGATTTAAAGAAATGGTGACAAATTCTTCCTATCTCTACATGAGCACACACAGTCTAAACTCCATCCTCTTAAATGTAGGCTGACTTTATAACCTGCTTTGAGCAACAGACATGGTGCAAGTGACATTGTTTATGATTTTAGTCTCACCTTCTGTAAGCTTGAGACACTCAAGTGAAAAACTCTTGGGCAGTATCTTTGGGGATGAGTGAGCATATAGGAGATGCTCAGCCAAATGACTGAACTGATGACCAACAAGTGAGAACATTTTCTATACTATCCCTAGTCAAGACATGAATTGACCACATGTACACTGCAGGTAATTACAGCAGAACTGCTGAGCTGATCCCAAATTGCTGATCTACAGAACCATGAGCAAACAAAACAGTTATTATTTTAAGCCATGAAGTTTTGGGAAGGAATAGGAAACTGAGACAAATCAAATTTGCAAAAGAATCAAATTAGCAATATGATGGAAAACATTTGAATAGGTACTGATTCAAGAACCAAAAGAATAGAAAGTCCACTTCTGGTCTCAGCTTAATAAGTTCCCATGGAACAAACTGTTACAGGTAATAACTTAAAATTTTGGCAAATGTAAAACCTGGAAACATTAGAAGGTGAATAAAAGCAGGTAGATATCAGAGGAGAGTCTACACTTGAGTTTTATGTCTTCAATGGTTTTTATTCTGAAAGTAGGCTATAACTGATACAACATGGGGTGAATCAGAGAGGAAACCCTCAGTTGTCTGGCTTTAAGAACCAGATTTCAGAGTTAAAGGCAATACAGAATTTGAACGTTAGAAAGAAATCCCAAGAAAGAGAGTGAGAGCGAAAGAGAGGGAGAATGCGAATATTGCCTATAAACTGTACCTAAATTAATTTCTGGTTGAATATGAACCTTGCATGCATAGGACAAAGTTTAAGCCACCCAGGTTTTACAGGGTAAAAGAGCTGAATATGGATTTGCAGTGTTGCATTAAAATATGAATTCAGCCATGCTCACTATTTGTCTCAGGAAAAAAGTGCAATATTCCTCAGAACAGTATTACTGAATATAGAGTCTCTACGATGTATTATTCATAATGACTAGGACATAATCTCAAATTAGTCAACATTTGAAAAAAACAAAATATATGTCCCATTTTCAAGAGAATACAATCTGATAGTGACCAATGTGGAAATGACACAGATGAGAGAATGAACAGACCAGATTTTAAATCTTGTTGTTGAAACAGCAACACCAGGAAAATTAGTTTTTCTTCAGCTACCTACAGAACTCTGTGATTTATTGTGAAAGGGTAAGTGGTTATAACTAAAATCACAAATAACTATGCTAATGGACATAGAGAAAAATATGTTCCTAATATAAGAAAAGATAGGAGAGTTCAGTAAAAAACTGTGTTTCTTTAAAAGAAACAATAATTCTAGAACTGAAAATTACAATATCTAAAAAAAGTATTGGTTGAACTTAACAGTAAAATAGAAATAATGGGGGGGATCAGTAAACTTTAAAATAGAAACTAACATGAAGATCAAAAAGAAGAGAGATTGGAAAAAGTGAACAAACTGTCAGGGATTTTGAACAATATCAAAAGGTCTAATACATGTAAAATTGGAGTCATTGAAGAGGAAAGAAAAATGGGGCAGCAGAGTATTTGTGGAAAAAAAGAATTTTTTTTCAAAATTAGAGAAAGACGTACGTTTATAGACTTAGGAAGAAGAGAAAACCTTATGCAGAACACGTTTAAACACATACCTTGGCAAAATCAAACTGCTTAAAATTTAAAGTTAAGGAGAAAAACTGTGGAAGAACCAAAGGATGTCATTATGGATGTCTTCTACACCAAGTAAAATGCTGCAATGAAAATTTAGTGAATTATTCTTGGAGTATTGGGGGAAATTTTTTCAGTAGAGGGAAGGTTGCTATTTTTAACTAGATAAACATATCCTGTAGGTGAGGAGAGTCAGGTAAGTTGGAGGTAGATAGGTAGAGAGATTAGCAGTCCTTTACTCCATTTTGCTCCAGCAAAATTTTCCACAGGAAGACAGTATGTGATGTGGTCTGTGGAAGACAGAAAGATCTGAATGCTCAGAATTCTAAAATCAGGGAAAGACAGAAATGAGATCCTCATTGTAAATTGACCTGGCCTGACCAGTAAGACTAGTGCTTGGAGCCAGGGGAATTTTTGAAATGGAATTAGAGGAAAAAAATTTGGAGGAAATAGGGAAGACCCAGAAGATTTTGATTATCTAACAATGAGTATTTCCTTGACAAAATTTTCCTCCTTTCTCTCACAACATAGTCTGACTCTTCTCAAGGTTGGCAGGTCACACTAGCAAGTACTTTGAAGAGTCAGAAGTCAGATTCTTTCCCTTTCACAATAAATCACAGAGTTCTGTAGGTAGCTGCAGAGAAACCCATTTTCCCATGTGTCCTCTTTAGTTCCTGGAGGATGATTTTAATTATTGAAAATAAACAAAGCCCCAAACATAAACCTAAACTTTTCTGCTTGAAATTATATTTCCATGCTAGACTGGAAATAAGATTATTGTGTTACTGCTTGTTATATAAACTCTTTCTGCTTCTCTTTCCCTACGCATCCACCTGCCATTCTTCATCATCTTTATATTTTAGATCAATATCCCTGAGGGAAAGGAGGAGTAGCTACAGTCCTAGAAACAGCTGAAGACTGGTAGCCTGACTGGAAGCAAGGAGCCAGTGTCAGGGTCAGGCCCCAGGACTGTGGCCTTTGGAAAGGTGTAAGCCTACAACATCACAGCCTTCCAGGCCCATCTGCAGCTCTTCCTGTAAGCAGAGGTCTTTTCCTGTGTTTGAATTCACCACCAATGGCTGCACTGCTGAAGGTAAACAG
The DNA here is from genome assembly GCA_019455555.1 of Galemys pyrenaicus. NCBI lineage: Eukaryota > Metazoa > Chordata > Mammalia > Eulipotyphla > Talpidae > Galemys > Galemys pyrenaicus. The sequence continues at coordinate 13,125,713 of JAGFMF010011381.1, forward strand.
AAACAGTCTAAGCAAACCACTCTTTTTTTCCAAAAGAAAGCTTTTAACTTTTCGTTTGGAGGAGGCAGGAGGAGGTTGTTTGAGGACTGGGTGGAGGAGGTGAGGGAGGAGGAGGAGGTGAGGCCAGAGGAAACACAAGTGACCTGAGTTTGGCCCTGCATGGTTTTTCTTTCTTTTCTTTTCACCTCCCTCATTATTTTTGGCCAGGTGCTTTGCGCAGGCCGCCTTCTATTTACTTATAGCTGCTTTGAACCTCAGTCACGCAGGGTCACCTGCCAAACTGTGTCTGTAGCCACATCACCTGAGGCCGTCGGTTTGTCCACTTTAAAACACCTCACAAGTGGTAAATTCCCTGCTTTGACGGGTGTGTCAGAAGAAGGGAAAGTCTGGTCAGACTTGTAGTGCCTCTGGAATTAGGGCTGGAAGTTTCTAACTCATTTTGCAGGAAAAAAAAATCAGCGAAGAGCAGTGAGTGAAACCTACTGCAAGCCCCTGTGGTCAGTAAGTGGAAGACAGGGCCAGGCCTGCTCTTCTCCAGCCCAAAGGGGTTCTCCCTGGTCCTTAAATTCAAAACTGTGTTTCTCAAGGAGGCTTAGTCTGCCCCAAAGGCTCCTCTGTGATAATGATTTTTTGAAAGGCGATGGAGGAGGAGAAGGGGAAACAAGATGCCCAGTGGATGGAACTTTCTTTCTCCTTCTCCAAATAGATTCTCTGCTCTTTGGTCTCATTTACGCGTTCATTCTTTCACTCACACTCACTCATTCATTTGTTCATTAAGCAAATGCCTATTGACAACTTCCTTGTGCCAGGTGACTTCCAGACACTGGAGATACTGTAGTGAATGAGCAAGTCCTAATTCCTATGAACATGCATTCTGTTGTCCGTATTAATTTCCAAATATTATTTTTTGGTATAAAAATTCACTTTTCATTTTTCCTTTCACAGAAAATATAAACTTTTTTATTTATTTATTAGATTTAACGGTATTTGACATCATTTGTAGTCCCCAGGGAGTTCCCACCACCATTTCACCCGTGCACCTTCACCTCAGTCCCTTGTGCTCTTTATACCCTCATCCCTGTCTTTGCCCGACCCTCCCTCTGCCCACCACCGTGATCCCTTGGGTTTATCTTTGATCTTGTTGAGTTTTTATTTGTTTGTTTGTTTTTGGTTGTGATTGCCCATTTCCTTGAGCTTTCTCTTGTTTCATTTTTTGTTTGTTTTGTTTTCTTCTTTTTTATTTTTTGTTGTGGTTGTTGTTCTTTCACATTCCTCCTAAAAGCGAGGCCATCCGATATTTTTCTCTTGCCTTCTGGCTTGTTTCACTGAGTATAATTCCTTCTAGCTCCATCCACGTTTCTATAAATGTCCCTAGTTTATCATTTTTTGATTGCTGAATAGTATTCCATTGTATATATGTACCACATCTTCTTGATCCAGTCCTCTACTTTTGGGCATCTGGGTTGTTTCCAGGTTTTACCAATTATAAATAGTGCTGCAATAAACATGGGAGTACAGGTACTCTTTTGGATCGGTGTTTTTGTGTCTTTTGGGTTCAATGTCTAACTTTCAAAGTATTAACTGGCACTTATCAAGTTCTCACAACACTAAGAGGTTTTGCGACTATATAAAATGAATTAGCTGCTGGCCTTTTGACCTATGGCAATTTAAAATCTATCAAGAAGACACCTAAAAGGGGAACTTACCCTACTCAACATCAACTCCACACACTGATGAATATGAGAGAGAAATAAAGAAATAAATTGATGGCTAAAATAGTAAACTGAACTCCTCTAGTTTGTTACTCCCAAACCGGGATGACTATTACAGTCTCCTCTCAGGTACTCCGTGTACAATGGGACAAACCTGTGACTTTGCTGAAGCCAACCCTTTGGTTGATAGCTGTGTAAAGGTGTATTCAATAAGCTTGTTGAGTTTCAGAGTCAAATTTGGCAAATATTCTTACCTGGATCTTCTGGTTTGAAAAGTTTAAACCAAAAGCTGTAAACTAGCAACTTCCCAGATGCTATCTTATTTTTGGGGCAGAACAAATTTCCCCAAAACCTAGTGACTAAAAAAGACAAATATTTATTATTTTATTGGTTCTATGGGCCAGGAGCTCAGAAACAGCTCATCTGTGCAGTCTGACTCAGAATCTTTCAAGAGGTACTGTCAGAATGTGGCAGGGGCTGCAGTCCCCTGGCGGCTTCATTGGGCTGATGATCTACTTCCAGGATGACTCATTCACTGGGCTGTTACGGGAGCCTCAGTTTCTCTCCATGTGGGCTTTTCCAAAGGCTCATGACAGGGCAGCTAATTTCCCCAGAACAAGCAATCTGAGAGAGTGAACAATGAGGAAGCCCCAATAGCATTCATGATGTAGTCTCCTATGCTCACCATCACTTGTACTTTATTCTGTTTTTAAGAAAAATTCCCAAGTCTAAATGATTAGATCTCAAGGGCTGGGGAGTTAGGTTCCATCTCTTAAGGAGAAGAATATTAAAACATCTATAAACTTATTTTAAAACCACCAAATTTAGGTTCCTTTCCTATATGAGATTTATTTTTTTCTTATAGAATCTTATAGAATTTTTAAATAAATCTAATTTATCTATGAATGCTCTACTATATATATTTTAAAAATATATATAGTATATATATTTTAAATATATTTAAAATATATATATTTTAAAACACACCATCATCTCACAGGACCAAATTAATTATAGTTCCTTAATATCATTTAAAAGAAGTATGCTTTCAAATCTAAAATGTTAAAATCAAGAGATTCAACATAAAAAACTCACACGTGTCTTATCTATTTAAACAATAAGATGATCCAGTCATTCTGGGCCTATGTTCTCACAATGTCACAAACTATGTTAGGTGGGACAGAGACTTCAATTAGCCTTGCTTCCATCCCCCTTTCCTGTATTATATATGGGGCACTTAATAACACATTTATGTTACTGCTTAGTTCACTTAGTATTTGAGTTTACCGCTAGTCTAGGTCCAAGGTGGCTGATAGATGTGACAGTGAAGTTGAAGAAAGGAAAGACTGACCTCTGGTGTGAGCTGATCCCAGAAGATTGGGAAATGAGACTGACTGTGGGTTTTCTGCAAGTAGCTGCAACTTTGAATCTCACTTACATAGGACTGCCGGTTCACTGGGGGGTCAGGACATCAGTGGACACAAGCATCAGTGGACACAGTCTTGGAAGGTTCGGTGGCTATCCCTGCATCATGGCACAGGTTTAGAGGTAGGTACACGCAGAAGCAGCCATCTCTGAGGAAACCATTAACTAGCATGGGTCAAGGTTAGCACTATTTTCCTAAGACTAGGAAAATCTCAGGTCTGGTACAACCTCAGGAAGGGTATGAGAGTATGAGAAAAAAAATATGTTAGTTTTATCAAGGAGAAGAGCACTCTAATGATATTTAATTTAAGGTATAAAATAGTTATTTGCTTCCCTTTGTGTAACACAGACATGTACTATTATAGTATGTTTGGATAGAGGCTGCAAGCAGAAGGAAAGATCTTTACAACCATTCTGGATGAAAACTGAAAAAAAAAAAGAGCTCTGGTGAATTATGGCAGTGAATACTGAAGCAAAATGCCTTACCTCTGGCCTGATAGTAAACCACCATTGCTTTTTTATACAGCTTCTGCCATTTTACAACTTGAAAATGCTTATTTGCTTGTATCATATTTGCTTATATAAGAATGCATTATGCTGTGGAGCCCACATGTTCCCTGGTGATTAAATCCACAGGCCTGTCCTGAAGACCCATAATTTGATATTACCAAATTATAACACCACCAATCTACCAAGTATCACAGACTTTCTAAAAAATTTCATCCTGGGTTCTAACATGGAGAGTCTAGAGTACATTTTCTACAGGGCTAGTAATTCAAACACTGAATTCTATTTTTGTCTCTGAAATTCATCTCTCCTCACTCACACTGGGTGTGTGGCCTCCTCAGGGAGAGTGCTGAGTATACGGTCAAGGAAAGGGTAGGGATGAGAAATTTAAGCATGGGCTTAAATAGGCCCAGAATGACTTGCTGGCAGTGACAGCAAGGCAAGCAGACTAGGAGGTTGGAGGGGGGGGGCAAAGGCACATAGGTACTCAGCTTTGCAGGTTCTGGAAATGAGGGATGTAGAGGGGAACATGGTAGAAAGTATTGCTGTTCAAAAGTGTGGATCTTTCATAAGCCATCTGTGACGTGCCAGTCATTATCTACATTCATTCTGCAACAGACTCTTGCCACACAACATGTCAGCCCAGCTCTTAAAATGGATCGTCGCATGACCTCTCAAGACACCAACATGTCCACCATGACAGCCCTTAGTGGCATAATCAGACTTCAACTAGACTTGACAATGCGTCATCTGCTTCCCTCTTGGCCCTCCACAACCCAACCTTGCACGGGAACCAGAACAGATTCTCTGGTGTGCAAATGTGATCATGTCCCTCCCCTGTGTAAAATGACTTCCCACCCATCTTAGGATCAAGTTCAGAATCTGAACTCAGACCACCAGGTTGTCCCTTTCACAAGCAACCACAGTCTCCATATCTTTATCTGGCCACACTGCCCATTCTTCATGTCTCAGCTCACATGCCATTTTCTCAGGAAGACCTTCCCTGATCTTCTGTCCAGAGTTGGTTCTGACTATAATAAACTCTCCTTGTTCTCATACTACCTCTTCAGGGCACTAACCAGTTAATCATTCAGTTATTTGGTATGATTTGACTTAGTGTGTCTCTATGAGGCATTAAAATCCAGCAGCATACTAACCTCCCATGGGCCTTCTGATCCTTAGACACGCTTAGTAAATGGTGACCAAGTGAGTCATGTACCATATTATTTTTGTCTTTTACTTTATAAAATACTTTTCTCTCCATTCTGGGGATCATTCACTGAGATATTATAATGATATTTGTTTGTTTAAAAGACAGGGTAAGTTACCTTGTTAAAAATCAGAGATCTGAACTAGAATTCTCTGGGTTTAAATATTACTGTGTGCCTTTGAGAAGTAGCATAAAGTCTCTATGCCTCAGTTTCCTTATCTATCAAAAAAGGAAAGGAAGGGAGAGACAGGATAATAGAAAATACTTATTAGGACTGGTGTGAAAATTGAGTTATGACAGGTAAAGTATTTAGAATAGTGATATGTGATATAATATGATAAGTGAGAGATGTTAACTATTTTGCTTTATTCCTAAAACCATAAGGAAACTGGATGCATAAAACATACATCCTTCAGTAATTTTTTCAAATAAACCCTATCATTATTTCATGTTGAAAAAAAAAACAACTAAAACGGAAGAAAGAAATGAATGTTCTCACGCTTTGAGAGTTGGGACTTGGAAGATATGGGGCTTGGCAAGATGAAGAGACTAAATCAAAGAAACAAAGGAAGTTCCAAGCAGTTTCAAGCCCAGTAATGAAACTCAGTGTGTCTGTGAGCAGCCCAAAGGTGGGAGGAGAGACCCACTTTCCAGAATCTGGAAGGGACGTGGAGAGCCCAGAGAGTGAGATTCCGATCAGGAACTAGCATCTCCGGGCTGCAGCAGAAAGTGAGAACAGTGGCTCCCAGTATATTCTAAAGTTGCTGAGGAATTCTGCCAATATCTCCAAGGGCAAGACCATGTCCTGAAACCAAATCCATTTGATTAAATTAAAAACCAAAAACCAAAAACCAAAACCCTATGCTATGTACCCTATATCAGAGGAAGAGGCTGTGAAAAGAAGTCAAAGCAAAAGAATATGAATCTTCCTGCAGATTAGTGGGTCCTCCACCAGGCTTGGCAGGGATGGGAATATTTCTGGAGCCCACTTATAACAGCCCCAGGCTAGACACAATCCCACTGTCCATCTTCAGTAGAGGGGTGCATAATTACACAATTACAGAATGTAATCCTGTCTGCAATGAGAGTGAATAAACTACAACTGCATCTAACACTAGGGGGAATCTCAAGAATAAGATATCGATGCAATGAAACCCAACACAAACAAGTGCAAACCAACGCTGTTTGTTAAGTAAATGCAAAATGAGGTGACAGAATCGTGTGACCCCTGGGGTGAGGCAGTTGATAGAGGGGTGCAGGAGTCCTCTGTTTCTTGATCTGGGTGCTATTACTCAGGTGTGTACATTTTGTTCAAGTCACTGACTTGTGCACTTATTTCTCAGTGCACTGTTCTGAGCAATTCATTCCTTACTCACTTCCTCACCCTCTGTGATTGAAAGCCCTGGGGGGAACAGCCAGTCCTAGGATTCCAGATAATGGAAAAGTGGAGAAATACCAGTTGGGCTACTTCAGAATTAGATTCCATTTTGAATAGAATTCATACTTCTGTAGTGCTGGCTCTTGAGCTTTAACATTTCTTCTCATTAAATTTCATTATTCTAGTTTTTTCCTTGTCCCACAATCAGTAACAGGGGAGAGCAGCCTTTCTTTTTCTACCTAAAAGACCTCTACATCCATGTCTGCACATGCACCTCATCAGCCCTCTGAAGTGCAAACCTTCATTCCCTCCACTTGCAGTCAGAATCTGAAAAACAACACTAACCAAAAAAAAAAACCAAACAAACCCGAAAAAAAACCACACATAGCACAAGAGTGAGCTTCACCAACTCGATGGTCTGACCAGAAATAAATCTCTCCTGTGACACCTATTGGAAGGGACTGAGGAGCTGCAGCTGCTGGACACCCAGAGGCTGGTGTCACACGTGGGAGAGGCTGCTTGTAGGACTGGCAGAGCAGGGAAGGAAGGAGCAGTCTCTGCTAGGAACTCACGGGAAGGCCACCAGGACAGGAGGGTTGAGGGGAACAGCCTGGCTCCTAGGGCAGGCTGGAGACGCCCTCTGAAGCACTGTGGCTGACATAGCTGAGGCCGCTGCTGCTGGGGCTGCTTCGCAGGAGCTTTCAACACGAGAGAGGGGCCTCGGGCCTGCCAGGGGTGATGTCTCCAGATCCCGACTGGAGCTGCTGCATGAAATCCAAGCTGCGCAGCTGTGGTGGCCCAGGGCCCCCATGCAGGCTGTCTTTGGGCGGGTCAGCTGGCTGGGAGCAAACAACCCCTCTCAACGTGACAGTCCCCACATTCTGCAGACTTGAAAGGGAAATCCTCTGGCTTCTGACTGGGCTCCTGGGGCTCAGCCCTGGCCTTGCCCTGAGCCTGCCAGAGAAGGAAAATAAGGAAAGCTGCCTAGAGCTGCCACTGAGTCTTCAGCCCATCACAGACATGGTCATCCCTGCAAGAGCTTTGGAGCCTGCGCTTCTCTATTTCCTCCACTGACTGAGGCCCAGAAACCTGGCAGCCTGTCCCAGCTCTCCTCACTGCCTCTCAGCTGCCCTCCCCTGCTCTCACTTGTCACTGTGCATGTCAGCAGAGGGCTTTAGTGCCCCCGCAGCGACCCAAGGTTTCCCCCATATGGCTGCTGCTTTCAAGAACCAACTCCTATTCCCACAACACGTGTCTCATGCTTCTCTTGCTTTCTTCGGTTTGCACTTGCATTTTCCTGCCCATTTCTACAAAGGCAGGCTATAGAGCAAGGCCAGCAGAGGGCAAAGAGCAGGAGAACTGACCCAGGAAACCCATGAGCATCTTGGTTTTGCCACTGTTGTGTGTGACCTTGGGCAGACTGTAGAAAACTGGGTGTTAGTTTTCTCTTTTATAGGTTGGGTTAGATCACCCAGGCCAGAAAGTCCAGTGCCATGTGTTTGCCAGTATTGGTGCCATGGCAAAAGATAAGAAAAAGACTTCATTCTTTTCGGACCTTACAAACTCACAGAATAGCAATACCTTTCTGGACATATACATGCTCAGACAGATAATACACACAGAGAAGGATAATAGATATTTAATGGGGGAAGAAAACTGTTGGACTAAAAAGGAATGACTTTAATGGCTAAAGAACCAAATAAAAGTCTTACAGAGATTGAATTCACTTTAATTGCTGCTTGTAATTGCTCAGGTTATAATTCTCCACTCTTTTTTTCTTCACAATTGAGTGAAATAAGGAAGTACCTTAAAGGTGGTTTTTTTTTTTTTTTTTTTTTTGCTGCCACAAGGATCCACAAAACTGCTGGTTCCTGTTGGTAGTGAAAATGCTCTTAACCAGATGAATGAAGAACATCAGACACACATGCAATCAGAAATTTTAACCAAGATTGTTCCGAAGTGTAGCTAACCGTGAAACACCTCGCCCACGAATTTCTCAACCCCCCACCATGCTAAATGCAGTCTTCCCATTTTCTCTCTATTCAGTCTTCACATAATTTTCAAAAACCATGACTGACTTATTTCTGACCTATGAACTATGCTGCTTCACAGTATTTTGAAAAAAAGAAAAATCACCTTGCAGTTTTTCCATAGGCGACTAAATCCAACAAGCAATTGGTACGTAAAGGACAGTTCTGAGATAACTATGCCCAGCTGCAGTGTGGTAAGTTGCTTCCCCACCCCCCCAACTTTGTCACTCATCATCAAAGATGGAAGCTTGACTGTCTGAGGCATAAAACTTAGTGACCTGTGCATAAATCTGCCATTCCATCCTGAAGAGCTCCAAGGGTCCAGAGGAGGCTGAGGAACTGCAGCAATGCTGGTGTTTCCAAGGGCCAAGGAAGCGTCGAGAGTCCTGGCTGACCATGTGAACGCCCAGTCTCGCGGGCTCCAGGTTTGCCTCAGTTATCACAACAGGCCAAACTCTCCTTTGCTCAGAGTCGACATGACATGATTTGTTCCCTTTTAGCTGTGTCAGTTCTGCAAACCAGATATCAGAGGCTGCAAGCTCAGGAGAGCCTGCCTTTCTGGAACACCATTTGTTTGGACAGGCCAGGCCAGTAAAGGCTTTTCATCTCTTTAAAGCTCCCGGGGCAGAGAGCATATTTAAGGAATTCCTTTTTTCAAAGATTTTTTTTTTTGCCCCTTCCAACATTTTGTTTAAGAGAAAATGAGATGTCTATCTTCTGTTTCCTTATTTTTTTTCAGGAAAGCAAAGGGTTGTTGACTTCCTCCCTCTCCCCTCCCTTCCTTCCTTCTTCCCGAAGGTACTCATCTGAGAAAAAGAGAACGAAGTATTGTTCCTGTTCTCTTTCTTAAGTCATTTGAAACACTGTCCCTGGGAGTTCTTTAAGTCCCCTGCAATCTGTACACAAGAGAAAGAGGGAGAGAGAGGGAGAGAGACAGAGAGCAAGGGACCAGGTAAAGCGTGGGGGCTGCGGCAGCATTCAGACTCAGGAGCTGGTAAGTGACCCATGCAATCGCTTCTCCTCCCATTTCACTGTCCCTGGGATGGGTACAGCTGTGGGCCTCTTCCACAGAAAATACCTCACTGGGTGTGAGCTGTAATCAGAGGGTACAACTGATGGATGACCCAGAATGCGAGCTTATACTTTTTTAAAGAGAATACTAATCTTTGCAGAGCTGAGGCTCGCAGAACTGGAAATAGAGCTGCATTGAGGCTAAGGAGGACATTGTGTTTAATCTGAATTTTGGCACAGATAACGTGGCTGGGTTAACCAGTGAGATGTATCTCATTAGAGAATTCACTCTTCCTCAGTGCTGTGTCCTGGAAACTTTATCAAGGTATCTGCTAAGAAGTGTGGTTTGCTCTGGGGCTTTTATTACACATTGTCTAGATTGAGGTGCCTTCTCTTGCTCTTTTCTTTCTATGCAGCACCCATCCCCAGAGGAATATTAATTTATAACTGCTGTTCTGCATCACTGAGGTAGGAGGAAAAAAAACAAGGCAATGTCACTTTGAATTGTACTGGGTGGGGGGTGCTTATGTGTTCACGTTCCACATGTGGGTTGAGTGTAAATTGATTATCCACTATCAATGGAAGATGTCATCTGCCGCACAAAAGGAGGCTAGAATTTGGGGGCATGTAGCTTTAGGTTTGGAAAGCAACTAGAACGGAAGGATTGAGATTGATTACTTGTGTCAGTAAGAGTGACAAACTGAACTATAGCTGTAAGTGAAAAATATTCGCCCAGAGCCTGATTTTCCAAGTACCAAATAGAACACAGCAAACTACTCAAGCTTATTATACACACAACCAGTTTTTAAAAGTCTAACTTGCTTCAATTAAATCTGACAGAAAGGATGATGCTACCAAGAACTCATGCATCAAGCCACAAGGGAGCCAAGATCACATTATCAAAAATAGACTAGCGAGGTCTCTCAGAATGACTGTGTGTATTTTCTAATAATAATCATTTAATTCAGAGAGGTGCTGAATGATAAAACCATGCATACATTTTAAAAATATTCATTTCTATGAAATTTATTGACTGAAGTCACCTGGAAAGTGAAGAGTGGGATAAAAATAGTCAGTCTCCCATTTATAATTTGGCCAGATGATGCATTTACCACAACGTAGTAATTTTTATTTGAAACTGAGCCCTAATCATGGTAAGGGTGGAGGAAATATGATAGAATCAGATTGCAGACTATTATGTAGGTTATGTTCCATTCATCAGACTTTTTTCTTTTTCTTTGGAGACTCTTCTTCAGCTTACCATAACATGAACAATGTAAAGATGACTGTTGCACGGCTTGAGGATGCAAAAATTATTCTAAAAACCATTGAAAGCAGCTTCCAGTTTCCTACCACTTATTTGAGATACCCCTTTCATAGATCTTCAGGCCCAAAGGCAGCCAGGACTGACAGACATGGACCATTTGCATCTTTTATTAGCAGCTTTGACCCCAGCAGAAAACTCAGGGCTGCAAAGTACTACTCGTTCCTTTCAGTTTCATTTCTCTTTGGGAATGTATTTAATTTTGTGCTCGATGAAAACAACATAATAGAAGGTGCTATAGTTTTGGTTACTGAATAAAAGCATTAGAAGTTGTATATAGGACAATAACGACAGTGAGTGACTCACAAAAAAAGAACAAGGCCAAGAGTGAGTGAGCCAACGGTGCAGAAAACAGTCCCCACTCCAGCATGGGTCTTCACTGTGGCCCGGGACTAAGGAGCCAGGGAAATGTTCTTTTCTTCAGAGAAAAAACATTCAGGATTTCCATTTAAGTTGGCAAGTCACTGCCATGAGGGTATCTGGATGCTGGGGTAAATTTCCTAAAGAAAAAAGCCTTGGCTAGTTTTGTCTAGCTGCTACCCCTCAATTTGTCTTTAATCAACTCCAAGGAATAAGTTGGCATTTGTGGAAACTTCCAGTGTTGGATTCCTCATTGTGATCATCAGAGGCTTGTTTGTGATATCACTAGGGGAACTCCAGTTGAAATGATCCAGAATTTGACACATAGAAGATTTCATTCATTTCTGCCAAAAGTGTACATAAAACTGAATTATAGACTTGCTATGTTAATGTTTAATATTGTTAGGATGAGTGCTGTAGGTCGGTGTGCAAAATTTAGAGAAAGCAGCACATCAAAAGCACTATCTGTGTTGCTATACAAATTTGGATCTCAGTTCCAGCTTTGTTACTTAATGACCGTGGATCTTAGACCAGGTACTTAGCCACTTGAAGCCTCAGTTTCCTCAAATGTAAAGCTGTATGAACGTATCAGTTGTTGTAAGGACTAAATAAGACTAGTTATGTAAAGCAATGGATATAATATTTGGCCAGTAGTAAGTCAATCAAAGTCAGTTGTAATTTTTTAAGTCATGTTAATATTGAAGAGTACTGCATTTTTTTGAATGTAGAGACTAGAACACCTCTCCTGTAATTCATGCCATTGTTCTCAGTCAATTCTATACCATGGGTGAACAGAGTGGAAGTTATTCCTCACAGGTTTAGAGTTGGGCACATATAGAAAACATATCCTACGTTTTGCAAAGTAAAGAAAGAGAGAGTTTAATGTTTTGATTTCATCTCCGCCAGTGGCAGAAATGGCAGCTTACACCTCATGAACATGCCAGCGATGCTTCACAGCATTCAATGCAGGGGAAAGGTGGCCCTGGGATCACAGTTCTCGACTTAGATGAACTGCAATTATATTGCAGATGTTTCATTCTCCCTTTTACCCACTTCCCCAAGGCTCTCGTGCTATGTGTTGTTTGGTGACCTTTTCCCTGGTCCTGGCAGCCTGGGGACACTTGTTTTAGAGGCTATCATGGGAGTTTCATGACTTAGCTAGAGAGTAAAGGACTGGGAGTCAGTGATACGTTCTCCCCCAACTGAGGACTAAGCAAACTCAGATACCAATGCCTTTTTGAAAACATTTTCGTATTGAGTCACTTAATTTTACACTGATACATAGAAAATCATTATAACCATTGTGTGTGTGTGTGTGTGTGCAGACATGTACATGTAGATCTATGTTTTTCTCTCTAAACTTTAAAACCTACATGTTGGTTCCTTTGTTAAGTAATAGTGACACCTTTAGTCTTAATTAAACTTCCCTTTCCAATTTCCAAAAGCAAAATACAACCCTGACAACAACCAAAAATCTATTATCAATAACCCAAACCTCTGAGTCCTTTTGTTAGAAGAGGAGCCTCTGATAGAACAGAAGCTTGTTTGGACAACCTAACCTTTAGAGGACAAACTGAGGGATTCTATAACAATGTACAAAAGGCTTAGTACAGCAGAACAAAGACCAGATGGGGGTCAGGTGCTCCCGCTCCAATCTCTGCTTCTCCCTGTATTTGTGACTTGACAAGTTTCTTTACTTATTTGGACCTTAGTCTTCTTGTCTATAAAATGATGTCTTCTTAACAGACCGCGTGAAGTCTGTTTCTCAAGGTGAGCTGTCTGAGAGTGCATTGTAGCACACCTGGGTGCTGCTCACTCCTCTCCAGCCTTGCCTTCTGTACCAGATATCTATGAGATGCTGACGCTGACATCCGTGATTCTCTAAAGCCAAGGGTCAGTGTCTAGTTCCCTCTTTTTCTGGACTGCACTGACATTAAATATAAATGTATGTTCTAAGAACCATGTTTTTAAATGAGATTCCTATTCAGCATTGAAAGTTCTCTTAAGAAATTGCTTTTAAATATATAAATTATTCTAGAAGCTATTAGCATTATGGACTATGGAATATCTGAGCAGTTAAGCAATCTTACAAGACTGATCAATGTTCTACAACCATATAAAATAATAAAAAATCAATTATTTAGATCTAGAAGTACTATAATTCTATATGACTAGCACTTTTTAATTTATACATTTTGATCTGTTATCTTATAGTAAACAATGCATTATTTAAAGGAAAACATAGATACTAATTTTTTTCTATTAATTTTTAAAAACAGTACATTCAACCTAATAAGAACTTTTGATTTTGCTTTTGCTTTTTACAATGCATTTTGTGTTCAGCCTACTCTAGAAGTTAGTTCCTTTTCTCTAAGCTAATGGTGACACGAAAAGCAAACGATTGACAAAGGTGTTTGAAAAACCAGCACTCACAAGTCATGTTAAATTAACTTTAATTATAAGAAAAGTATGCAACTTACAAAAAAACTTGTCGTGATTTCCTTAATTTCATTTCTACCTGTACCACTCAATTTTTTTCTCATGTGTTTACGTGACTAAGGAAGTAGAGCAACCATGGACACAGGTCTCCATCTGATGGGAACAGAGAGACAACACATATTTTGTTGTACACACTCAAAAACAGCTAGTGTAAGGATGGCTTTTCTTTGTGACTATTCAAGTACCCAATACATTAGGTAAGACAATATTTTTTGATAAAAGAGTAAATGTGTCTTCATCAGAAATTATGTACAACATACAGTTCAATGGAAAATAAGAACATTGAGGACAGGAACTTCATTTTGTTCACTGTTGTATGTTCAGGGCCTATAAAAACACATGTCCACAATAGATGTACAGTAAGAACTTGGTAGGCAGATGATTTAAGTAATAAGTAAGTTAGCTGTAGAGTGAAATTTACTAGATATATTTAGATAATGCTTAATGGAGCAGTCAAACTTTGGGGGGGTTGTGCAATGCCAAGCTGCCAGTATGACAGATTTACTCCTCACCTGTTTGACTAGAATTATGGCTGTTTCCATGGTTCTGCGTGTGTGTGGGGAGCTGCTACATGTATATTAACATGATATCTGGGTAAGCACCCATCCACTGGCTTGTGGGAGATAAACCTTTATCAGAGACACAGAAAAGACCATTGGTTGCATTTTATTTTCCATTTGTTTTCTGGGCAGATGAGAGTGGCAAATTGTTTTTGGCGAGAGAACGGGTCATTTGTTTTTCCTTCACTGAAAAAACTGAGCCAGGATTCAGTCTTGTAGGAAATGCTCAGAGCTCTCTGGTTTTTTTAGGCACAGCTGTAAATCCCAGTTAAAGGGATGCCACTGGGATGAACTTACACAAACACTGTGGGTGAATTCAAAGAAGGAAATGTGATATCCTTGTTCAGCACAGTCTACCTTCCCTTACACAATTAGGCAATGGAGACAGCTACAGTGAACAAATATGGAATTGAGGCTATTTGCACTTACTGGGCAATTTAAAGTGGTGAATGTAAATATAAATATAACAATAAGTAGAGATTATGGGTAATGCTTACTGAGTTTAATGGCACTAGGATCCAAGGTTTCTGTTATTTGCTGTAGAAACGGAAAAAGCTCTGCATTCACATTGATAAAGCCTCTCTCTAGTGTCAAGTACCCAGGCAAGCGAGAGTCATTCCAACCCATACTCTTATTTTCCTCTGGAATGTTATGGCCTGAATCTCACCTCATTATGATGACCATGCTATTAAGTGGGAGGATGAGGGAACTACAAGAGGACCACCGCCAGCACCAGCACCAGCAGCATTTATGGAGGAGTCATCAGCAAGTCTGAGGCCTGCTAAGAAACATTATTTCATTTAGTCCTCTCAGTCTAAGAAACAGGTGATTTATCCCTCCTCCGCCACCTCCATCCATTTCAGAGTTGAAGAAAGGCAACCACCTTGTTTAAGATAAACTAAAGAATGTAAGTGATTGGCTCACTTAAACTGATGTATTTTCAGGTTTCTCATTAAGGAGTAAGGGTCATCTGGAGCTAATAACTTTTCTTTTTAACTCTCAGGATGAGTGACATGCAAAAATCTCCCCTAAAACAGTGCTCCTCAAGTGTAATCCAAGAACCAGCAGCACAGCACCACCTGGGACTGTGCTATAGAGCGGGCTCTCAGGCTTCTCCTGATTCCAGGTCAGCATTCTAGCATGATCTCTGTGTGATTCGGGTTCAGGTCCACACTGTCTTAGGGTTCTGACCTTTTGCACACACTCTGATTTTGAAATATAGATCCTTACTTCAAAGTCTTACCAAGCCATTTATTGACTTGTTCCTGCCCTAGACAACATAGCTTCCCGAGACTGGCATTAATGTAAAGGTCTCAATTTTATTCAGCTTTAAGCAACATGAGGCATGATTTTGGGGTCTTGCCCAGCATGGGTCTCCTTCCATACCAAGGGAAACTAATAACTTCGGTGAGGAAGGGTGCAGGGCATTATTTTTCAAGTGTTTTCTGAGCTCCAATCTCCAGCTCCCCTGGGCAGATTCCGAGGTTAATGAATCTGGGAAGGGGCCCAGGGCTTCGCCTATATACAAATTACTGGTTCAGGGTAAGGAAGTGGGGACCCGGCAGAGACAAGTATTTTGGGAACATCACCCCAAAAAGGTATTCTGCTTTTTTAGTATTTTGAAAGATATGTATTTAAAGCAACAGTGAGTGAGAGACTATCTCAGGGTCCTTTTGGGACAAAGGAGAGAAGAACCCTGCTCCCTGCCTCATGTCTTCCTTGGGAAGAAAGGGTAGCCAGCACCACTGCCAAGGAGCAGATGCCAGCACACACCTCACTCTTCCCAGTTAGAAAACTCTTGAGGAAAGAATCCTTAGTTTCCTTTGCATTGGGACTCACCGTTCTCTCCTAGAACAGAAATCAAGAGGGGCTATTGTTGGAGGGGCGGGGAAAGGAAGCAGGGCCGGAAGAGAGTGAGGGAGAGGACCGGAATCGCCTCTGGTCTGCTGCAGCCTGGATGGAGATGGTGGCTTCTCCCCCTTAATTGAGGCAGGCGCTCTGGCCTTCCACGGGAAGTTCAGGGAGACGAAGAACTTCACGTTTTCAGCACTGCTTTATGGAACAACTACCGTAATAAGCCATCACTTTGTTCCTGGCGTGTTTCTAATTCGGGCAGTGTTCTTCCCCACAGCATAGTGGAACCCCCCCTTCTCTTACTCTGACATTTTCAGCTTTTTAAAAAATGCACTAAGAGTGATTCCAGCATTATACTTTTAAAGTGCTAAAGAGCACCATACTTAATCTATCAAGATGGGGTTCTAGAACTACTAGAAATGGAACTCAGGGTGAGGGATAGGCACAAAGTTTTAAAGAGACACGCCTCTATCCAGAAACCCACCTCCTACTCTCTATTTAGAGAGTTGGTGGGAGGGATTATTATGAGCACTCTGTCTTTTGACACTAAGGAGATATCCAGTATTGCAGCAAGCCAGTCCGTGTCTCCTCACACTTACTGCAGCCCTCCTGCTACCCCAGCCACTCATGGCCCAATCACCCTCTGGTTCCACAGAGGTCCCCATAGATGGAAAGTTATTTTCTGGCCCAGCCTGGGCCCAGGGTCTGAACGGGGCATTGGAGAAAAAGGCCAGATTTGAGGGAAGAAGATGCAGCCCAATACCACATCATTTTGAAGAAGGTAATCCCCTTGGTGTGTATTCACAACCTCTAGGTACTCACACCTCCCACTCTACTGGGGCTTACACAGGGTCCTTCTGAGCCTCACAGGACAGTTTTGGCTTCACAGATTTATGGGTCCAGCATGCCTCCACTGTGCAACTCTGCTTTGGTATCACAAATTTAACACATGCAGTTAAGAACATATAGTAAATTCTATCCCAGAAGGATTAGGATATAAAGTGCCACTTTTATTCGCTCTTCAACCAACATGGATTTCTTTGGGAGAGGGAATTGGTTTTCTTAATAAAGTGATATATCTTCTGTGCACGGCATATGGGGTGCACACACATTCTGTCTATTTGAAATCACTGGCTCATATGGAAGGAAACTGTGGAATGGCCCCAAATTGTTTACTAGACTGAGAATGGGCACCTAATTCACAATCCCCTATACTTCCAAAAGGATTTAGTATCCTAATTATATTACTCTCAGTTATATTAAAAAGAGTTTGAAATTTGTTAGTGTGTCAGTAGGGGAACAGGTGAAAGAAGATTTAAGTTGTTATTGTCATCAATGCTTTAAGTGCTTCATTCACTTTGTGTCATTTGTAAATAATGCAGAAGAGAAGGCTAACTTTGGAGTCAGAGAGTAGAGACTTGAGTATGTTTATTGTCATATAACTAGAGTGTTGGTCAGTGAACCAAATGTATACAGAAACTCAGTACATGCATTGTATATCAGTTTATAACATACTTATTCGGATAGCATTGTCTATCAGAGTTGGATTATGTAATTAATAATGTTGAGTCAATCAGGTAACTATTTGAGGAAAGCAAACTTATATCCTACTTTATTTCTTAGTTAAAATAATTCAAAGACTAGTTCAAAGACTGTAAATGCTAGAAAGTAAAAATACTAGAAAATATGGAACATTTATATTTGGGATCTAAGCACAGGAAAAGCACTGCTGGTTTTACTTGGAAGGTATACCATTTCTTATGCATTTTATTATATTAAAATAAAAAGTTCTCTAGGGCCAAAACTCAATAGACAAGGTCAAAAGGCAGGCAAAAAATCTGGGGAGACATTTGTAATGTGTTTCCCAAAGAATTTAATATGACTGAAACATGGGAAAGTGACATGAAACATGTTTCACATAACATGAAATGCAGTTTGCTCTGACACGTGTTAAAAAAAAGGCACCCTAATTCAACATAGGAAAATGCAAATTAAAACTATGAGGTGCCATTTATTCACCTACTTGAAACAAATGCTGAAACATATCCACTGGTATACTAGTGATTTAGGAAAGCTTCTATTAAGAGCAATTATGCATTTCTGTCAAAATGTTGCATTGAATCCTCTTGGAATTTACCCTATAACATACCTATAAGATACAAAAAGACATATAAACAATGCCATATAGTTCCATAGCATTATTTGAGGCAAGCAAACAAATAAAAAAAGAGTGGAAATAAGCAGAATTGTCTAATGACAACAGACTGGTTAAGTACAGGAACATATGAAGCCTTAAAAAATGAAGGAATAGAATAGAGTCTAGAAATGGACCACAGGTCTATCTGCAATTGATTTGACAAAGTGGTGAAGGTGGTGCAATGAGGGAAGGATAATTTTTGAAACAAACACTACTGAAACAAACTGAATATCTAAAATGAACTTAGACTCTTCACACCATTCAAATAATTAACTTGGAGTAAATTAAATGTAAGAAGTAGAATTATAGAACATCTAAAGTGAAATAGGAGAATATCTTCATAAGCTTGGATTAGTCATTATTTCTTAGTCATGACACAAAAGTGCAAACAATAAAAATTTGATAAATTGTATTTCATCAAAATTAAAAAAAAAATTTAACTAAGCCACAAGCTAGGAGAAAAATATTTGTAAATATATTGACAAAGGACTTGTTTCCAGGCTAAGTAAAGAACTTCCAGACTAAGTAAAGAATTCTTAATAATAAAAAGAACATCCAAGTAAAAATTGGACAAAGTTTTGAATAGATACCTAGCTAAAGAAGACACACAAATGAAAATAAGCAAATAAAAAGTTATACATAGATTAGGAATATGCAAACTAAAACCACAATAAGATATGCTGGGTAAAATGTCTAAGACCAAAAAAACCTGAAAATTTCAATGTTGGAGAAGATGTGGAGAAAGTGAAGCGCTAATGCACTGCTGGTGAGAATTTTAAAGGGTACTTGACATTGTGGCAGTTTCTTAGGTAGTTAAATATACACTTTAAAAATATATTTATTTATTTATTTTTTATGATGTTTGTTTTCTTTTCTAGGTGTAGTCCCCATAGAATTCCCACCACTAATTCACCCGTGCACCATCACCATAGTTCCTTGTGCTCTTCCTGTCTCTGCCTGATCCCAATCCCTCCCTCTTCCCTGCGGAATGTCTCTGTTTTATTTAGTTGTATTTTATTTTTTGTTGTTATTTTTTTCCCTTGACCCCCTATATTCTTTTTCCTTCTGACTTATTTCACTGAGCATAACCCCTTCAAACTCCATCCATGTTCCTATAAATGGCTCTAGTTTGTCTTTTTTGATTGCTGAATAATATTGCATTGTGTATATAAACCACATCTTCTTGATCCAGTCATCCATTTCTGGGTGATAACTACCCCCATGCCTATCAGCTCCACCATGGAAGTTATTTCATAAAGAGTTAGACACAAATGTTCACAGCAGCATTATTTATAATGCCCCACGGAAATAATGCAGAGGGACATCCACTCATGAGTGAATAAACTAAATGTGCCATATTTTGTCACATTTTGTGTCAGGTGCCACAGGATGATGTTTCAGGATCTGTACATCAGGATGATATAAACTACAGATGACATGTATGATGGAGGGCCTTAGAGACAGTAGCTGTGTCATCTAGGTTTGCAGAACGACACACCATGATGCCTGCACAATGATAAAATTGCCCAAGGATGCATTTCTCAGTATCCCTGTGGTTAAATGACCCATAACTACAAACCTATACAATGAAATACAACTCAGAAATAAAAATAAGCTACTGTTACAAGCAGCAACGTGGATAAATATCAAAAACATCAAGCTAGGTGAAAGAAGCCAGACACAATATTATCAAACGAGTCAATAAATATTGAATGAGTTCACTTACATGAAATTTGGAAGAGCACAGAATTATAGAGACAGAAAGATTAGTGGTTGCCTGGGGCTGGAGGCAGAAGCTAGGAGTGACTGCAAATGAACATAATGAAATTTTGGGAGGGATGAAATTATTCCAAAATTGAATTTTGGTAATGGTTGTAAAAATGTATAAATTTTCTAAAACTCATCAGAATGCACACTTAAAAATGCATGAATTTTATATTACATAAAATATACCTCAATAAAACTGTTAAAAAGTTGGGGGGGTGTGAAAAAATGAGGTCGCTTTACTGTTCTGATAATGGAGAACTCTCCAAACTTCATAGTTAAGGAAAAAAAGCAAGATGCTGCCAGCATATAAATGCTATCATTTTTTGTGTAAGAATAAAGCATATAGTTGATATGCACAGATTATCTCTGGAAGGATACAAAGGAGCTGCTATTAGAATTTGGTTTTAGTCAGAAGAGTAGAATGCTTAGGAAAGGGGGGGGAGAGGAGGGGGGCGGTGGGTACAAAGGAAATTTTCCATTGTATGTAATCAAAAATAAACAACAAGGGAGAGAAGAGATGGGGAGGAGGATAATGAAAGAGTTTTGAGTCTCAGGTCAGTCATCTTAGGTCTGTGATCATGGGCAACTATCTGAGGCCCTATTTCCTCATCTGTAAAATTAAAGGGTCAAACCGGTTCACCTCTAAGGAGGCTTCTGATTTTAAGTTCCAGGCTCCATGAATTTTTTTAAGGATGATCATCTCACGCCTGTGGTCCTGTCACCAACTGTCACATATAAAGCCAAACCAAAGGCTTTGTTCTTTCTACCTCTTTATTTATTTGGCCCTATCTTCTTGGCACTGTGTAAAATATGGTGTCAGCTAGGGTGAGAAGGTCTTCTGGAGAGTTGGGAGTGTGGGTGAGAAGGGCAGGATGTCGTAGAGTAGTTGAAACCCATGTCTCAGGCAGTTGCTTGAGTGCAAATTCTAACCTCTTGTCTGCCCACAGCGTGACCATTGATAATTCTCCCATCTTCATCTGTATGACAAATATGAGACAGTACCATCTTCTTCGGGTTTGTTGTGATGACAAAGAATGATAATGCACATAACTGCTTAGCAAAGTGCCTGTCTCACAGAAATATTCATAAATGATAACCCTTTTAATTATTCCTCTGAACTCTCCCTACACATGTGGCCTGGAACTTTCTGGTTGGGGTAGGAGAGGGTGAGAAAGAAGCATCTAAGTTATCAAGTTCTGCACTGATTAATTAACACCATAAACTAGGAGTCCTGGGGTGACTTGTTTTTCAATCTCACAACCTAAAAGTTGAGACTGGAATAACTTCTGTTGTCCCAAGCTAGTAACATTGAGGGAAACTTCTTCCAAGATTCCATCCCCTGGAATCAATTATATCTTGAAAATGTGATGAATTCAGGCTGTAGAATTGTTAGATAATGATATTATGTAGCAGGTTGAGCCAGTGAAGTTAAA
The DNA here is from genome assembly GCA_019455555.1 of Galemys pyrenaicus. Classification (NCBI taxonomy): domain Eukaryota; kingdom Metazoa; phylum Chordata; class Mammalia; order Eulipotyphla; family Talpidae; genus Galemys; species Galemys pyrenaicus. The sequence goes on from JAGFMF010011381.1 coordinate 13,146,980, forward strand.
CAGCAAGTTTCCAATTTGCATGATAAGTGTGGAATTACATTTGGATCAAAAATTCATTTTGATATTTAACTATATTTCATAAGTTACATTTGGACTGAAATATTATTAAATATTAATATTAGGGCAATTCTATTAGGGCAATTCAAAACCAAACCAAAAATCTTCCATTACCACAATGTGCACATGCCCACGTTTTCCGCCTTCAGTCTCCTAAAGTACAGCAAGGTGTGTACCTAAACCTAGACAATCTGGCCTTGCTGTAATTCCAAGTATCTCAGCTGAAATAGTAGCCCTCCAACACAGAAGAAAAAAACCTGATAGCTTTTAAATCAATTGAATTCTTTACATCTTACAGTGAACCTCTTTTGCATATACTGTCTTCTCAGATTATCTAGTTTATCAGAGCTAGATTAGCAGAACTAGAGTCTAGAAGGCCAAGTCTTTAGTATAATGGGTTGCCCTGCTTACTAATTCTTTCATGAGTGTCTGTCCTCCCTAACTATAATGGCTCTATATTTTTCAGGACATCTCTAATGACAGAGCACTTCAAACTCTTGCTGATCTCCCATTAATCCTCTTTTTGCTTTGAAAAAGCTCTTATCCCCACTTGAGAGATGAGGGCACTGAGGCTCACAGAAAACTCAGCTGAAATCATATAGCTCTGTGATCTCTAGGACTTAATGCAAAGTGTCAAGGAGTCTTGACAGTGTTTTATGTTTGCATACCTAGTAATTTTTGAAAGTATATGTACCTCTGTTTCCAAATCTGATTCTATCATGGTCATAATAAAATATAAATTAATTTAAATGTTACTGAATTCAAAATAGCTTTGGATTCATTATTTTGATGTTTTCCTAACTTATCAGAGACTTGCAAAATGGGCCTATTTTTAAAATTTAAACAGTGAGGCCTCATGCTGACAAGTCTGGGAACCGCTACAGTAAACCAAAACAGTTCACTAACAAATTGCAGGGAAATATTTTGAATAATTTAGGTCTTTTTGTGATAATGCGTTTTTCTACTCTTAAATTGTTACCTTTAGTAAGTATGCATAATTGATAGAAGTGTCCATAAATATTTGTCATTATTTTTTAATTTCTTCATTTAACAGCTATCTTCCAACAAACCCCTGGTTCCTTCCTTTATTATCTGCGTAATCTTAGGTGATTTGCTTAACCTAGTGTCCTAGTTTCCTCATTGACAAAATGAGGAAAAAAGTAGTACCTGCCTCAGGATGCTGGAACAGCCACACAAGCTAACGCATGTCATGTCTTTAACACTCTTGTCACATGGGGAACACTCCACAACAGTAGTGTTTGAAAAAGTACCACTCGCCACTGTTTGTGTCACACAGAACTTGAGAGACATTTCTGGAATGAATTAATGAATAAATGAAATGTGAAATAGGGATAAAGGGCAAGTCTAGAAGTGTAAATCCTCAACTACATCTCCAATGTCACAGGCAGGACTGGTGTTTTCATGCAAGTGCCACATTCAGGGGTACTCATTCAGTGAGCTCAAGCTAAAGCGATGGTGATGGAGCTGTGTGTTTTGGTCCAGCAGACTCTACAAGTCTATCAGCTTTATTGTCAGATGTATCAAGACATGGATTTAAGGGATCAGGAGGGAAGAGTTTGGGCTTGGAAATGATGTGAAGCACAAGCTTCAGACCTGTAGACCATCTAAACTGGAGGAGAAAAGCAATGCTTTCTTAACACAAACCAAAATGCTGAGGGCCACAGTTTAAGAGGGTGAAAGCAAGTTAAAATGACCTTTCATAGCAGGCCCAAAATTGATTTAGCTTAAAATCTCACTTTCAGATTATCCTGTGGATAGCTATTTAGCTTCATTATATAAACACATTTACTTATTTTGTGTGTTTGCAAAGTGAGGTTTTGAGGCAGGAGAAAAGAACCTCTTACTTTAAAAGATAAGCTGAGTTTCAAGGCTAACACAGTTTTTGTTTTTTTGTTTTTAACAAAGACCTAATGGAGATAGGCCAATGAAGAGATAATCAGCTTCTCAGATCTAACCAGGCAGTAATTATCCTGGTAGCTACTGTTCCTTGGCTGTCCTATGTGGGTGAGGCTCTGTGTGGGTGATATGGACAGTAAAGTAAATAAGACCCAGTTTAAACTTTCTAGAAGTTTCTAGTAAATTAATGTTCAAATCTTCCAGAAGCTTCCAGTAAATTAATAGTTATATTGAAAATGGAGATAGATATGGTCCCCTGTCATCTCCATCTACTGGTCCTCTCTCTGGCCACTGGTATCACTCAAAACAAAGCTAGCCCTTCTAAGCGTCAGCTCTTTCAAGTTCTTCAACATAAGGTACCAATGCCCCACACCTCCAACACATCTCCTTAGTTACCTGCCCATTTCCTTCAGCAGGCTCAGTAATTATGGTTTAATGTATCCTCATCAGCAGGTCCCCTCCTCTGCATATTCTGTAGCTTGACCCAGAATATCTCCCCATTCCTATCCCAGGGATTTGTCCAGTGCCAGAGTACAGCGGGGCTCCCTGAGGCCCATTTTTAGAGATACAGCAGTTGTTGTGGGGAAAGGTCATCCTAAATAAATTATACAAATAGGTTTATGAACTCCAACCCCTACTCCAAACCAACAATATCCAAAATCTACAAATCCCAAAATCATCATTAAAAAGTAAATCACTAAAACCCAAAAGTAAAATAAGCAACCAAGCTTAGTATAAAACCAGACACGTGGGCCTTAAGAGCTCTCTTAGAGCCAGCTCTCAGCGTACTGTGAAGGTTCCAACTCAAAAAAAAAAAAAAAAAGATAAAACACATTTACAAATTTATCTCCTTCTCTTCTCCTTGTATTTTTCATTAGTTTATTTCCCCTTCTTTTATAAATAAAACCCTTTATTAACCTATATTGTGTGTACCTGCAGTTGGGGCTTATTATAAATACCTTTCAAGCACGCAAGTAAAAACCCAGTCAGGCAAACCCATTTTATATCGAAGTTGCCCTGTAACCCAACTACTGGACACGCCCTCAAAAGGTCCATATGAAGGGGCCTGCAGTAAAAAACAAGGAATTAGGTGATAGAACTATTGATTTGCCTTATTATTTTTCTAGCTCCCAGCCATTATCTTCTCTTAGATCTTCCTCTTTCCCTTTTACAGTCGTGTGACTATCTTACCAGTGTTGTTAAAGGCCAACTACTAGTATAGTTACTATTTATTTAATTCCTTTTTGGGGGTAGGGTACCAGGTGCTTCATATTTGAAATTTTGTGAAATCTCACAAATCCCATGAAATAGGTTATTATTATGTTTAAATCATCACATGCAACCTAAAAATGAAGGGCAGGGCTTTGAGTTGCCAAAACTATGTGTTAGCCCTCTGAGGTGATCAGAACGTGAATTCTGACATGATGTGCTTTTAACTATCTGAGCGCCATATGTGGGACTATGGGGTTGCTCTTAGAATGATAACATCTACTATGTCAAGCATTTTACTCTCAAGGGAGGATTGGGGGTTCATTTGAACCACACCCCACCTTTTATAGCTTCCTCTTCTTTATTCAAATAATTCTATACATTCCCCAAACCATCCATTTAAGTCAGTGTCTATTTAGAGCTCCAGCAATTCAGACCTGGCCCTGCTGCCTTAGGACCTCTCAGTTCAGCGGTCAGGAAAATAGGTAGGCAGCAAGTGCTGTCTCAGAGAAAGTAAGGGGATTTTAGGGTGGGCTTCTCTTTGGCTCTTTCTACCATTAGTGGATTCTTTATGCCCTTTAGTAACTATCATACTTCAGATCACTGGTTCAACTTTGGGCAATCCAGTCCCCCATAGAGGCATTTGGAAATAGGAAGGGAACTTTGTCGCCTTCACAGTGAGTAGGGGGACACTCTTAGCATCTCAGAATGGGTGTGGAAAGAATTATTAAGTTCTGCAATGAACCCACAAACATAGCAGTAGCAGCTGCTCACCTTGGAAAAGTCAGAGCTGAGATTTTCTTCTTACCATTGTGCCTCCATAGATACTTAATACAAATTTTCTGAATGTTTTCCTTTATCACCTTTCCTGTTTTCCATGTATCTCTTCTCCCACTGGAGGTTCTGAAAGACAGTCATACTGCTTGCCTCTAATTTCTGGAAACAACTTCAAAGGTGGAGGCGTTATAAAGATCTGTCTCATCTATATTCCATTTATCTTCTCCTCCTCTTAAAATTTTCAACAACTGGGAGACCCACAGCCTTAATGAACACCTTCTAAATTGATGGGCTGCGATTTACTCTGAGTAAAACTCAAAGACATGGCTTTCTAGAGTAATTTAAGAAGGTAATTTTTCCCTTCCAAAGTACATTTAAATGCCCTAAAAGTGTATTGATGTCTTAATCCAGCAGGCTGCTAAATGATTACCTCCAAATGATTTAGCCTAGCAGAGGCAGCAGGCATGCGTGCCTCCCTCTCAAGCCTATACACTATAGCCTAAATCAGCTGAAGAGAGGAGAGGCCTCTTAAGCATCCAGTGAGAAAAATCTAAAAACCCAAGGCCTGATGATCTTCTTCATTCTGGCTGGAATGTTAGGAAGTCTGATAAAGTAAATCAAAGCTGCATTGCCCTCCAGGACACACAACCTACTAAAGGAGTGTCAGAACTGCATCCCCATGAGCTGTCTGTGCCCCAGTCCAGCTCTAAGAGAGGAGCATGATACACAGTGTGTGTGGAGGGGGCATTCTCTGTGGTTGGAAATTTTCAAAGTTAATTGGTTTTACTTTCTGGCTTATTTCCTTGATCAAACACTTAGCTTCTTTCTCTTTTGTAAATTCTAAAGAGAAGGTTCTCTTCCCATTATGGGAATTCCAAACTGCTCACATAGTGGTTCTCTCATTTTTAAAAAGGGTATTAGGATTTACTTCAAATAAGTCAGAAGGAAAAAGAAAAATATTGGATGGTTTCACTTATAGGAGGACTATAGGGGAATCAAATAAGGGATCAAGGGGGGGAAAAGAGACAAAGTTAGTAGGCAGCTATAAATCAGAGACATTCAGCAGAGCAGGGCAGGGGAAGGGAGAGGGCTTAAAAGGGGTGAGAAGAGCACAAAAGACTATGGTGATGGTTTATGGGTGATTTTGTGGTGGGAATTTTACAGGGACTACACCTGAGAAATCAAACGTTGTACAAAAATGAAGAGGGATGTAAATATATATATATATAAACATTAGAAAACGGAGTCTTAAAGTTAATTTAGTTCTTATCAAACTGAAAATAACTCTGAAGAGCAGATAGCTCAGGGCTTTTAAAGGCTGAGAAGGTCATAGAGCAGAGACATTTAGTGAGGAAGGAAAGAACTAACACTTATTTAGGACTGGTTATGTGCCATGCATGTGACCAATTTGGTATCTCATTTTACTCTTTTTCCAGATCATTTTACTCTTTCTCCAGATCAGAGAAGTAGTATAGTGTGTACTTATTAGGACAGACCAGGTTATGCTTCAGTAACAGCTTCTGAATTTCTGTGGCAAAAAAGAAAGGAAGAAAAAAAGAGAGAGCGGATGAAAGGAAGAAAACAAGGCTCTCTATATCTCACTCTCTATCTCACCTCCATTATGGAACCATTATATGAATCAGTTCTGGCTTGGACAAAGGTCATCTTAAGTCCCAGGCTGACAGAACAGCTATCATCTCAAATGTTTCAGGTTGTGATGACAAAGGGAAAGAAAATTATGTGGAATCATGAACTACATCTCGAAGGTTCCCAAGAAAATGACACATCTCCTGTGCTCCCACTTTGCTGGTCAAAGCAACACACATGGCCATGCCTACATATAAGGGAACAGGGAAATGCAATCCAATTATGTGTCCAGAGGAGAGAGAAAAATATTCAACGAATAAATAAGTATATCCGAGAAAATGCAGGCTTCAGAGTGTTAACAGGTGGTGGAGCTGGGATTCTAAAGCAGGTGTCTCTTTTGGTCCCCTGAATTCTTTGCTGTCTTTCAGTGGGTGCATTCTATAAGCACCTTGCACACACAGTTCCAAGCTTTTCTTTGAGTGTTTTGCTGGTCTAAAGTATTCTTGGAGCTTAAAGATATATGCCCACAAACCGAGGTATGGACAGGTTAAAATCAAATCAAAATTACTGTGGCTCAGTCTGCGTTTTATTTTACCCATTTCTATTTTCTTTAAAAGGATTTCAACACATTCAGTGTGAAATCATTATTAATAGAAGTGTATTTTAACATATGACAAATTTTTCTTTCTAATCGTAGTCTTGAGTGTGATAGGCCCCTTGCTTACTGCTTTTATCTGTTGACGAATGAGAGAAGTCCTGCCCTTAGTTTGGTAAGGCTGTTGCCTGGTGGATATTCAATATCCAGAGGAAAGAATACCTCTAATTGCCTCTATTACTTTCAAGACAATCTCCAGAAAAAAAAAAAAAAATCCTTGCTTACAGGAACAATAAAATAACAAGACTAATTCTACCAGCTCTTAGAAAATCAATCCCGGGGCCTCCCTGGTGGCGCAGTGGGTTAAGCAACGCACTGTGAAGCAAACCGCAGCCACTGCAGCACAAGTTCGGTCCCTGCTGCTGACCAGGGTGGGGACCCACATGGTGCGGCAGACCTCTCCTGCTGTGCCCGCTGCTCCCCTCAGCAGTGTACTTCCCTTGATCTGCCTGTTCTGCTCTCCGCTCTCTGTGGTGAATCCTCTCACCCCCCCACACCTCTGGCCTGTACCCCAGTGCTTGTATGCATAAATAAATAAATCTTTAACAAAAAAAAAAAAAGAAAATCAATCCCAATATTTCATCTCTCTGGGGCCCAGAGGAAGTGTCACATTATATCCATTCTTCTCAGACCTTTCTAACCTAAGTACCCCTAATGGGAGAGAAAATCTGGAAAAGAAATCCTAGGGCTAACACAGGTGGAATTTCCCGGGGTTTTTGTTTGCTTGTTTTGTTTTGCATTTTGCTCCACAACATATTCTTATGTGTTTGCATTTTAAATGTTTTAAGTATAAACATTTAAAACTGTTAGGCTAGGAAGATGCAGCAATAAACTCTATGGCTTGGGTAAGTCCTAGTAACAACCCCAAGTCTTCTTCATCCATTAACAAAACATGCTTGTCACCTGAGAATGGGTCCCAGAGAAAGAGGGATCAGGTTACTGTCAAATTGAATGCACAGTGGGTCCCCTTTAGCAGCTAAAGTGCCCCAGAAACCAGGAGATAATACAGGTAAGAGGAGGAAGAAGTATAGGGGAGAAGGGAAAAGAGGAACATGAAATAGTTTCTAGATAAAGACAGTTGTTATGAAATAAATTTTTGTTGGTTTTATTTTCCTTATCCATTAAAAAAGATAAAGTAGTTTGTCCAAGTTAGCTACACTTAGGCAAATTATTTAACCCAAGTGGTTTCCCAGTTATAAAACATGGGCTCAAATGCTGCCCAGCCTAATGTAAAGTTTGCAAAGCTCAATGAAGACAGACTACAATTTAAACATTATGTATTATTACATAAAATGCCCACTGAGGAAGGGAACTCTCTATTAGCATTCTAGTGCCTTCGCTAGGTGTCAACACCCACTAGAGCTGGCAGTCAAATTTTATGGGCCCATGTGTTGATCAATTAAAACGGAAAGTCAAAGAACAAAGAAGCCAAGGGAGCGACAAATGGCAGGTACCATTAGGCACTGGCTTGGTTCAGAGCGAGATTCCTGAGCTAAAGACGGCCTCATTTACTGGAATGGAAAAATACAAGGTCAGGAAATTGCTCAGGGGTCTCCTTTCTTTTCCTGTACGGATGGAGATGCACTATGTGTTAGCTACTGTTCTGGATGAGGATTTCAGTTTTAGAAACAGTCTGAGTTGTGTCCTTGAAAAGGGAAAGGGTTGTGTGGTGTGTTCGTGTGTCCTAGGGGTGGAGGGGGAAGGCGGAGAGGATGTGTAGAGACTCTCTGGAACCAAACTGCTTCTGTGGGCCTCACAGATAGTCAGTTTTCAGGACTGAGCTGGAAGATGAGCAGCTGAGCTGGGCTTAGAGAGCGTTGCTCTGAAGTGGAACCCACTTAGCTCTGTTGACCACATAGGCTCTGCTATGTGTTTAAGCCCACTTAAATTTCATGTGCATGGGCTGAATCATAATTTGTCATTCAGCAAGTATTTATGGGGCAGATACTCTGAATATACATATCAGGGAACAAAAGATAAGCTTTCCTGTGCTCGTGGAGCTTGGATTCTAGTAGAGACACATGGACAATGAATAAGATAATGGAGAAAAATAAAATGGGATGGGGAGATAGAATAGGAAGTGCTGGGGATGCAGATTTAGGACAGCGTCACTAAAACGGTGATATTGAACAAAACTTGAAAGAAACAAGAGAGAGCCACGTAGGCATCTGGGCCACAAACGCAAAGACCCTGGGGTAGGCAAATGCCTAATCTGTGTGAAGAACCAGAGGCCAGTGGAGTTGGCGTGGAGCAAGCTATGGAGAGTGTGGTTGGATACAAGTTCAGAGAACTATCTACATCACACTGAGCCTTGCTGGAGGGCCTTGAGTAGGAATATGACAATATCTGACTTGCATTTTAATGCAATCAGTCTACTGTATTGAATAGGTTAATGGGAGCTAAGGAGTAAGTGGAAGTAAGGAGAAGAATTTAGAGGCTGTGAAAAGGTGACCGTCCATCTACTTCAGAGTAAAAGCCAATGTTCCTTGAAGAAAGGCATGGTGTAGACCAGCACAGAAGCAGTGGAGGTGATGAGAAGTGAACAGATCTGAACAGACACTGAAAACAGAGGCCACAGATTTTGCTAAGTCATTTATGGGGGGGAACTCAGGTGGTTCAGGTGGTCTATTGACCACATCAATAGACAGACTATGGGATGATTGCCCATAACACCTATTTATAAGTTTCTGTGTGTTGTCTTAGGGTTTTCTGAGGAGTCGCAATATTGCTTGATAAGGTTCCCATAATGACTCTGCCCTCTCGCCTCCCCCTTGGGTACAGGTTTAGGATGTTTATAAGCAAAAGGCCATGTCATCTGTGAGTCAAGGATAGCACCAAACTCTGTGCTGGTTGCCCAGGGACCCCAGCAGCACGATGATATTTAGATATAGCATGCTGCAAACCTAGGCATAATGCAGATGCTCAGCCCATGGGCATAAAACTATTACTTCTTCCTCGTATCATGGAAGCCACATTTACTGAGATAGGCAGGGGCAGAGGAAGGAAGTTAGAGGGAACGTAACCTCAAAGGTCAGGAGGCCCAACAGTTGTGACCTAGAAGGGGAATGTTTAAGTAGTGGTCACTTGTTAACCTGCGTTGCCTGGGCATTGTCGAAATTTCTGGAGTAATTCTCTCAGGTGAATGAGATATCTCTGGTCTCCTCCTGTTCACCCATCCTCTTGAACATCATAAGTGGGGAGATCTCAAGTTACTGCCGATGATGGCATTGTGAAGAACTGAAGAACAAATTGAGAATACAGAATCATCTCAGTTACCCTCAGACATCCATACCTGACAAACTCAGATCTTCAAGCCTGCCTGCTTTGGGGTGCCTAACTTCTTACCTAGAATTATGGAGCAGGAATTCAAATTCATTGTCACTTACAAATAAGATCGCTGATAATGTCTACTTAAAACAGTATCTACAAAGAAGGGTTCAGTCTGAAAATGTTTTCCTTTTGCATTTTCATCAGCCAAAGGAGTATTAAGTTTAGGGCACCAGCATATGGTGCAAATGTTAATTTTAAGGAAAATCTGGCATGCTCAATAAGTTAAACTCTACTACTTTCTACACATGTGACACTTGGCTTCAGGATGGTAATACAGTGCCAGGTTTTCTTAAATGTCAGGCATTTTAAGAAATGGATTCTCTGAGTTTAAAATTACACAAACACACATGGAAAATACATGTTACAAAATAAAATAAATTTGACCCCTGCAGGAAAATGGGGCAACGGTTGACCAAATATCATGGTGAAGCTTTAGTTGGCCAGCAAACATTAGTGCAAAGTAGTTTTTATGTCTAGGCACTACGTTGTAATCCCATAGTGCATTAGCCAGGTGATAATCTGCAAAGATTGTGCAAATCAAGGAGACAGGAGCCTTGCTGGCTTTCCTTGAAGATTCCTCCTGTGTCTGTGTTACCTGTGTCACATAAGCAGGTGAAAATTACCCAGAGGAACAGATTCCCACAGTGTCTCGGGATTTTCCAGCATTTAGCAGTCTTCATGGTCAGATCTGTCTGCTACTAACATAGCTTGAGGCTGGAATGCTCTTTCTTTTACTAAGTCTTCCTAGGCCACATCAGTTTATCAAGTTCACCTCAAGTTCAGATCTGATTCTCTCAACTCTACAATGAGCATTGGCTTATTGTCATTCACCTTGGCGGTTCTCTTCTAGCTTGTGATCCACATCACAGATAAAGTGCTCATTTCCAGAATGCTCTGTTTCTGCATATGAGTTTGAGCCCATAGTTCTAGTTATATGAAAATCTAATCTCATCAGGGAGAAATTGAATAATGTATTTCCTAATGGATACAGAAAGAAGACAAAGTCTTCTCTGGTCTCTCCTTATCTGCTTTTGGATGCCTAACCTCTTACCTAGAGCTACAAGATGAACAGGAAGAGACCAGAGATATCTCATTCATCTGAGAGAGCATTGCTGACCTTGACATATAGAGGCAAGGTCATCCAATAGGATGGATATACATGAACTGAGATTCCAAACGCATAAATCTAGAATTTTAAAACTCTCCTGTCTTCCTGTGCTTCTGCCAGATGGAAGCACTAATAAAATCTGAACAAGTTGGTGTCTGAAACTTTTTTCTGTGCTTGAAACAGTCTCTTCATCTCTAGTGGCATGATGGCACAGGGCAGGTTCTCTGTGATCTGGGCAGATGAGTAAAGGAGGAGTTCTAGAGCCCTCAGTGGCCTTTTCAGGCTTTTAATGATTTTTCTGCACAACTAACAGCCAGGTACATGGCTGGTGGAGAGGCTCTCGCCCCCAGAGAATCTTCACTGTCTCTAGGCTCTCTGGTGTTCTCTCACGCCTCTGCTTCTCTGCTACCGCTTCTGCCTCTTCTGCTGCCGGCATTCCTGTGATGCCACCCTGATATGCCCAGTCTCCCAGCCCAGGTGTGCCCACTTACGCACGCCCACACCCTACTCAGGTGCCCGCAGAGGCTTATCACTGATGCTAATGGCGGGAGGGCGGAAAAACCTGATACCTTCCATTTACTCTACATCATCTAATGAGGTTTTGGGGAGGACTCACCATAATAATGGGTATGAAAGGCTTTTTTTAAGTTGAAAATTATTTCAGTGTAAGTTACCACACCATCACAAAATTATCCTCTCAGTATAAAGGGGTTGTTTTTATTCCTATGACAATGTTGGGTCAGGTTAAGGAACTTATTTAATTTTAGGTGAAAAGTGAAAGAATCTATAAAAGGTAAAAAGATACATTTAAAGAAATGAGTAATTTAAATATAAACCAGATTGACTTTTCTGAAAATCAATTTAGCAATATGTATTTATGATCTGAAAATTCATATGCTTTAATTCAGTAATTCTATTGCTAGAGAATCTCAGGAAATAACAGCAACTCAACCAAGATTTATGTACAAAGTTGTCTACTGCAGTGTTATTTGTATATAGCATTAACAATGTACATAATAAATAGAGCTACAAAAGAAATGTGTTCATGCATTGCAAAAGACTCATTTGAAACCAAAATATTTACATGACTATGGTGGTGGTATTGCTGATTATTTTCATTTTCTTCGTTAAATGTTTCAGTATTAAAGTTTAGAAAAGTAATGAATTTCTATTATTTAAAGCTCATTTAAAAATAAATTGTGTAGAGTCGCCCACCTTAATATAATTATGATGCCAACTCATTTGTCTTTTAATCTAATAGCTTGATCAGTAGCCAGCTTATACCAACTGCTTTCTTGACTGTCTTCTTATTGCTTTGCTACCCATGATGCTGTGTGGGCTTTGTATTATGCCTGTCATTTGCCAGCAGCCTAGACACCACCCAGATAGCTGAGTCACCTGCCAGTTTTAGGGTGTCCACAGATGGTGCTCATTCCTTCCTTGAATATCCCGCAAACTCTTTTTTCACATGAACTTCACAAGACATGAATTGGTCCATGACTCATTTCTTCTAGAATAAGATATGTCAAGGAACACTTTAAAAATGTAGCTTGTTTGAGTCTCCCAAAGAAGCTCTATGGATTCTCCACTCATGATGAATTTCCTATTAACCCCTAGAGAAAGTGATTACCCTGAAAACCCAATGTTTTAGAAATTAAAGGCAATTACTTAAACACTAGATTGAATTGGATCTAAATGAGATACCTCTTACCAGATGAGACCTTCAGTAGGAAGGTGTTATGTTACTTATTTGCTCATTCAAATTAGTTCTAGCTTAGGTTAGCTGCACAATATTTCATTTAGTACAAATGAGGATAAACACTTGAAGGGGGCATTTTCTAAATGATGTTGCCAACTGTATCCTTTTTTATCAGAATGCCAGAATAAGAGACAGTTAATGATGGAAAGAGGGGGAAGAGGGAGAGGGAAGAAGGAGGAGAAAGAAAGGCAGGGAGGTTGATTGAGATAAACCAAAACCAAGTCATTCCAAACAGCTTGAAGTCAAAAAGTTCCAAAGAGTAGAAAACAAGTATAGGAAAGCACTTTTAAAAAACTTTGTTTTTCAAAAAATTAAGTAACTCTGCAGTGATAACATGACTTAAGTTTCAGGTGTGCATCACTAAAAGCACTCTTTTTTTTTTTTGCTAGCACTTCCAAGGAAATCTCCTCACCCTGTCCACCCCCCCCCCACCTCCCTGCCCAAGGAAATATTCTTCAGCCAGAATGTTCTCAATTTGGTCTGTAGCATTCAAACTCTCAGAACAGGGAAGTCACTATCTTAATTGACCTTTCTTCACCACCTCATCAATTCATCACAGTTTTTACTCAATTTAGATTCAGCTATTTCTGCACACTTTTAAATTGATTCAGAAAATGTCCTTCACATTTTGGTTTTTGTCTCTCTTATGAAATGTCATTTCAGGAATATTTATTTTCATGACTAGATTTTTCTCCAGTGTGATTTTGACTTAATGAGTATCAGGCCTTGAGACTCACTGTATCTGTTGTCTTCGTACATTTTAAATGTGAAATTCAGAGCCATCCTTGCCTTTGGAGTCATTCTCTCTATTATCTATACTACCTCAGCAAGTGTAGATTTATATAAAGAGACTATACACAACACACACACATGCCTGGTGTACTTTTTCTACACGTTTTCATTACTGGTGATTCCATAAGAATTGGGTGTCTGGGCTTACTTGAAACTAGCCAAAAATGTATCAAAAAATTTGTTGCTAGAATTGTTCTTGTGCATTGTATTTTGATTTTTTTTTGGTTCAATTTTCCATTTTAAGTAGACACCTTTGTGTCAGACTTGTAAGTTTTAGATATTGAGTATTATTTCTATGTCATGTGTTGAAAATATACTTCCAGTTTTCTATTTCCTTTTCAATTTTATTTGGTTTTTGACATATAGGAATTTTTCCCATATATAATCAAACTATTCAACTTTTCTAGTTTCTAGTCAAAGTTTTTCAAAGTTCACAAGTTTAAGGGTAAGACACACAAAAGCCCTCTCACCAATGAGATGGAGATTCCAACTTTGAACAAAGCTCTTCAATGTCTCCACTACGCTGTTGGAATAACTGAACAGGATTTAGGTCTGGGAGAAAGAGTGAGATTTACACTCATGCAGAGGAGAAAGAGCCTATTTCGAAACCAGAGGAATAGAAATAGGTGGAAAGTCTCTTGGGAAGAAGGTGGAATGGGGAAGGATGGTGAGGACAGTCATTTATGTGAGTATAAATTGAATGACTACTTTGTAACCTTCTTCAAGTTACTAAGCTCTGATTTCAGGGGATTTTGGGAGGCCAATTCTGCCCTAGATGCGGGCAATCTGAATGATTCAAGTGGCTTGGGTCTCCTGGATTCAGGGAAACCCTCCAGGGGCCAGCAGTGTATCCAGGAGGTGAAAGGAACTACCTCACCACAACTATGATCAGTTCCCTGACAGATGTCATTATTGTACACTGGCAGAATGCTTTCGCCACTTGCAAACATCTTTCAGATATTTTACATCATTTATTATAGCAGCTATATGATGTGAGTGGGGTTCATCAACATTTCATATTTTCCTTTGTACGAACAGAAGCAAATAGAATTTCAAATTTAACTGATAATTCAAACTCACTTAGTGATTGTTTGTGAAGCACTGTGAGGTGTTAAATTCACTGGAGAGGGGACAGTGTCTTAAGCATATGTGTACACATGTTAGTGTACAAACAAAGAAATTTAACACAGCTGGGGGTAAAGTGCCAGCTAATCCCTTACTCTGACTTCGGGCAAGTGACTTCCTTGCTGATCTATTGCTCATCTATAAAATACAATAATGGCACCTGTTTTATAGGATTGATGTGGGGAGTAAATGACATAATGTTCCATTTCTTCAATTCTTCTATCTTATTGGTAGTGTGTGGTTTTGAGGGTTGCCTTAAACCTAGCATGGAAGGAATGATATATAAAATGCTCAGAAGACATGGGAGAGCAAGGGCCCCGCACAGGGCCTGGCACAGAGCAAATATTGCAGAGACCTAATTCTTTCATTGTACCAGTTCACTCCTAAGAGCTAAGATGCACTGGGAAACTTTCCTCTGAATATCCTTGTGTGATTTATAATTCCCATACCCCCTTCCCATGGTGACATTTAAAATGTTGCTGGCATTGAGCTATAAAACTCATTTTTTAAAAAACCCATTTTTTTTTTGCCCCATAGGCCACTGAGTCTCTATAATAGCAATATGTAAACCTTGAAAAGGGGTTATTGAAATAGAAAAGGCCAGCAACAGACCCCAAGAAAGAGTTTATGTCATGATAAGGACAGGACTTAGCAAACCACAGCCCTAAGGTTAAATATACCCCACCACCTATATTTGTAAATATGGTTTTATTGGAACACAGCGTCTCTCATTTGTTATATGGTAACCGTGGTCACTTATATTACAACAGCAGGTCTGAGAATGTGCAACAGAGACCCTAGGCTTCACAAGGCCAAAAATATTTTCTTTTTGATCTCTCACAATAAAAGTTTGCCAACCCCTGGCTAAGAGCTGCTGCTTTCAGGCTTCGTGACCTTCAACAAATCATTTATACTCATTGTGCCTCAGTCCTTTACCTTTAAAACAGGAATATGGTAGAGGCTGAACAACCTAATCATGTAAAAACCTTGCATTAAGGTTAATTTTATATTATTACTCACACCACTGATTTAAGGCAAAGACTTTAGAGTAAAATACTCTCCTTGACCAGGAACAAAAACTTGTTGATTCAACTTGAGTTTCAAAGGCACCCCTTATAGATATCAATAGCAACTAAAACAGTCACTCTTCCCTGCCACAATTACGCTTTCTCACTATCATTTCGATGCCATTAGCACAGTTTCCAGGATATTAAAAACATATTCTACCTTTCCTACACATTTAATGTAGACATTTGGATCTGTGTCATTAAATATTTTCCAATAGTCTGTGTATGCTATCTGGAAGAGGGGAATTGAAATGAATGAGGCATTTTGTTGGAATTAAATGTCAGGAATACCAGCTGCTTCTTTCTAAAAATATGGGCTAGATATTCTATAAGGTGTGAACCATCCATCAAAATACAAGGGAAGATTTTGCATTTAGTTGTTTATTGTTAGAAAAATTTAAAAAAATTGTTAAGAAAACCAACCTTGACAAATGGCATTGAAAGTCAATCAGGAAAGCTGAAGAAAAAAAAAAAAAAGCAGTCCTACTTTGCCTCCTAAATAGTGGGAAATGCTTTCTCAATGTAAAGAAGAAGTTTTAGCCTATAGGCCAATCAGAATATGAAGGTAATTTCCAAGAGAGAAGTGAAAAAAGAAATCCCACAACTCAACCTTTTAGAAGATCATAGTCATGCAGAGAGAAAACCTTCTCCTACCCTCTTCCTCATTGTCAAGCTTTGCAGGTTAGAAGAGCCAAGGGAGCAGTCCCTAAGAGTGGTCAGATCTCCAGACCAGCTTTAGGTAGGTGAATAGGTAGGACGCTGGGGTTGGGTAGATGTTTGGGATAAGGAAAAGGAGTGGGGAGTGTTCTCCAGCCTAAGATTCCTATATGTGCAAATAGCACACTGATGATACCAAACACCAGGGTATGACCTGCCCAGGATGCTTCCTTTGTGGATGACGTGGACCCTAAAATGGTCATTGCTATCAGCGATGCTTCCTAACCTCAGTCTTGGCAGAGAGAAGACTCTACTCCTCACTCCCATACCCCATTACCAGTAGCCTTCATAGGCGGCAGAAAGTGAGGGATGGCTAGCAGTCACAGCGCTTCTTCCATCAGAACCACTCCTTTCCCACCTCACACCCACTCATTCTTCTCTTACTGTATAGGTTCTGTCATGTATGTAAACAGAGCTTTCTGTTACATGTGTCACAGAGTATCTCCATCAAGTAGTTCTTACCTTGGGTGGCCATGGGAATCACCTATAGAGCTCTTAAAAATGCATTCATGTCTGGGTCTCATCACTAGAGATCCTGATGTAATTTAGAGCTAGGGAAGGGCTTATGTACTGCACTATTTTTAGGTGTGGAGAGGTACTGTATGTTTAAAACTTCCCACGTAATTCTAATGTGCTAACCTCCTCTGTGCTGGGGATTCTTCCAGATGGATACAATGAAAAACAGCCTAGGCAAGGTACCAGGTGTCATGGGGCTTATGGTCTAGTGGGAAAAGACACAGAATGAATAGATGAATGAATGGCCAAATACTTTCTGATAGTACTAGTGGGAAAATAAAGCTAGGGACTGTGAAAGAGAGAGCTGGAAGATGGAGAAAGTTAACAATTTAGATTATGTAACTTTAGGGTGGTTAGGGGGTTGTTGTTGTGGGGGTCACACTTTGCTTCCTGACAGTGGTATCAACGCATTCCTTCAGTCCAACTTCTACGGGCTGATGAAGCCTGAGAGACCCTAGCTGGATAGCCTAGACCAACCACTGTAACCAGACACTGCCTCGCAGGCCATACTTACCCTTCGTAGTTTAGTTCCTTTCACCTACCATTAATTAACTATCCCCAGTAAAATGATATCTTACTGACAGCATTATTTATTGAACACAATTTGCTGACATGTAATAATGATAATGCTAAAAGCAGACTGAACTTCACTGTGTGCAGGTACTCTGCAAGGTACATTTAATCCACTGCAAACGTAGGCATTATCGGTCCTGTTTCCTAAACGTGGAAACCAAGACACTGAATAACTAAGAGACTTCTAATGTTGCTTACTTTTTTTTCTAAACCTATTAGATCCCTCTAACTCAGAGAATCTGTGATCCTATGACCTTTAGCTTGTTTCCTTAACTAGGTGGTTAGCTCCCTGAGGAAAGGCATCGCATCTATACATTTTTTTACCTCTCACCTACCATTTACATTCTTCATGGGTCTTGCTTGTGGTGGGCTGTAAATACATTCAAGGTCAGCACATAGAGAGCTTGGTGGTCACTCCTGAGCCCCAATCCTGAGGAAGTCTTTAAGATCTTTAGCTCTCAGTGTTGACACTTATAAAAAAGCTCAGTAATATTGGGACAAATACAATGCCACAGTCCTTTCCCTTCAGTTCCCCGGGAGGTCCTCACCAAGCAAGATTGGGACTCCTAAGAAGACCCCAAAATAACTCACAGATGTTTATAAAGGGGTGTCATGGGCAACACCCCATGGTCTGCCCACAGAAAATACAAAAGAAGCAATTTATTCTTCCTGTCATTTTTGTTTTGTTCATTAAATTTTTAAAAATTGAAGTTAAAATATCAACAAAGCCGTTGCAATTTCTAGACTAGTGATTATTATTATTCACTGAAGTAGATTCATGATATCTTTAAGTATTAGGAGAACTTTATATCTTCGAGTAAATGAGAGAAACTATGGGGGTCTGCCCTCCTGGGTTATGTTTGCTGAAACCTTCTAGTCTATAGTAATATACTCCCTCAGAGACTCCATGGCATTTGGTCACTGTTCCCTTGGGAATTTCCAGAGATTTCCCAATTTCATTCATATTATTTTGGAATAAAAGGACATTCTACTCTTTTAT
This sequence comes from Galemys pyrenaicus, assembly GCA_019455555.1. NCBI lineage: Eukaryota > Metazoa > Chordata > Mammalia > Eulipotyphla > Talpidae > Galemys > Galemys pyrenaicus. Next base: position 13,165,169 of record JAGFMF010011381.1, read on the forward strand.
ATACTGGTCAAGGATCCTGAACCAGGAGAAAGGCGTGTGGGGCAGAGTGGGGGATGAGATGAGGGGCATAGCTCGTTATCTAAGGAGCACTATAGCACTACAGTCATCACTATGTCTTAGCTAAATCATCTTCCTCACCTGAGGTATTCTTGATAGTTTATCAAGATGTGGCATTGGCTTGGGATGAACTGGAAGAGGTCAAGTCAACCAATTGTTCTTTCTTTCAAGTTACATCAAAATTCTGTGTGAGAAACTAGAACATGGTATTTATTAAATAAATCCCCAAATAATTACTAAATCCCACCAGTATATAAGGTGCCAGGCAAGTTTCTGCTTTCTAGCCAGGTTCTGTTAGAAAACTGAAACCCATCCACTAAGGAAGATGACTAGCAGCACAGGACACCATCAATGAGAGGGACATCAAATGTGTCAGACTTCAAAGAAGTGAAGGCTTTTCCTTCAGTTCCATTTTAAAGGAAAATTTCACTTTTAATTCTCTAAAGCCTCCAGTAGGTGAGGGTCTCCCTACTTTCTGCCCTGTAGGTTCTTGAGATGGTTTGGCTGATAAATGAAAGGTATCAAAGAAAGAAGCAGCTGGCTGCTCATGTAAACTTCATGGGACAGTGGTTCCTGTGGGGCTGTCATGACTCAGAATTTGGCCTCTGGGTTTAGAGATTCATGAATTCCATGAAATTTTGTAAGAGGATGCAGTTAATCAGGATTAAAGGAAATGATTCACAAGAGTGTGCTGTGGACCTGAATATTAATACCAATCTATTGATTTATAAGGGATAGAAGTATAGTTTCTAATGACAAGCATGGCTCCTGCCTACTGACAATAGACAATTTTACATTTCAAAGAACACTGGAGCAATTATAGACAATTGTTTGCTGAATATGCCATCGGGGCAAAGATTAGAACCTTGAAGGACTTACTGTACCATCCCCTGCTTTACAATATTCTTGCTGAAGAGAATACACACACACACACACATACACACACACACACATACATACACACACAAATAGTTGATCTCTGTCATATTTAGAGTATCCCCTATGAAGGGAACAGGAATCAGTATTATCAAATTCTTATAGCACAGTTTCCCTTTATATACCATATGGATGCATGGATGTACTGGATTCAGGGGTATGAACTGATTAACAGGTAGATTCTGGTTGCCTTGACTATTATTAGTCATTTCCCAAATATCCTGTTAATTCTTTTTATAAATGATGGGCAGAGTAGTATTTTCATGGTTATTTTATATTATTTTTAATACACTTAAACGTCACTGAGTTCTATGATATTTAATAGTTGTATAAGTACAACCACAATCATGACACAAAATAGTTCTTCACTCTCTCACCTGAAAAAATATTGCCTTGAGTTACACTTTTAAAATAGTCTTTCCTTAGATGACTAATGTCATCCACTATGTGTTGATTCTTGCTACTTTTCTCACAGAAATCATATCATTTGACATTATCTACCAATTCTGAGGCCTGGCAAACCAACTATGTTGCCATATCCAGAGATGAACAAAATGAGACTTTTTAATATGCATGTACACATGCATGAATTTTAATTGTTTAAGTAGGAGTGGTATATTTTCATGATTACTATAAATAAAATAAAAAATTGACTTATATTCTAAGTATTTTTCCCCTTAAAAAAGTTGGAGAAAACTTCCAGTATTCCATTTGGAGCTCTATCCACAAGAGATAGTTTACCTCTGAGGATTGTAAAAGAGGAATGCTAAGTCATATCTCCAATTCATTTCCTTCCTTTAAATGGGTTACGAGGACAGAGATAACCCCAACATGCTAGCAGCTGTCCCAGTGCTCAAGAAATATATTCACTCCTGCTTTCCAGAAACTAAACTTAGATATTAGGTTTAGTAATAAGTACTTTCCTAAATAAAACCTGCAGTTAGTAGCTGAATTTGTTGTTTTAATAAGTGCTCTTTGAGAAGTATTTATAAAATGGTATATATGCATGCCTATTATGGACCATTTAAAACAGAAGACTAAACTTGATTTCCACTAAGTTCTGTTTCGGTGATATTTAGGAACACAAATAAATTATGTTTTTAATTCATTATTTCACACTTAAACAAGTCTCATCATCAGTTTTCTGACCACCTAGGGGATTCAGCCCATGCCATAAGCTGACCGATCACTTTTCCTTAGGAGGAATTTGGGTTTATAAATTAAATGGGACCACAAGGCCATCTAGAAGGGTCCTGGTTACCAGGTATCTGGTTACTTCTTCTTGGCTCTAACCACTAACCCTTGGAGAGATAATTGCAGACGGTTCGTTTCTTAAGAACATATTGCATTATCTATCACACGTATACAGAGACCCATCTATTCTGCCAACTGCAGGAATGCAAGACAGAATCATTGTTTGCCAAGTACCTTCAGGTGAAGAACTCCGCAGTATAGCTACATATATAATAAGACACTTACACTGATTTATTAGAACATTTAATTTTAAGAATTAAAATCTCCTGTTATCATAAATTTAGGAAGAACCAACTGACGCAATAAAATACAGTGGAGTCTTATAACAAGACCCCTTTTTATAATCAGAGAGAGAGGTTGGCAGTCATTACATATAGGTCCCATCCTGCCTTTCTGTTATCCCCACCCACTTCTTCTCTCAGCACAGTTTCTTATTCTTAAAATTATTCATAAGTCTTGCCTCCTCTCTGCTTCATCTTTGTTAAGAGCCAAGTTCCAGGGTAGCCTAAATAAGTGCCATTCTCTCAATTAAAGGGGAAGCTAGAGTCTCCAACAGTAAAAAGTAATATTTCCCAATGAAATACTGGCCATCTTGAAGGAATAATGAAGGTGCTTTCTTTTTTTCATACAAGAGACTATTCGTTCATTAATTTCAAGATGAACAGATCGGTGTGGAGGGGAGATGAAAAGACTGCCCTGGCATGCTGACTCACTATGACTCTTGTAACTACTTACTGGAATGACCTTCCATCTGAATGAGAACCACAAAATACCAGTAATTTTATCTGGGGAATATTTATATTTTGGTGCAGAAGGTGAATTCCCAATTAAAGGGCATTATTAGAAGCATTTCCCCCCAAACTAAAGTAGTTTCATCTTGCATTTCTAATTGGTTCAAAGAGATTTTGTTTTTGTTCATAAAATCCATTCATTCCCCATGTTCTCATAACTTTCATGGATGATACCTGTTAGGGACGCAATGCTGAATTTGATTCCTCTAACACAGACCAACCCAGGATTTCCCTCCTCAAACTATGCTTCCAAAATTACACTCTATTGGTTTAGTATTGCATATATATGCAAGAAAGCCAGCAATTTAGAATATTCTTTAACATAGCAATAAAAAAATGTGATTATTCTAAGCTTCTGCCTCCCCACCCTCACATTAGTGCAAAGGATGGACTGCTACTAACTTCCCAAATATATCCCTGGGTAGAAAAGCATAGGGCCACTACCTATTCTGGGTTTATGCTTCACATCCTCACTCTACCAGTCTTTCTATTCTCTATAGTCTGTTGGACTTTGCAAGCATCTATTTTCTGACTGAGTTACAGAACCTTGTGGCACTTTGAGGATGTCTCCCTCACATTAGTACAGTCAGGATTTAGGGCTTACTTTGAGCCAATGGGTCAGTTCAGAGAATTGTGCCTTGGAGATTTAGGAAGGTAAGCAACAACACACACCCAAGGTATGTATATTGAGTTCTTCCCACACAACTACCTCTGCATATGTGAGTGTGCTTGATAATATGATGAGGAACATCCAAAAAGTCACCAACAGTTTAAATAATATAAAATAAAATCACACATTTAGAAGTTCTCCATGGTGAACCAGATGTTCCTTCTTTCATCCTGCAACAGTTTATTGAATATCTACTTAGTGCCAGGCACCATGCTGGGGACTGGAAACCCAGTAATGAATAAAACAAAGTCCCCATCCTCATAGATCAGCAGCAACTGCAAGAGCCAGCTTGGCAGTGTTGATCCAGCACTGTCCCAAAATCTGAGACTGAGTTTGACAAACAGGTCCTCCTGTCTCTAGGAAGGTGACTTGTAATATTAGACTAGAAGCAGTTTTTCGTTTTTCCATAGGCCAGGTGAAATAACTCTTAAGACCACCCTATTCCATGGTGTCACCACTCACCACAACCATCTGCTTTAAAAGACATCTCCACAATAGGAAGAGAGCCAAAGAGAAGGGGTGAGAATATTCTCAAGCTAGAAGGTTGATCTTTACAGTGAATGAGTAAACCTATCCTGACCTTACCTATTGACCTCTTACTCATTCAGTCACTCTTGTGACAAGACTAATTCAAGGTAAATAGGTAAAGTCTTGCTTTTGAATTAACAAAGCAGAGGCCCAGGTGTTAATCATTGGTGACCAAGTGTTTCTACTTGGAAAAGAGATGATGTCAGCTGACATCAGCCCACTGATGGCCACCCCAGACCCCTTTTCCTGTCCATTCATTACTACCCTCATGGGTTTGACACTGCCCAATGTTTAATAAGCTTTCACATACATACTTTATTTCAGTTCTCCCACAACCCTATGGGGCTATCCCAATCCCAATTTCATGAGTGAGAAAATCAAGCACCCAAATAAACTTGCTCAATCTCCCATAGCTGCTCCTACAATGACAGTATTCAAACATAGATCCTGAGGCTCAAACTAACACTCTTTCCATTATCCTATAGCTGTCTACTTTTACAATTTCACTTCTTTCTTTTTACATATAGTTTCTGTACATCCTGGTGGGGAACTGTCTTATCACCAGGAATTTGGGGAGCAGTCACAGATTATTGACGAGGGGATATTCTGACATTTCCTGTTCCCTGCTCAGCCTTGGTTGAGTAGATTCATTGCTACAATTTTTTTCTCTTATCTCTTACACTGGAATCTGGTATTTTCCATGAATGCATGCCAATTTTTAGAAATTGAGGGGAGCATGTGAGTATCACACACTGAAATATTCTAGGAGTCTATTAATATTTTTGCTCAGTTTTAAGTTGACTAATTTCATGATAAATTACCTCCTGAGAAAGACATCCTTTATCTGCTCTTCAATACTCCTCATACCCAATATGGACTTGTTTTTGGGTTCTGTTTCTTTTTAGGGTTTCTCCTCAGCACCCTGTGCTGAAAAGATAGGGATGTTAGTAACTAGTAGCAGCCAAAGCTGACTTATCTCTAAAGAAGGCTGAGAGGAAGCAGGTCTAATTCTCCTTGACCTCTGTAGGGAGTGGTGGTGCTCTTGAGATCTTCGTGCACAAAGGGACTGCTGAAGGGCTGGATGAATGCACATGGATGAATCTCAATGCTTTCTAAATCTCCTGAGTTACTGATTTTATCAGAACAGACAGACTGCTATTTTAGGGGTAGGGTATATATATGCACAAGCCAGAAACTGGGAGAAATGCTTTTTATCATATTAAAGTAGAAAGTAAATTAAAATGCACATATGCAAAATCTCTGCATTTGGAGGACATAAGTTTGCCATGTGTAAAAACAAAAACCCCCCACATCTTCACCATTAAACATTATTTTTCTGCTTTACTAGGTCAATGGTGATATGCAAACACATGTTTTGGGACCCATTATAAGTGTCACTCCTAATGTTAGGGAGAAAGGTAGTCCTGAATGGATTACACAAATAGGTTTATGGACTCCAACTCCCACTCCAGACCACTGGTATTCCAGAACCACAAATCCAATAAGGTAAGAGTGGATCACTGGGACCTGAGGGTGGAGTTAAGCAGCTAGACTGGCTATAAAACCAGAGAGGTGAGTCTTGGGCTCTCTCTTCCTTTGGAGCCATTTCCCTTGTTTCAGAGCCAGCTCTCAACATGCTGTTGGGTTACAACTAGGAAGATCTGGTAGAACATTTATGGATTTGTATCCCTTTCTTCTTTCTGTGTTATTACTAATTTATTCCCCTTCTTTTGTAAAATAAAATCCTTTAATAACTTCTGTTGTGTGTGCCTGCAGTTGGGGCTTATTATAAAAGCCTTTTGAGTGCACAGGTGGAGACCCAGTCAGGGAAACCCATTTTATATTAGGGTTGCCCTGTAACACTAATACATTAAAATGAATTAATTAGTAAGGCTATGTCAAAACTAAAACAAAAATATTAAGCAAAGGCAATAACAATGTGCATAAAACTGAAACACTTTCAATTTCAACATTAGTGACAACATTCTTTTTGAAGCAGTAGCTTACCGCTATAAGATACAGCATGTAGTATAAAGATATCAGATATCATTAACCATGCATTTTCAAATACCTTTGTAACAATAAAAATACACATACTAGTCAGTATGTTCTGACCAATCTTTTTTTTTTTTAACTGATTCTTCAATCAAGCAATCTAATATGAAGTAGGACTCACTGCCTCTTTCAATCAGATCAGGATAAAACAAACAGAACCAGTTTGCACTAGCTCTGCTGTGTCTGCCATAGTCACTGGTAAGGTAGAGTGTTCTGTCCTGTCTGCAGTCTTTCTGCAGATAGGATTATATCTCCAAAGGGATTATAAATCAACTGTAGGCAAAATGAAATGGCATTTCCCCTTCCCTCTTTCAGTGGGACACATTAGCCTCATCTGAAAGCCAAGTATATGTCTAGATTAACAGGTCATACACTCTCTAACCCTATGTGAATTTAAGAATGAGGAGGAATTGCAAGCCAAGAGGATGACCTAGTAAACATGAAAAACCACCCTAGAATCTCTGGTCTGTGTCCATCCTTTCATAGTAGCACACTACTCATCCATTTGACACCCCAAACCCTCCTAGTTACCTAACACTAGACATGTCGTTCTCTTATTGCTCTTATCACTTCCTACAAGTGTCTGGTTCTTGAAGCAGCAGTAGTGGAAAACCTATCATTTTGCAAGAATTTTAGGAAGAAACAGAAGGAAGGCCCATGGGACTGGGCTACTCTTTTACTGGATACATGAACTCTTGTTCATAATTACTAAGTCCCAAGCCCATGGAAACAAATAAGCTCTCTTCCCACTTACGTAAACACAAAGCAAATATTAATAGACACTACTTTTTAGTTCCTTGATGCTTTCACATAACAGCTTTAAATAATGTCAAAACAGTCATTTAATAAGGGCACATATTTCTTTCTCTCAATCAGATGTCTGTGTATGGAACTGGGAATCCTATATTAAAGGGTCTATTTTTGTTTAAAATTGTACCGCAGTTCTTAGATCTCTCATAAAGACACACACGCCGTTTTCAAATATTCCAAATTGTTAAAACTGCACTTGTTAAAATCACTGAAAGCTACTGCCCCTCTCACTACTGGAGACATAGCCCGGCACTGCTTAGCAAAAGGCAATTCTCAGGCGCTGAGCCTTGAGGTAGTCCAGGACCCTATACCAGTCCTCTCTCTAGTGGCTAAGAGCCAGACTTCACACCTGGCCACATCCTTGGCTCTGTGGGAACCTACAAGAAGCCAAGAGGGCCAATCTCACGTGAGGTTAGGGGATTTGAGAAAAAAGGGCTATTACTGAAAATGTGCAGTCAGCAGCTTGGTTCCCCATTAGTACCCATGTGGGGAAGATAGAGCAATGGCCAGGGGGTAAGTGAAAGGCCCCTGGTTGAGACTCTGGGCCCACAGGCTTTCCAGAACATGCCTGATGTAGTTACCAGCATGGCAATATTAGGCATGGCAGGAGACACAGGAAGTCATGCTTTGACACTGAGTGGAGGAGGTGATAAAAGTGCAGTTTTCAAGACTCACAATTCTGGGATTTTTTAATGTGAAACTACTTCAGGTTCAAGCATAAATATGACTTTGTAACATTGGGTTATGTGCTTTTCTTAATCACATCGACCTCATGTGTTTAATATACCCCTCAACAGTACACTTTACTCAGGGTAGATGCACAGAAATTCTGAAAAGTCATTTGAGCATTCACATACCTTCTGTGTGGTCTCGAATATCCCCATCCTCCAGCAGCAAAGGCCCCAGGACACCACGAGGAAGTGGAGCTCAGTTACCTCACAGAAGAAACAACCCTAAAAGACACATTTAAATTGCGGTTAGTAGACAATTCCATTTCAGGCTAGACGTGTCCTAGTTCTAACTCTTGCAGTGGGTAGCAGTGGAGTTTGAGAGTGTCACTTCATTTCTCTGGACCTTGGTACTGTCATCTTAAATAGGGATAATGGCCAGCGGGGTCTCGGGTTACTCCCAATCTAATCCACTCCCACCCCCAGCTATGGTTCTGTGGCTGAAGACTTTCACACTGGAGCCCAAACTGACACAACCCTGGGGGTCACACTCCAGGAGGCAGTGCTTTGCACATTAGTGACTGGTTTTACAAGGAGAAAAAAAAATCAGTGATATTTTTGAACAGCTCTAGAATAAAGACGGTCAGTATTAAACACTAGTCTCCATAAATGTGTACTGCTATCTAACCAAAACTGTGGAGAGAAAATAATTTTTTAAAAAAATAAGTTTCTTTCTTTTTAAAGGAAAGTTGTCAAGGATGCAGAAGGAAATGAAGATGATCAAAGATGAGGACGTGCATTTCAATATGGGCGTGAAGAGAGCCCCGTCCTTTCCCCACTGTCTGCCCCCTGTGGTTTCCCGCGGGAAAGCTCCTCAGAGGCACGCCTTCCCAGAGGCGCTGCGCGGGCCTTTCTCCCAGTTCCGGTATGAGCCTCCTTCGGGTGACCTAGACGGGGTCTTCGAAGGCGGAGGGTCTCGCAAACGCAAGAGCATGCCCACCAAGATGCCCTATAACCACCCCGCGGAAGAAGCCGCTGTGGGCCTCCACTCTGAGGAGAGCAAAAGCCACGGCCCTCGCAGCCTGCCCTTGCTGTTCCCGCAGCCTCCGCGCCCCAAGTATGACTCGCAGATGATCGACCTGTGCAACGTGGGCTTCCAGTTCTACCGCACCCTGGAACATTTGGGGGGCAAACCCGTCAAGCAGGAGCCTGTGAAGCCCAGCGCCGTGTGGCCCCAGCCCACACCCCCGCCCTTCCTGCCGGCGCCCTACCCCTACTACCCCAAAGTGCCCCCGGGCCTGATGTTCCCCTTCTTCATGCCCGCGTCCTCCCCGTTCCCCTTCAGCCGGCACACCTTCCTGCCCAAGCAGCCTCCGGAGCCGCTGCTGCCTCGGAAAGCCGAGCCCCGCGAGCGCGAGGAGGCCAAGCAGAAGGTGGAGCGCGTGGACGTGAACGTGCAGATCGACGACAGCTATTACGTGGACGTGGGCGGGGCGCAGAAGCGCTGGCAGTGCCCCACCTGCGACAAGTCCTACACCTCCAAGTACAACCTGGTCACCCACATTCTGGGCCACAGCGGGATCAAGCCGCACGCCTGCACCCGCTGCGGGAAGCTCTTCAAGCAGCTCAGCCACCTGCACACCCACATGCTCACCCACCAGGGCACGCGGCCCCACAAATGCCAGGTGTGCCACAAGGCCTTCACCCAGACCAGCCACCTGAAGCGCCACATGATGCAGCACAGCGAGGTGAAGCCGCACAACTGCCGCGTGTGCGGCCGGGGCTTCGCCTACCCCAGCGAGCTCAAGGCCCACGAGGCCAAGCACGCCAGCGGGCGGGAGAACATCTGCGTGGAGTGCGGCCTTGACTTCCCCACCCTGGCCCAGCTGAAGAGGCACCTCACCACGCACCGGGGCCCCATCCAGTATAACTGCTCCGAGTGTGACAAGACCTTCCAGTACCCGAGCCAGCTGCAGAACCACATGATGAAACACAAAGACATCCGGCCCTACATCTGCTCCGAGTGTGGCATGGAGTTCGTCCAGCCGCACCACCTCAAGCAGCACTCCCTCACTCACAAGGTACCGGGGCGGGGCTGGCTGGACCTTGGGGCAAAAGGGGACGGGAGGCCAGGAGCCTGGTCCAGGAGACCAACGCTGTTCCCCACCTCCGACAAGAGGAGCTGTATAAGCCTGGGCTTGCTTTACCTCAACCCTGACATCCTTCCTCACATTGAAATGGAGGAAGATGAGGGGACTAGCAAGCAAGAGCTTTCCCACTTAGCCTTCTTGAGGCTGAAGGTACCCTAGAAATAAATGGTGCTGGTAGTCTGGAAAGGAGAGTGAGGAAAGTGGAAGGAAACAACTGGCTGTGCAGATGCCCCCAAGAATCCCTAAACTTTGGCTTCAGGATACTAGGTACAAACATGAATGTGTCATTAGACCCTATCTATTCAGACCAGCTCTGTGCCTGGGGACATACTAATTAAAATCTCCTAGAGAATTCTAGAGAGTTTGTTAGGGAGAAAGGTAGTCGTAAATGGATTACACAGATAGGTTTATGGACTCCAACCCCCACTCCAGACCATCAATATTCCAAAACCACAAATCTAATAAAATAATTATCGAAGAGTGAATCACTGGGACCTGAGGGTAAAGTTAAGCAGGCAGACTGGCTATAAAACCAGAGAGGTGAGCCTTGGGCTCTCTCTTCCTTTGAAGTCATCTCCCTTTATTCAGAGCCAGCTCTCAACAGACTGTTGAGTTCCAACTAGGAAAATCTGGTAAAATATTTACGAATTTGTATCCCTCTCTTCTTTCTGTGTCATTTCTACTTTATTCCCCTTCTTTTGTAAAATAAAACCCTTTAATAACTTTTGTCATGCGTGCCTAAAGTTAAGGCTTATTATAAAAGTCTTCTAAGCATGCAAGTAAAAATCCAGTCAAAAAAACCCATTTTATATTAAAGTTGCCCTGTAACAAGTTCTCTTGGTCTTTTGCTGATGAAGCAGTTATTACCTTTGGATTTTTTGTTTTTGATTTTTGTCTTCCTCCACTGTGAGAACTGCTTCTTATGCAACTGGCTCTGGGGGAGAAATGGCCAGTTGGACCAACAGGATTTGTGCTTCCCCCAGTGGAGTACCTGTCTAACTAGGTGCAGTGACCTGTGTTTTGTTATTGTAGAAAGCATGGAAGAGCATCTTTCTCTGGGTTTGATTTTCTCTTCTCTGGGCTTAGGTTTTCCAGGAGAAATATAGGCCCATGAGTCTCAGTTCAGCCTAGTTTGTAACCAAAGGCCAGGAGTCATTCAGGATGACCTGAAAAAGTACCTCAATGGTATCCCTGAAATCTTAACCCAGTTCTGCTGACTGGGGTCTGCTTTGAACTTCTGCAAGAAGTTTGCCCCAGTGACCTCTGCATTCACACCTATGACCACAAATGGTTTTCTTGGCAGAGAAACTTCTAGCAGACCAGAATTTCTAAAACATTCTTTCTTTAATTCTGAAAGGTCAGGGAAGGACTTTGCTCAGCCAAGATAACATTTCTGTTCTGCCACAGTGGATTTCATTTGTTAGGTTAGAACAAAACACGGGGCATTTTCTGGCTCTGTAGCAGAGGTGAAATGTGTGGCTGCCTTGTGGGCACAGCACAAACAGCTCCTGCCCTCAAATGGCACCTGTCGATACCATTCAAGTACAGGAACCTTCAAGAAAGAACCTAGACTGAGTCAACTGCAGCTGACTTCAGGGGCTCTTATATGTTTGGAGAAGCAATCAAAGGTGCATTTGGGAACATATAAAAATTCTCTTTGAGAGCAAAAAAAAGTCAAAGTAAGAAAACAGCCTGGTATCTGAAATAAATCTTCTTTGAATTAGGAAACGAAATGTGATTTAATTGAAGGCATCAGCAAATCATGAGAGGTGTTATTTATTGATAATTTCTACATGCTAGGTGCTTTCCTTCTCATTTAATGCTCTTCAGCTATGGTAAGATACCTGTGGGTATCAATCCAAATTTGCAGATAAGACCCTGAGACATGAGAAGGTCACTCAGAAATCTCTGACTCCAGCACCTGAGCTATTGAGTACCACTGTTCACATTTCCCCTTTCTCATCCTCTTCTCTCTGCTTACCCCTAATAATCCTTTTGTGGACTCCTGGAACAATCCTTCTAGTAAGTTGTTGACAGAGCTCAAACTTAACCTCTAGTACCTTGGGATCACTAAAACTTGAGGGTCACTACCATGTCCCAGTTAAAGAAGTAGAAATATAGGCAAAAAGAGTCAGAACTGGGCTTGGAACCCCTCCTTCCTTAATTAACTGTGGATCCCTATACTATGATTTCTCTGATCCTGTTAGAGTAATAGCAGCTTCTTTTGTTATCCAAAGTTGTAACCACTCACTTGAGTTCCAGCCCACATGTGAATTTTACTTTTTTTTTTAAAGATTTATTTATTATTTATGCATATAAGCACTGGGGTACAGGCCAGAGGTGTGGGGGCGGGTGAGAGGATTCACCACAGAGAGCGGGGA
>JAGFMF010011381.1:13177518-13235872 GCA_019455555.1 Galemys pyrenaicus
CACCATGTGGGTCCCCTCCCTGGCCGGCAGCAGGGATCGAACTCGTGCTGCAGTGGCTGCGGTTTGCTTCATAGTGTGTTGCTTAACCCACTGCGCCATCAGGGAGGCCCGTGAATTTTACTTTGACACAGAATTCTCTAGAGAATTCAAAAAGCATTGATAAATGGTTGCTTCTCCTTGCTTCCAGGACAGCTGGATCACATAGCCAGAAAGAGAGACAATTTTGAGAAGATACCAAAGTATTTTTAAAATCCATCAAGAAAATAGTCCCCATTAATTTCATAATTTAAACTCACTGTTTGAATATGCAATACTTTTTAAAAATTCATCTCCTGAGGAGGGCATTAAAGTTTTGAGCTCTTCATTAGCATAAATCCATACTCATCTGCAATCACCTAGAGAGTATTCCAGCTGGAAACTGTCCCAGGTTCTCATGACCCACCACTTCATCTTGAGATGAGGGATCCTTCATCGGGAAAGGCCATGAAACTTATCTAAGGTCACACAGCCAGTAAGTTGTTGACAGAGACCTGAACACACTCTTAAGGCCCTAGAATAGCCAAAACTGAGGAGTGCTACTTTCTATCATGTCGCCAATTAAAGAAGCGGAAATATAGGCAAAGAAAGTCAGAACTCAGCTTGGAAACCCTCCCTCCTTCATCGACTGCGGATACCAGCACTATGGGTTTTATAAAGTACAGTTGTTCACTAACAGCTGTTCTAACCTGTAATGACCTCAGTTTAAATGTCGTGGTTCTCTGAGTGTTCCATCTAGTAAGTCATTCTGGGTGAAGATATCTCGCAAAGGCCTTTTCAGGGCAGAGCTAGTTTGGATAATGCTCTACTCATGCTGAGTCCCTAGATACACTTTCAACTGAGGGCATCGATGCTTAAGTATTCAAAAACTTCTCCCCAAACAGCAAGGAAAGTAGAAATTCTACTTATCTGCTGTTTTCTAGCCCATAAAATGATCCTTAGTCAAATTTCTCTATAGAACAGAAACCATCTTCTAGAAGACTCCACAGCCTAATCATGCAGAGGTCACTATGGCCTGTGGGAACCCAGGGGATCCTCTCAGAGGTGATTATCAAGCTGTAATTTATTGAAGTGCGGATGTGAGTTGTTCTGAGATTTGCAAGTCCATTAATGAGAACTCAAGAGAATATTTGTTTTCATATGGGAAATGATAATATCACTTTAGGAGGGTTTAGTTTTGCATTATCATGAAAGCTGGATTATAGATTTATTTCGTATATCATTCCATTTGCTCTTCCCCAAATCCTATAATCCCTGAGAATTGTTACTGTAGAATTAACGCTGGCAGCAGCAAGAACAACAAAAGCGGTAGCTTCCTTTTCTACAGATGGTCTGGATAGTTAGTGGTTTTCAGTAGAAAAAAAAAGTAATACAGTTAACACGTTTCAAGAAAATAGTAACTTGATGAGGCTAATGCCACACCGTTTGGTACTCAGCATGTGTCACCAAACTGTTCGTGTGACAGAAAGAGAGAAATGAAGTCTGGATCCAGATGAAAGCTTGTTACCTGCTTACCTTTTTTTTTTTTTTTTTAAACCTTTCGTCCCTGCAGGGGGTGAAAGAGCACAAATGTGGGATTTGTGGTCGAGAGTTCACCCTATTGGCCAACATGAAGAGGCATGTGCTGATTCACACCAACATCCGCGCCTACCAGTGTCATCTCTGCTACAAGAGCTTTGTGCAGAAACAGACCCTCAAGGCGCATATGATTGTCCACTCTGATGTGAAGCCTTTCAAATGCAAGGTGGGTAACGCACCGTTGGAAGGGGCAGGCCAAGGGTTGTGCAAATGCCAGACAGGGAGGCATCTCCAAAGAACCTTCTTCACCATTTCAGCATGGAGCTTACTTAGGCTCAGAGCAAGTCTTTGGCCCACCTGTTGCTCTGCCCCCCCTTCACACTCCGCCTCAGCAGCCTGCCTGTTTGTCTCACCGTGCAGTCAGGTGCTGGAGACAGTCAGGAGAAGGTCTGGGGATGGAAAGCCATTTGGGTAATGAGGTGGTTGAAGAGTGAAGGTGATGTAGAGCTGTCATTCTAGAAAAGAGAGATGAGCTGTAATAGCCTTTGCCTTGTTCGAGTTAGTTAGTAGAAGACAGAAGATTGGAGCAGCTTCTAGCGGGGACTCCTCCTCCTTATCACTCCTGCCCTTCTGACCTTGGGTTTAGCAGTGTCATTTGAGGGCAGGTCTCGAGAGGGTGAAAGAGATTGTGAGGCTAATTGTTCAGTTGAACGCCAAGATGCTTATTGCATGGAGGGATAATTGCAGTTACCCAAGTGTTCCATTCATTCCTGAGGACCCTGGAGCGAGGGGATTGAGCATCTCCACTAAGATCTGTGTTAGATTAACTTGGCTGATTTTTTATTTCATTAGATAAGATTATGTATGAGCTGGCAATTGGTAAAACCCAAGGCATTGACTGGGATTACTCAGCAATGCCTGGGCTTTCCAAGACTGTCCCTCCCTTCCCCGCCAGCATTGTCCCCATTTCGAAAATGAGGAGGAATCATATTCGGGATTGGGTAGTTTAATTCAAAGAATATACCAGCAAGCGTCACACTGGACATGAAGAGAGGGCTGAGGGAGAAGAAATGAAAAATCACCACATACAGTCTGTTAGAGCCTTTTGTTTGAAATGTTAAGCTTTCCTTCTATCTGTCACTGCATGTTTGAAGGGGTCCAAATAAATTCTCCACTGATTCCTAGTTCTAAATTAGGGTTCCTTGCTTCCAGGGGCTGTTTCTGCTTTAATCTCCCTGCAGCAATCCCCCCACTTGAAGGAACCCCCTGTGAAGCTGACTTCTTTCCTGTGTTGGCCACTCCGGGATGGGGTGACAGGGGTCAGGAACCAGAGCTTTCCTAGACCTGTGTGGGCATCTCCGGAGGTGGGGGAGGGAAGGTTCTCCCTGCAGCCCTTTTCCTGCCACCTACTTGTGTTTCCCCTCCTTTTCTTCAAGTTCCCAGTGGTTTTGATGTTGCTTTTGGAGTCACTGGGTTTGGAGAGTGGGGTTCTTGGGTTCACTCTGGGAAAGTTTTCACCAGAGTCTCCTGTTCAGCAGCATGGGGCAAGTTCCCAGGCGAGTTTCTCCAAGAGGCAGAGATGTAGATATTTTTAAGAGCTACTTTAGTAAGGAAAGGAACAGAAGAGTAAAGGACACTTGCATAGACACGAGTGGGCAGGAAAAGCTGCCCTGAAGGGACAGGTTTGCTGAGAGAGGCCTGTGTGGTTGCAGGCAGGCGGCCTTGAGGAGAGCTGCCTCCACTGAGGGAGGTCAGTGAAGAGAAGCCCCAGCGTGGTGCTGGTCATGGGCAGGCAGGAGGCTGCTACCCTGCAAAGAAAATGGCTGGTGAAGAGAAGCACCTGCATAGTCACAAGTGGGCAGGAGGATAGCTGCCCTGTTTTGGAGGGGCAACATTAGGTTTTATCATCTTTTGGTAGGGAGTGGATCATCTCTGTGGGTGGATGGTTTGTTACTTCGCCTTCATGACTGTGCTCTTGACACTTCCTATAGCAGTCTGTTCCCTTTCTGGGTGTTGCACTTCTTGATCTGGGCATTGACTCCTAAGGGTCTTGATTAATGGTTTATGCTTATCCCTTCTACCCCCACCTCCTTGTGTGCCACAAGTTCTTGACCTTGTGGTGTCTTCTGCATTCTTTATCCTCCGTCAGTTTAAAAGTTAGTTTATGTCCACCTTGAATCTTCCAAGCTGAAGAGGAGGAAGCTGCATGCAGGATGGGCTACATAACTCACAGAACCCAGGGCAAAATGAAAATGGGGGGCCCTTTGTTCAAACTATGCATTTCAAGTTGGTAAAAGCAGAGCATTAAGGCCAGATTCAGGACCCCTCTGAGTAAGAGGCCCTGGATACCACAGACCTCTTTTCTCACTCTTTAGGCAGTTTTTCGAGTTCTTTCTGACTGCACAGAGCTGGTGAGTCCTTCACATTCAGCAGAGCTCTCCAGCCTGCCAGAGGCTTTCTGGCTCCTGCAGTGGAGGTACCATTCTTCATTCGTGGGTTGACTTTACTCTTGGTCTCTGGATACATTTTCTTATCAACTGGTAGTGGAGCACATGAAGTTGTTACAATAGGAAGAGAACCATTGGCATAGTATATAGTCCCCTAAAAATCTACCCCTGTGCAGTCTAACCATCTTCCTCCCACCTCTATTTTGTCATTCAGGGTTAGGACCAGTAAAGCAGTAAGTCCCTGAAATGGAAAGATATGTCAAGGGGCAGAGCCAAAATAGGAAATGGCTGAGGGAAGCAGTCTGCTTTCCTACCCTCAAGGGCCTCAGGGGATTCTGGAGGGCATCTGGGAGCAGATGGCCTCTGAGGATCCGAGGGTTCTGTTACCGTGCACAGAAGATGGCTCAGAGCAGTGTCACAGGACCCAGTGGTGCAGAACCAGCTGGTTGGGTGTTTCAGGTCCTCTTCATGAGTGACTGTCCCTTTTTCCTTTCCTGTTGGTCAACCTTAACCTTCAAAAACTCAGTTTGTTGATTTCTGGAGTGTGGATTAAGCTCTGGATGTCTCATCATACCACTGGATCCCAGAAGATGCTTAGAGGGATCCAGCTTTGGTAGGACACGTGGTTTACATCATGCTCTGATAGGAGATGGCCCCGGTACAGGAATTGGAGAACTGGTTTCTTGCACTGGTAACTTCTTCCTGATGGGCAGGTCATCTCAGGAGATGACAGTCTAAAGAGGCTACTTAGGAGAGTGTATATATTATTAGAACAAGAATTGGATGTTCTGTGTGGTTGCCAAACTTCAGTGGCCCTTTTCCATTCCTAGCCATTGAAGAAGCACATATGTCAGGTGTGCCGCCAGGTTCTCCTCCTTCTCGTCGCCATCTCCCTGCACAGTACCACCCTACACGGTATCATACTCTTGTCCTTCTTCATCTCAAAAGCACTTCAGAGTGTGTCTCAGTTACAGATCATGTAACAAAGCTCTAGGTGTTTGTAAACTAACTCTAGATCCCAGGTGGGATGGACCACCTGAGGTGGTGTCCTGTGGGCCTTGCTTCCCATCCATGCCCCTTGATAGCGCATCCTTTCATGCAACAATGTTAAAGAGCAGGCCAGACAGCTACACCTAGCTCTCTCCTGGTAACAGAGAAGAGTTACTCCTCCACATGATTGACTTGACTGGAGGGAAGAGGCAGGCCTTGCTCCTGCCTCACTCTAAGAGTTAATTCTGTCTCCCTTCCCCAAAAACTTGCCAAGAAGGGAAATTTTCATAGTAACATATTCTAATTTGTTAGGGTTCTGTCCCACTAAGTATCCTTCCTGACATAAATCCCACCCCCAGTCACAATGTCGTTTTTGAGTGTGGGGTTCTTGGGTTCACTCTGGGAAAGTTTTCACCAGAGTCTCCTGTTCAGCAGCATGGGGCAAGTTCCCAGGCGAGTTTCTCCAAGAGGCAGAGATGTAGATATTTTTAAGAGCTACTTTAGTAAGGAAAGGAACAGAAGAGTAAAGGACACTTGCATAGACACGAGTGGGCAGGAAAAGCTGCCCTGAAGGGACAGGTTTGCTGAGAGAGGCCTGTGTGGTTGCAGGCAGGCGGCCTTGAGGAGAGCTGCCTCCACTGAGGGAGGTCAGTGAAGAGAAGCCCCAGCGTGGTGCTGGTCATGGGCAGGCAGGAGGCTGCTGCCCTGCAGAGTTGAGAGCTGGTGGAGTTGAGAGCTGGTGACTAAGCACCTGCATAGTCACAGGTGGGCAGAAAGATGGCTGCCTCATTGTGGGGGCAATATTAGGTTTTTATCATCTTTTGGTAGGGAGTGGCTCATCTCTGTGGGTGGATGGTTTATTCACCTCCATGACTGTGCTCTTGACACTTCCTATAGCAGTCTGATCCCTTTCTGGGTGTTGTATTTCTTAATCTGGGTGTTGACCCCTAAGGGTCTTGGTTAATGTTTTATGCTAATCACTTCTACCCCTAACCTTGTGGTGTCTCCTCCATTCGTTATCCTCCATCAACATGAAGTGGTTCTCTCTAGCTTCTGCTCAGTGAAAACAGCTGTCCACAGCAAGCAGATGCATTCTCTTACTTGGGATTATGCATTAACAATAGGATGGAAAATTAGAGGGGAGGAAAGGTTTCCATTGTTTCTTTTTTCTTATGAAAATATTACTGCCCTTCTGGGCTCTTTTGCTATTGGCTCGATTTCTGGACTCCTTGCTTCTTGAAGCCAGCTGAGGTTTCTTCCGAGACCTGTGACTGTAAACTTAAGCCGGGTTTCAGAAATATGCTTCCCAGATTCTGCGTAAGCACGCAGAGGTTGATTTGGATGCTATCCTCATGGCAGCCACACTCTATAATAGCAAAGAACCAGCTGCCGTCTTAGGGAAACCTGTCAGGAAAAGCAGCCATCCAGAATTTCCGGGACAAATTCTCCTTTGAGATGGGTGAAGCCCAGAGCTGCCTAAGTTATGAATCACCAGGTCATCTGCAGCCTGGTCTGAGGCAGAGGCCTGAAGGCGGAGGGAAGAGCTGTTAGGACAGGATGAGGTCTCTGCAAAGGGTCCCCACCTCCACAGCATTGGCTCCGTTTCCCACTCCTGCTCTTAGATGCTCCATAGGGAAGACACCGGGTGGGGGTCTTTAGGGACCCAGAGCTTGGGATCAGCGTTCTTGGCTTGGCATTGAGGGGGTTAAGGCAGTGACCAGATAGCAGCCTTTTGGCAGCAAGGCCCTCCTCAGCAGAAGGAAGGATATAGCTGTATGAACTGCCTGCCTAACAATGCCTCACATGTCCCCAGAGGCCCGCCTGCAAATAGATTTCATCTTGCTTTCTCTTGTACTTTTCAAAGCTTCCTGTTTTCTCACGGTCCTTTTGGACAGTTTACAGTCTCTCTCTCCCTCCCTCCCTCTCTCTCCCTTTGAGGAAAGGAACACCCTTCTTATTAAAAGAGAGAGAGAGAGAAGAATGTAAGGGAAGGGCAGTTTAGTGGAGGCCATTCTCCTCAGCTGCAGGTCGCAGCTCTTTGACCTTTTCTCTCAGAATAGGAAAACACAGACTTCCTGGTGCATCTTTGTCCTCACGCTCAGATCAGGCTGGTTGGCTCGACATAGCGTGCCTCTTCTTGGCTCTGTGGGGCTCTGGCCAGGCCCAGTGGCTGCCGGCGGCCGGCTGCCGTGGCCTAGTCTCTGCACGCAGTTGACTTCTCAGTGGTCCTGGCTGTCAGCATTATTGCTGGGGCTTGGGGAAGTTGCCTGAGGCAACTCCAGACCCTGGACTGGAAAGGCAGGGGCACCAGGAGGACAGATGTGGAACGCCGCTGCTGAGGATGAGGGAAGGAGCAGTCCTGGAGCTAAGGGCTCCTGCTAACTGTTTACAGCGCTCACTGAGAACTGGGGAGTCAGGCTGGGCTCACCCAGTCTGCAGTCTAGGGTGGGTCTCTTCCCATCCGTACTTCCCAGTGCTGCATCAAGGGCAACTGCTCTCATTGTTATTCTTCAAGTAACTTGGCAGGTATTTACTTCCAGGTGTCCTTCCTTTAATATTCCTTCCAAATAATTTGGCTTAAAAACACAGGATCCTCATCCTCAAAGATCTTTCCATTTCTGGAATGTAAAATAATCTACTATGTACATGATGATGATAGTAATGAGAGTTAATATTTATTGAGCTTTTACTGTTTGCCAAGCCCTTTACTGAATTATCTCATTCGACCCTTACAACAGCCTTCATGAGAAACTACAGATCTCATCAACCTTTTACTGAAAACAGAGCAAGTTCCCTGTCCCTCTGAGGTCTCACTGTCCCCTTTCTGCTGTGCTGTCTCGAAGCCTAATAATGGGTACAGACTATTTTAAAAAAATGGTTCGAAACACTTACTCCAATTCTTTATTAAATGTTGAGGTTCACCTCTTTTTAAACTGTAGGTATAAAAGTGGGTGTAGCTAGGGAAGCGAGGTTCAGGAGTAGGCACCCCAACGCCACTCACTAGGGCAGCTGAGCTCTCAGGAGGGAGACTGGTGCAGCTGGCCACCTGCGAGATGCAGTCTGAGTCCTCACTGCTCTAGCAGCTTCCTCTGCCTGTTTCAGTCTGCAGACCTTGGCAGGAGATGATTCAGTAAGCCTTACTTGGGCTAGCTCTCAGCTTCACATCTCGTGATTAAAGGGGGCCTTTTAGATGACTACTTTTCCCTAGAGAAGAAACTTAGAGTTTGAATGCTCCTTCCCAACGCTTTTTCTTCCTTCTATTTGTAATTTCCCTCCTCCAGACACGTCTACTTAGTCATCTCTCAAGCCCCAGTCAAGGGCTCCATCTTTAATTTCCCCTCCTTCTCTGGCCTGTCTTCACTCGGAGTGACTGAAAAGCCTTGTTCTGAATTTCACAGAAACAAAATGTGCCATACATTTGCTTAATGTCTTATGAAAAAGATGAAGAGGCCAAGTGTTCTGAATTAGGAACAAAGGACTTTGTAGAGAGGTCAGAGAGGAAGAAATCATAGCGAGCTACCATCAGGATGTGAATGATATCCAAGTCCCTCGGGTCCTAAACTAATTGTCTCCATTCTTCTGCCACTGAGGATTTTTGCTTGCAAGCAAGTGTGTATAGGTTTAGTGTGGGAAAGGAATAAAGTTGGTAATGGTTGTATATTGGAATTTTTGCATGGAAGAGTAATATATTCCTGATTTGTTTGTTTAGTCTCCCAACCAAGTACCTAGCCATTAAATGTTACTATGCATGTAGCCCTGTGCTTAATACTAAGATTGACCACAAAGAAAAGGAAGGTAGACTGCATTTCTGAAGACTACCTGGGATAGCTTTAGTACCCCAAACATGTCTTAAGAGTTAATGTACCTCCCCTCAGTCCTGAAGAAGTTCTCCCTTGCCTGGCCTGTTAGGCTACTATGAACCATGAAGGATAACTCTGGTATCTAAAAATTATAATTATTAAATTATAATTAAAATTTACCAACAGCAGGAGAATCATTCTCCTATAATGTAGCTAACCTGTCATGTCCCACAGTGGGCTTTCCCTGAGTCTTTGACTTCAAGGACGATACTATCTTAATATCTTAGTGTCCCTACATAGTACTAAAATGTCCTAGGAAGCTCAGTAGTGAATGAATTGAATCAGAAAAACCTTAGAGTGGAAAAACACATACTGAGCTATGAACAGGATAATGTCAGGGTGATATAGCTTAATAAATCTTGTCTCCTGAGAATAAAAGAACACAAGGGCCCATCCTACATGTAGAACTTCTCCCGAGGAAGGTGAAATTAGACTGCTGTCTCAGCCTTTCACCTGTTCAGTCACCTTTCCCAAATGAATGTGGCATGCAGGTGCTCTGAACACAGGTGAGTGTGGGACACCAGTTTGTTGAATTCATGCTTGCCAGTAAGGAAGTAGAAAGGGAAAGGTATTTGAAACTCCCAACTGTGAATCATTTAAAAATACAGAAGCAACCATTTATCACCCGTGTGCGGGCTGCCTGTGCCATATTTGTAAGCCAGGTTGACTTCCTCTTACCACATAGCATTCCTTTAGGCTCATCTTTCAAAGTCAGGTTTAGCCATTCTTTCAAGGTCCATTCACTTCTCATCTCCATAGCCACCTTTGATTAATAAAAATAACCAATAATCGGGCCTCCCTGGTGGTGCATCAGGTTGAGCGCCGAATTGTGAAGCATCTGCAGCACAGCAGCATGAGTTCGATCCCCGGCCAGGGAGGAGACCTACATGGTGCAGCAGACCTCTCCTGTCTCACCTGCTGCTTCCCTCAGCAGTATATTTCAGTCAGTCTGCCTGTTCTGCTCCCCACTCTGTCTCTGGTGAATCCTCTCACCTCCCGTGACTCTGGCCTGTACCCCAGCTCTTGTATGCATGAATAAAAATAAATCTTAAAAAAAAAACACCTAATTTATTAAAAATTTCAACCCAGAATTCCAAGGCAGGGTCAATATTTCATTGACCCTGAAAATACTTGTCAGTGAGAAAGGAAAACTGGCATCAAGTCTCAAATCTCTGTACTTGGATTCCTTCTCCCTGACACATCTCATTCACCCCTGAACATGGACTTCTGAGACTGGGGAGGGAAGGAGAATGTTCCTCTCTTATCACTCTGGCCCAAGGATAGACACAGAATCCTCCTCTGTGTTCTGCCCAGTGCAGCCAGCAATGTCCAGAGCTTTGCTGGGGCTTGGGGGTGAGACAAGGAAGGAAAGCACTCCGGTCAGTTGCTTCTCTTCACACCTTAGCATCTGCACACACTGTCTTAGAAATGTCATGGTCCATCCATTCTTTGTATTTTGATAGGAATATAGAAAAATGAAGTAGAAAGAAACGAATGTGTTTACTCTTTGTAAGCACGTTTACTGAGATATGATTTCAGGACTTCACATCTCCCAGAGAAAAGAAATATTCTGGCCTTTACATAGCTCTGTATTCCCTTTAACTTTGAAACCCACTCCAATAATTAGCAAATTAAAAATTAGGGACGTGTTGACTGATGCAGTCTAGCGGAAGAGATATGTTGGGACCACAAAGTAAGGATGGTGGTCTCTGGATAATGACTGAGTTCATTATCCCAGCTCCAGCACCTACTAGCTATATTCCTTGATGAGTGCCTTAACCTGAGGCTCAGCTTACCCTTCTCAGAAATGGGGGGAGGGTTATGACAACACCCGTCTCCTAGGATTGATGTGACAATTAAGTGAGATATTCCAAGGCAGACTTAGGACAATGCCTTCTATATTTTGACCTTTTCCAAAGGCTGCATTCCAAAGAAGTGTTAACAGCTTTGCAGTGTGCCTGCAGCACAGGAAGGCAGATCTCACAAATCTATCCCTACTCATTGCACTTCTGAGGCTGAACACAACCCTACTCCTCCCTGACTTCCAGGAGAACATTTTCCTGAGAAGCAGTGTAGGTGACAACATGTTTGTCCTCACACAGACCTGGATTTGGATCATGGGGTGGGGCCCCCACCTCCAAGTAACCTGTGTTCTCCCTGTCACTGTCTGATAGCTGTGTGGGAAGGAATTCAACCGTATGCACAACCTAATGGGCCACATGCACCTGCACTCCGACAGCAAACCCTTCAAGTGCCTCTACTGCCCCAGCAAGTTCACCCTGAAGGGGAACCTGACGCGTCACATGAAGGTGAAGCACGGGGTCATGGAGCGGGGCCTTCATTCACAAGGTAATCCTTCTTCCGGGACGCCGGTCATGGCCAGCAGATAACAAGTGGGAGCTGCATTTGTTTGTAGAGGTTTTACGTGGGAGCTTATT
Organism: Galemys pyrenaicus; assembly: GCA_019455555.1. Taxonomy (NCBI): domain Eukaryota; kingdom Metazoa; phylum Chordata; class Mammalia; order Eulipotyphla; family Talpidae; genus Galemys; species Galemys pyrenaicus. The sequence goes on from JAGFMF010011381.1 coordinate 13,188,808, forward strand.
CTTAATGTCGGAAAAGGGAGCATCACCTTTAAGACCACAGGACAGTAGCTAGAGAAGACTAACAACAAGTAGAATGGCGATATCTGCGGATAGTAAGTCAAAGTGGGTCATAGAGCATCAGTTGGGAATCACAATGATGCCAGAACGTTACTAGTTCTTGGCCCAGTCTGAAGCAGGTGCCTTGCTGCCTTTAATCTTCAACAACTCCAGGCTGGAGGAACTTCTGTTATCTCTACTTTCCAGATGGGGAAGTAGAGGCTTTAGGTATTAATTTTCCCACAGTCACTCATCTGAAAAGTGGCAGGATCAGGACTTGAACACAGACCTTCCTGATTCTCAAGTCTGACTCTGAGCCTTTGTTGTATTCGCTTCATGCCCTGCTGTCACAGAGTTTTGCTTTCCTTTCTACAAAACAGGGCTACAAGCTTTGTTGTCAACAGAAGTATGTTTGTAGCAGGTAGGACTCCCCCACCTGCTTACCACCAGGTACACCTGGGGGCAATGTTCCTGCTAGGTAAGGCTGACCAGCCCTTATGCAGAGAAGGGAGTCATGTCTGCCCTACTGAGTCTGAACTGAGCTGATGAAAAGTTTTCTCCTCCTTTATCTTCCCAGTCCCTTAGTTTGAGAACTTATGTTCCAGATCTACTGAATTCAGTGAGTTGTTCCTCAATTACCTAATCAAGCAGTGCTTCAATAAACAGGCAGTAATGCACCTCTGGCCATGCAGTTCACTTTGTGCAGATACCAGGCAGGTACCAATGGAGTGAGACCATCTCTGGGCATATATGTAACTTACCAAATCATATTCATTGCTGTTTTCTGATCAACATTATGATCAAAGTATAGATGCTTTGGAGACACTGCTCATGGCCCCTGCAATTTCACAGCGTACACTGTGCCATTCTCATTTTAGGCAAGAGGAGATAATGGCCAAGAGATGTTATATAAACTGCTCAAGGTCAAACAAGTCTGAAGGCAGAACTGGGCTTCCAGCTTAAAAACTTCTGAACTGAGCTAGTGTTCATTACACTCAGTGAAAATATGGGGATCCATTTGCTGCTTCTCCCACCCCTTTACATAGTAGATGGTCAGTTAGGCACACATATTCATCAATAAGACACTCACTCACTTGGACTCTCACAGCTTGGAACAATGGTTGGTTGCAGCTTTCAGATTTCTCACTGTACTCGCTGAGTTCTAGGTGACTCTTAGTGACAGAGAACTATGGTTATTATAAACCAAGACCTGGCATTTGTACAAAAGACCTGAAAAGATTCCGTTTAAAAATTACAAGATTTTTTTTTTTTATTAATTCCTGACAATGTTTTCCTCCTCAGTTATTCTTTGCACCACTAGTTTTCAAGTTAGGCTGGGTTTTCCAGAAGAGCGACAGTTTGCTCAGTCTCTGGGCTAGGAGCCATACAAGGCACCAAGGAGAGAGTCCTCCTTCTGAAACCTGCCTGCCCTGACTTAGCCCGTATGCAAGCTCACATCCTGTCTAATAGGCACCTCACCACTCCATCACGCTTCTGGAAAAATGAAGAGTATAGCTATCTATCAGAGAATCACTTTGAAAGGTTTTTTTTAAGCAGACTTTCAACAGCTTTAATATTTTCATCTACAAAAGGTGTTAGCATTTTTTTCACTCTGGTTTTTGAAACATGATCAGGTTTTGAAAATTCTCTCTGTGAGCCTGACAAGATCAAAGCTATAGCAACCCTCACTGTCTGACAATCTCGTCAGGCAGGCGAAGGTGAACATCAGCTTCCTCTGTGTGTCCCCAGCGCAGGAGCCTGCTTCTCCTGTGATGCAGTGCCTCCTATTTCTCCTCTTCAGTCGTCCCTACGTGCGCCTCTGCCATGTTGACTCACCCCCTGCAGAACCTTCAAGATTAAACCAGGTGGAGCATTACATGTATCTATTGAGCTACTGAAAAGTCCTCCCTACAGGGCCTCAAGCTGAAACGCATCACTGTGCTTGACAAGACCACCAGGGGGACACTTACCCTCTCTGCATCTCCCCTGTTCCACCTGTGCTTAGGGTGCCTGGTGATGAGGTGGCCTCCTTGACTGCAGATGGATTATCTTTTTTGTTTAAAGATGAAAATACCTTTATTATTACTTAAGTTGCCTCATAGCAAACTATTTTCTTACTATAAAAAAGTAAGAAAAATACATTAGAAATAAAAAGAAAAATGTCAGAACAACTCAGTCATTTCTTAATTTTGGTATATATCCTTCTAAACATTTTTTGATAGCGAGATTAAACTGGTTTTATGATCGTACATAGATGTCTACATGGTCTACCTGTGGCTCACTGGGTGGATGTACTGTTGTTATTCATATAACCAAACCTCTGCCATTAAATACTCTTGACAGTTTCATTATCTGAAATACAACATTGAGCACCCTTGCACATACCCTTTGTGCTCCTACTTGACAATTTTCATAGTTTAAATTCTCAGAAGGGTAATTGATAAGTCATAACTCTGCTTATTTTAAAACTCTTGATGCAGAGTCGCAGATTCTCCTTAAAGGGGTTATTGCCAGTTTTTATTTTTTAATTTAATTTTTTAATGCCAATTTTTAGAGTCCATCTATGATAAAACCCACCTCTATACCTTTAATGAGAACTTACCAATTTTTATTTTAAAGATTTTTTATTTATGCATACAAGCACTGGGGTATAAGCCAGAGGTGCGGGGGGTGAAAGGATCCACCATAGACAGAGCGGGGAGCAGAACAGGCAGATCAACGGAAGTACACTGCTGAGGGCAGCAGTGGGTGAGGCAGGAGAGGTCTGCCGTGCCTTGTGGGCCCCCTCCCTGGCCGGCAGCAGGGATCGAACTCGTGCTGCAGTGACTGCGGTTTACTTCATAGTGCGTTGCCTAACCTACTTCGCCACCAGGGAGGCCCAAACTTACCTATTTTTAAAATGTAAAATCAAACACTGCTAAATGACCCATGTTCATGACTTTTCCTGGGGCTTGAACACTGCCTTTGCCTTCACAGGCTTCGGACGGGGGAGAACTGCCCTGGCACAGGCAGATGGAGCCCTGCAGAATCTGGAGCCGGATGAGCCCTTTGACCTCTCCCAGAAGCGCCAGGGGAAGGGGCCCACCTTCCATTCAGATGGGGAGAGTGCCAGGGGCAGCTCCTGCCATGAAGAGGAGGAGGATGACAACAGCTACGAGGTGGAGGAGGAGAGCGCGGAGCTGGCCCCCCAGAGCAAGCAGCTCTATTCACCCCAGGACCTATCCACCCAGCCTGAGCAGGCTACCAGAGCTCCAGGGGAGTCCCAGGAGGAGGAGAAGGAAGTGGAGCCAAAGGAATGCCAGGAGAAGCACAGGGACGGTGCTGGGGCAGAGGGCAGCCAGGAAAGAGGTGTTGCCCCAAGGGACGAGTGCCTGGGCCTCCGGGCTCTGCAGAGCAACCGGCGAGCCCCCTCCTTCCCCGATTACTTGTACTTCAAGCACAGAGATGAGAGCTTAAAAGAATTGCTGGAGAGGAAAATGGAAAAACAAGCAGTACTCTTAGGTATCTAAGTGGACAGCTTTAAAATTACATTTGGAAAATGAAAACTAGGCAGTTCAAATATAGCTTTCTGCATGAGCTGTCATTTGCTGGAGATGGTGGAATGGTGCAAATCCTTATGAGTGGCTTAGAATAAATGATCAGGGACCATCCCCAGTAATGTAAATGCTTCTCGGTCATTCATTGGGCCTCTGATTTTTAACACATATGCAGCAGAAGAAACTGAACATGTTTTTCTAGGTATCTAATTGTAAGTTGATGCTCAGGTGCTTAGAGACAGTCTATTTTTCTTTACTAATACACAACACATGGTAAATTTCTTTCTAGTTGCAAAAATATGGTGCTTGACATGTTACTTTATTAATGATTATTTAGTTGAATATGTAAACATTATTTTTCTAAGTACATGAAAATATTAGAAGTTGTATAGATAAAAATGACCTTTATAGTATACTAGAAATGACATAGGAGGGAGAGTAATCGAAGAGGATGTTCTCGAGTAATTGCTGCCAATATAAAATAAAATTTCAAGAGACTGAACCATTTTGAGTAAGGAAAAATCCGCAATACTTAGATTCCTGCCTGAGTCCACCTTGTTCTTCTTCAGCTGCTGTCCTTGTATGTGGCATCTGGACCTTATTTTCAGATGCCCTGAGATTGCTCAGGGCCTACAAGCTCACCCCGTGAGTCCTGAGCAGAAGCCCCTCTGAGGCTGTATGCTCCATAAGGCAGCAAGCAGCAAGAAGAGTTGTCACCCAGTGAGCAGTATTGGAGCTGGGGCTTGGTGGGGCGGAGGGGCGGAATTCTCCCTGAGATCTAGGATCAGTATCAGAAGAACCACCAGGTTGTTGAGAATCATTTTGGGAGCCTTTAAAATACATAATGCTGGAGTTTCCTCTCCCCTCCCTCACCCCAAGAGATGATGATTTCACTGGTGTGGAAAGAAGCCCCTGCACTGGTATTTTCCAGGTTGCCCCAGGTGATTTGTCTGTGCAGCCAGAGTGGAGAAAACTTGACGGAGCTAAAATAATGATCCCAGAACCCCCTTCCCAGGAGCTCCGGAATTGTATCCATTCCTGGCCTCAGACTCATGATAGCAAGAACTTTGGAGTCATGCTGCCCATGTGGACACACACACACACACACACACACACAATTTGTATAGACACACACTTTCTGTGCCAGATGATGCCTGTGATGTTTATGGTCACTTAATTAACGCTCTAAAATGCTGGTTATTTCTTCCTAGATGCTTGAATCATGATTCCAGTGAGTGATGATGACCATAATGGGTTGAGCCCAGCAGGTAGGCTTTTCCTGGTGCCAAGTAAAGCAATATTGATGGGAAGCTGAGTATGTGGGACACCCATAAGCAGTAACCCTCCGGTACTGCGTCTGTGTTTATGTAAAAACTGCTTCTCGGTTGGTAGTTTCGACTCTTCATTGTATAGCTAGGTACTGTTTATTATTTTGCTTCCTCTTCTACTGAAGTTCTCAGTTCACTTCCTTAGACCACCTGCCTCGTCTCTGAAAACTGAATGCCAGCTTCTTCTGTGGGCCGAGGTGATTCCCTGTGAGCCTCCTCTGGCTCTCTGCTTCACCTGTGTGCTTTACCAAGCCTAGCACATTTCTTCTGCCAGCTGGCCTAAACCTCCTCCCGACAGCCCGTCACTCAAGCTGCTTGGGTTTCCTACTGACAGCCAAGTCCTGAGGTCAGAGCATTTACAAAGGGGATGGTGAGGGTGAGACTGTGGGTTTCTGTAGTTACAAACTAAACTCTGGGCCAATAGTCTAGTCCAAGTCCTCAGAGGGACAACTTGCCTTCTATTCATGATTGCGTGAGCTCAGTGCCCCGGGTAAAATTGCCTAGGAGGCCGGCAGAGCGCTCTGTGAGCCTTCAGCTCTTAGGGTTGTTATATATTCTTTCTTTCAGCACTCATGTATTGAAAACCTGCTATAAGATGCAGGCTTCTAGTTTTTCCTGGAAATCCTAGCTGGGATAGGAACCAGGAGAACTAGAAGAAGCAAACGTTAGTTTTTTTCTAACCAAAACAAATAACATAGGAGTATTTTTGGAAACCAGTTAATGTTGAAATGGAGAGAGTAGGGTCTGGAATTGTGTGTTGAAGAACTAGAGGTCCCTTTTAGGCCCTTTCAGAGTTTCAAGGGGAGAAGAAGCAACGCTGGGCCCTCCTGCTCACTTCATTCAGAGCAGTTCAGTCTTTATTTGTTTTATATGTCAGCATTCCAAGTAAAATTTCATCTGGAGGGAGGAAAAAAGGTCTAGGGAGAGTAATAAAAAATGTGTTATGGACTGTGTCCTAAAGCTTGTGTTAGGTTCTTGATTCTGGGTATGAGAGACTTAATTAGGTCTAATTAATATAATTATGCTGATCCTCTGAGAACTAATGCTAACACCATGGGTTTGTATGTTGAGTGACCAATGTGTTAGTTTGTCTGGGCCAAATCTGGCTCGTATTTGTTATCCCAGGATAATTATTATAGTATCACCTTAACTCTCAAGAGCATTCTAGCTTGGTGATGAATTATATGAACACCCTGTGCACAAGCGCAGAGCTAAGGAAAGCTCTGACCAACCGCGTCTAATGAGCATATTAACCAGAACACAAGCTTGAAGGAGAGTTCACCAGGGCCATCTTGAGAGGATGAAAGGATAAAACCATCCAAGGTCACAAGACTCCATAATACATTCATCTCATTGAGACACTGAAAATAGGCCGCTACCAAATGCTTTCCCAGCTTTCAACTTCTGTCACTTTAAACCAACCAACTGACCAACCAAGTGGATTATTTTCCTTTTATTCATTTTCTCCAGGCCTATTATTGCCCCCTCTTGTTGTCTTTCAATTCCTCTTTTATTCTCTCTTTTTAAAAATGTGACTTCCCATTGGCCATGAGACTGAGGTTGACCTTTCATAACCCCACAAGGGTAGTAACTGGTATATTTGTATATGAGTAGTTGCATAAGAAAACCCAGTGTGCATACTGTATTTATTAAGCCCTGAAGGCATTTAATAAAATATTAACATTGTGTTTTGAATTATGATCTTTGTCTGCTTTGCTAGAACAAAATGTAACAGAGCTAACATTTAAAATCCTTCACATATTTGGACAACATTACACCAAATGTTGATTTTGTACAGAATTCTGGCTTGCTATTTAAAAATTTAAACTGCAAGTGTATAGCAATCCAAGTTGTGAATATTGCTTTCTGCTTTGGTGAAAGGCAGTTTACCTGAAAATAGCATGTAACCTATATTTTGTTAATTTAAGCAAATAAAGATATGTTAAAAAATCCGAGTTAATTGTTTGCAAATACCCAAAACCTTGTAAGGAAACTGTCATTCTCAACATGTCACTCCTGCCCTCATGTCCTCTGCCAGGGTGGTTTCCATTGGTTAATTTAAGCAAATAAAGATATTGGTTGGGACCTCAACCCCAGGGATGCACAGGCATTTGATTCTCCCTCCCACAAGCCTTCAAAATAGATGAGCAGGTCCATCACCTCTACCAAGATGGTGACTTTTTCCCTTGTGTGCTTGTCCTTGGAGATAGAGGACACAAAGTGTCCAGATAGCAGCTGTCACTTATAATTCAGTGGTACTCTTACATCCCTAAATGAGGATGAGAACTTCTAACCCTGCAAAACTCAGGTCATGGGAATGAGAAAGTATTAACTTACTCAGTGTGCCACTGTGACTGATGACAAAAAGGGACCACTCCTGCTTCCTCTCTTGCTCCTAGGAGCCAGGCATTTTTCCTTTAGAGTACTAGCCCCCATATATCACATAGAAATCTTTGATCCAATTTATATACTAACAGATGACACCCCATATTTGTTTCTAAGAAGTGCTCTAAAGAGCTGGCCACTTCTGCACAAGGTATATGTGTTATGACCAGTAGGTAGATACTGTGGTTATACACCCATCTCTATACCTTATTTAGTAGAACATGAGTCCTATAGTTTGATGTGCTATATGGGATTCTGTGCCAGTAAAACAAATTCCCTCTGCCCCACCCTGCTGGCTGAGGTTCTGTAAGCAAGAAGGGCAAGCATGTATCCATAATTTGTCTATATTTCTATGACAAAGAATCACGGGACTCCATACAGCCAACTTCTCATCAAGTGATTGGTCTTCTGGAACAATTTGCCTTATGAGAAACTCGGCTGGAACTACCTCAAACTAAAAGTTTCTGTATAACAAAAGAGACAATAACCAAAATGAAGAGACAACCTACAGCTTGGGAGAAAATATTTGCAGTCTGTACAACCAATAAGGGACTGATATCAAAGATCTACAAAGAGTTCATATGACTCAACAAAAACAAAGCAAACAACCCAGTCAAAAACTTGGCAGAAGAGCCAAAAAAATGTTCAGTGTCACTTATAATCAGGGAAATGCAAGTCCAAACCACCTCATACCAGTGAGAATGGCACATATGAAAAAAACCCAGTAACAACAAATGCTGGTGAGAAGGTGGAGGAAAAGGAACCCTCTTACACTGCTGGTTGGCATACAAACTATTCTAACCAGTATGGAAAGTTGTGTGGCGGTTATTCAAATTACTAAAAATATACTGATCTTCCAGATGAACTAGTGATTCTACTGCAGGAATCTACCCAAAGGACACAAAAACATTAATTCTCAAGGAAACCTGCCTTCATGTGTTTATTGCAGCCTTATTTACAATAGCTAATCTATGGAAACAACCTAAATACCCCAAAACAGGTGACTGGATCAAGAAAATATGGTATGTATACACAGTGGAATATTAGTCAGCAATCAAAAAGATAAATTCCTTTATCTTGAAAAAGATAAATTCATGCTATTTGTAGCATCATAGAGGAGGTTGAATGGATTATGCCCTGTGAAATAAATCAGAAGGAAAAAATATCAGATGGTTCCATTTATAAGAGGAATATAGGAAAAACAAACAAAAGGTCAGAAAATAAAGACAAAATTTGCAGGCAAACTGAGGCATATAGCAGGAGAGGGGTGGACCAAAACAGAGCAGGGAAGAACACAGTGACTATGGGGACAGTTCACAGGTGATGTGGTGGTGGGAGATTTATGGAAACTACACCTGAGGGGAGAAATCAAATACTGTACAAAAATGAATAACAATGTAAGAAAATAAAAAAGCTTAATCAATAAAAGAAAAAAATAGAAGCTGAGCATCAGTCTTTGTTGCTGGCTTGTTGAATATTCAGCAGTGAGATCAGCCTTGGTGATGGCAGTTCATGCTGTTGGGCCCATGGGTAGCCCATATCTCTGCCACTGTGACCATGTCATTCACATGTCCTCTGTTCCAGTAATGGAATTACTGTTGGCAGAAGGCCGAAGTCAAATGGCAAGGTCATTTTGTCTGCCTGATTATTTAATGTCACTTTCATGATGGATGCTACCCGATGGCTGTTAACATATGCTACCAAAAACTCATACTTTGTTTTCATTCTCATATGTATATCCACATACCATTCACCCTAGACAAAGAATAATAGTGAAAACCTGCTTACATTAGCATGATCAGGAATGGCCTTTTTGAAAAAACAACATTCAATTGAGAACTGACAGATCGAAGGAGCCATGGGGACAAGCATTCCAGGCAGAGCAGATAGCACGAGCCAAGGTTTGTGGTACAAGGGAGCACATTCAAGGAGAAGCAAGAGGGAAGCAGAACACAGCAGGGGAAGGAGAGGAATGCAAGCTATGGCAGACATGGAAATAATGAAGTTCACATTTTGGAAAACATCCTGGCTGTGGTGTGGAAGGAAGCCTGGATGATGCCGGGAGACCAACCAGGGGCACTTTTAATAATCTGTCGGAGATAACATTGGTCTGGATTAAGGAAGTAGCAAAACAGACTCTAGAAAAAGATGGTTCAACATTTTGTTTGGGGGGAAATCTAATCACTTGTTCTACTGAAGGGCAATTTTAATAATAAGATAAATACATATTTTGCTAAGTAGAAAATAAAATGCCATTTGATCTAAAGTCCATCTCCTCATAATGACAGAAGGGATGAATTGGCTTTTTATAACTATCGTAAAGCCATGCTCTTTCTGCATTGACAGGAGAGCAGATTTTCCAAGTAATATATATAGAATTAAGTCCATCTGGTTTCTCTCAGTTTTGTTCTGGTTTACATTGGCAAAGAAGTAAATCATCAAGACTGAGGAAGAGAATGAAGCCTCTCAGACATAGACCCTGGGAAGGACTAGAGGAGTGAAGTCAAATGAGCAGAGAGTTAGAAAATGAGAAAACTGGAGGGAAAGGTTACAACTCCAAGACCATGAGGGAAGATACAAAGGGCCGTTTCCTCTCCGGAGGCCCTGACGATATCTCTGATCCAGCCACTACAATAACACACGGTCATGATAATGAGCTTACATGGTCAAGAAACATTTCATCATTTCTACCACACGTATTAACTAAATGCACTCCAAACACATTCATTTTAAGTTATTCAGTTCCCAAAGGGTGATAGTCCAGTTGTGGGGAAGATTTTATGCAGTGCACACATTCCTTTGCAACAATGCAGAATAAAGGAGAATAAAGGAGTTATAAGTCCCAATGTGAAGTGACCCACTCACTGCACCCCAGACAACACCCTATGAAGGAATAAAAAACAGACACATGTGGAGGAAGTTTGTCCCTGCCTTCAAGGAGTACACAGTTCTTAGCAGGCCTGGGGAGACTGGCAGGAGCATGACGACTGGTTTTTTGAATCTTTCTCCAGATCTCCAAAGACTTAAAGCTGAAAACCGTCTGCTTTGTGAAAACCCAGGTGTGAACCCAGCCTGGTTCTCTAAAGGCATTTCTTTTCTTTTCTTTTTTTTTTATTTCTTTTTTGCACAGCTGAGCTGAGCCAAGAGTAACTTCCAGCCCCATTACAAACTTGCTCGGTAAGAGGAGGAAGACATGCTCATTGATAGCTGGGGAGTGACCCTTACAGAGTCCCTGGAGACCCAGTATCAGTGGTGCTCACTGTTTCCTCTTCCCTGGATGCAACAATATATTAAGAGAGAGGAAAAAAGAGAGGAGGTTGGCTCTTTTTCATGATTTTCCTTTTTAATTTTTGTTGAAAATGGAACTGTGTTCTCTTGATCCTTCAAACAAATGGAGGGGAAGTGGAAGCCCAAAAGTTTCTCTTAGGTTCCCCAGAGAGGGTGACTGTGTTTGTAGTGTGATGTGGGAAAAGTCCTTGTGTATCTGTTGCATTGTCACGTCGTACCAGAGTGATTTGCAGTGGGAAGTGTGGGATGAATACTATTTCTATGTAAGAGAAAGTGATGGAGCCACAGCCTTTGAATCAAAGATCTGTTTGCCCTTCATCTCTAAGACGTGTTTCCCTTGACCTTCCCCTCCCCCACCTTTATTAGATGATGAAAGAAACACAAGTACACTCTCTGAACTTGACCCAAACAATAAGTCCAGCCAGAATTCCTCACTATTCAGAATGTACTTGGGTAGGGAGGGGGAGCTGGTGAGGGTGCATGGAAGGACATGCCTGAGATCACAGAGGCAACATGAAGGACAGGGGCTGCAAGTTTTTGGCATCATGCCTGAAAAGTCATTTTAACCTGGCATTTGAAATATGCATTGCAAGTCTTTTCACAGGACCGATCGTAATAAACAGATGGTCTTTAGGGGGGAAATGGATAGATACATTAAGAGACATCTAAAAGGATTATGAAGAACTCCTTTCAGTTTAGCAATTCATCATTTTAAGCATACTGGCAAATAATTTGTCTCTTCTAGAAAGTAGAAAGAGTGAAACTGGTCTCCAATCTGTCTTAGATGAGGTGGTGGATGAGATAAAATCTATTAATCATCCTGGACTTGCAGAGATGATAGTTGTGTCATTTACCAGTGAGGAAGGAAAGCTTCCTTTCCAACCTATGGCAAGTCCAGTGAAGAAAACGGTTTTACTTAGCATGACAGATATCTAAGTTAGAATAACATTTAAAATCACAGTTATGGTTTTGCAAGATTGCACATATACAGCATCAAGTCAATTGCCTCTTCTCACTCCTTGAAAACCAATTGACAATAAAACAAATATGAAATCACCCGCTATAGCCAGGTCTTTACAGCAAGAAAAAAAATCACAGCAAGGTTATGCAGAGTCTTAGAAACGGATAATTACCATGTCAGCCTCCTAGGGGACATTCGATAAACATTCATCCAGTATAATGATGCATCTCTGTGAAGCAAGCTCTGCTGATAGGGTCTGATCCCTCAGCAGTCACTTAAGCCCCTAACCAAAGACACAGGATTTCAAAGAGCTGTCTTTCCAAAAGCTCCATATGTCCCCACTCTGTTAATCCCCTTACCTTCCTGCAGAAACACTTTACTTTTGAACTCACTTTTATCTACTCAAATGCTCTGCCTTATTCAGTGTGTTACCTCTTTGAGCAAAAGGCTTGGCCACCTCTCCATCTTCTCTAACAAGTTTTTAGACAGGTAAGATTGGAGGTAACCACTCCCTCTGCTTCCTCTTGGAAGACTGTAAGAAGGATGTAAGGATGATATATGAACATGCCAAGCACAGCCTTCCAGGGGACTGTGCAAAATTCTTCTGTTCAAAAATATGCATCTTTCCATTGTGGTTACTCGAAACACCAGAGAAGAGCCAGAGGAGGGTTGCTTTGCAGAATGGTGGTTAAGATACTGGTGAAATCTTGCCCCTAGGGAGATACCTATTAAACTGGTAAAAATGAGCAAAGACCATTCAGAATTTCTGGTGATGGACCAAAGGACCTACAACAAGTAAGAAAAATTCATTCAATAAAATTCATAGAAAGCCAGTAGGAACAGTGGAAGTCGATGGCTTCATCCCACCTACGGAACTGCAAGTTATAGAAGGTTATTCCAGGAGAGTTGGCCATCAAATGACAACCCCCACCTCCTCATAGCTCTGTGCAGAAGACCTGTCCCAGGTGGGTGACCAGGCAGTGGTGGGGATCACAGGACCCCAAAGTCCTGCTCAGCAAGAGAGGCTAAGTGGGGCAGCTGGAGATGAGTGCTGTCCCTCCCATCACCTGCCCCCCACCTCCAGTCCTGTGTTGTAGAAGAGCCAGAGATTGGAAGCTAAGTGAAGCGCCCTTCTTTCTCAAATCCTGGTGCAAGAAAGTGACTCTAGTCTAGCTGAGCAGCTGGTGAACATGGGCAGATCCCATGGCTCTGAACTGGGGAAGACCTATTCTAAGGGAGGCAGCAGCTATTGGTGGTGATGATTGTATAAAATTGTAAATGTCATTAATAAAGTCATAGGTTTTACAATGTATTTTTTTATCGTGGTAAAGTATACATGACATTAAAAAATGGCCATTTTTAAAAGATTTATTTATTTATGCATACATGAGCTGGGGTATAGGTCAGAGTCACGGGAGGTGAGTGGATTCACCAGAGACAGAATGGGGAGCAGAATAGGCAGATCAACTGAAACACACGGCTAAGAGGAGCAGCAGGCAAGGCAGGAGAGGTCTGCTGCGCCATGTGGGTCACCTCCTTGACCCGGGATCGAACTCATACTGCTGTGCCGCAGATGTTTCACAGTGCAGCGCTCAACCCGTTGTGCCACCTGGGAGGCCCATTAACCATTTTTACACACACGATTCATTGACATTAAATACATTCATGCTGTTGTGCGGTCATTGTCACTGTTAGTTTCCGGAAATCTTTCATCACAATGTTCTATGCCCACTAAGCAACAACTCCCCACTCTCTCTTTCACCCAGTCCCTGGTAAACCACAGATTCCTTTCTGACTCTTTGAATTTGACTGCTTTAGATAAAAATCACACAATATTTGTCCTGTGTACCTGTTCTATATTATTTAGCATAATACTGCCAAGGTTCATCCATGTGCTAGCATGTGCCAAATTTTGTTCCTTTTTAAGACTGAATAATATAATACATTGTATGTGGACATCAACTTTTATTTACCCAGTCTTCTGCCATAGACACTTGTTTCCACTTTGTGGCTGTTATAAACACTGCTGCTATGAACATTAGTTAGAAATATCTGATTAAGCCCCTGATTTTAATTCTTTTTGGTCTATACCTAAAAATTAAATTGCTTGGGCAGATGATAATTAAATACTTAACTTTTTGAGGAAATGCCAAACAATTTCCAGTAGTGACTGTATATTCTCACCAGCAGAGCACAAAGGTTTCGATTTCTCCACATCCTTGCCCACACTTGTAATTTTCCATGTTCGGGGATAGCAACTATTCTAATGGGTATGAAGTGATATCTCATTGTGATTGTCATTTTTAAATTAAAGCATTTAAATTCTTGTATCCATTCAGCTTTTAATGCTGAGACCCATATTTTATAATCTTTTGACTTTTTCTTTTGAATATAAAAAATAGAATATAAAAAATGGACTGGAGTTTTCCCCTTGACCCTTGCCAGGTGATCTGATAGATATTGCAGGCTGAATGTACCCTTGGTTGGTCCTTTTAAAACGTGTATAAAAAAGATGCAGGTTCGTCCTTCCTGGGGCTTCTCTGAATAGTGAGCAAGCACTGCATCTTCCTTTGGGGTTGTGGATGGTGGGAGGACAACGGATGCATAGAAAAGCAGAAAATATGTTTCCAAGCAGGATTCAGGTTGTTGGGAATTCTCTATCCCTTTGTCCAAGCTTATAAATTTTTAACTGTAAAAATTGCAAACAAACAAAACCCCCAAAACCTCTGTGTTGGTTTGTCGAGAGGGAAAGAAACAGTGTTGCTCACTTCATACTACTATGAGTCATTTGGGATCAAAGCCTATACTTAGGTTCTTAGCATGGAACAGTATTCATTCATCAAAACCTTGATACCTATTCAAAGTTAAAGCTGTCTTTTGTATATGCAAATCTTTATTTTCCCATTTGAAATTTATAAGACAGAGATCAACCACTGCCTTCACTCATTAATGAACATTTACTGAGCTCCTTCAATGTGACTCTGGAAATACTAGAATAAGCATTCCTAGTCACAATCCTAAATGACGTATGGCCATTGCTACTACTACCCTAATACAGCAATATATCTATTATACAGAAAGTTCCCATGTTCAAAGAAGAATGACTTGTCAAGCACTGAATCTTGATTTCCACTCATGTAAATTAATTATGCATAATATTAATAATTGATGCTATTACTTAAATGCTTTCAGTGGGGGTTTGGTAGTAGTTGCTGATCTACACACCTCCCCACACCCCAAAATTTTGAACCCTAAACACTAGAAATTCCTTTTCTGGGACTTTATAAGGTCACAGTGGAGAAAGATTTGAGTGCTTGCTATTTTAAGAAATGTGTAATATGACTCCTGCCCTCCAGTTGTTTAATTCTATTTATCTAAAAAAAAAAAAAGAAACATAACATTTCTGTCATAGGTACATGGTTTAAGAAGGAATTCTAAGTCAGGTCTTATTGCTATAATGAACTGAAAATGCCCAATGTCCTGGATCCTTAGGGAGCTCAGCAATGTGAGTGGTGAGCTTCCATTGTTGTTCGTCTGAAGACATGAATGAGGAGACCTATGCCCTCAGCCTCCACCACACACGCTCAGGAAGAGTCACTCTACAATACATGTTTCTCAATAGTGGCTCTGGGCTCTTTCCACACAACCATATTCCAGCTTGCATTCCTGGAAGAACCACATTTCCCTTAAAATTACTCCAGGTCACTTTGGGCTTGACACAGCAGAGCCTAGAGGTTCTAGTGAGGGAACCTTAAACAGATTCCACGTGATTCCCGGCTCTGCCGCCTGTTTGGCTGTGTGACCCGGGACAGACCGTTTAACCTCTCTCAGCCTGTTTCCCATCTGCCAAATGAGAGATGCCGCAGGGTGAAGGTGGCTAGTACAGGCTCTGGATTGGGGCAGACCCCAGCTCCAGTCCCAGCTCCAACTTAGGCTAGGGATATAAGCTGGAGGAAATGATTCTCCCTCTCCCAGCTTGTTTTCTCATACACAAAATTGGGACTCTTATAGCATCTATCTAATAGCACTGTGAGATTTCACTGGGATGGGGCTTATAATTGCTTAAAGCAATATAACTTCCCAGACAGGCTAGCTCTTAGTAGACATACAGCAGTGCCCATATGGGAGCAGAGACCGACAAACAGGAGACCTACAAATTATGTTGGTTTCTCTCCCCACCCATTCACCCCCAACTCACCTGAGCACAAATGTGAGACGATTAATACCACTTTGGGATTGATGGCATAAGGTATGGGAGAATTATCCCATACTTGTGCATCTTTTCTTGCCTTCTCATTTTACTCCTTTTCCCTCAATTCTCCACTCAACAGGCAACTCTTCCGAGTGGACAGACACACATGCCTCCGTGCCCTGTAACCCAGTCAGGGATAGGCCAGGACTGACATTATATGGTTATAGTGAACTGAATGCATTTGCATTCTCCTGGTATGAGCCGCATCAAAGGGCATCTGGAGGGAAAGTAGCTCCCCAACTGTGACAGGCAATCAAGCGGAATGACAGAGCCAGGTGCACTTACTGCTATTCCCAGCACCAGCACTGAATTACAGCACATTAATGCAGACCTCTGAGAATGTCTCATATGTTGCTTCCAGTACATTTAGAGAGGACATCTTACTTGTAAAGGAAGAACAATTTAGCAAATGACAGTCCACACTCTTAAGGTGTTTATTACACAAGGCGAACATCTGAATGTAACCCAAGCGGCGCAGACAGCCATGGTGTGGTGTACATGGACTGCTGTATTCTTCAGACTACTCTTTGTGACCCACTAATGGGTCATGAAATAAAAAAAATATTAAGGGCATAATTTTTACAAAATGGAACAGAGCAGAATAAAGTGCATAATGGTAACTGGTTTGGTAAGAGTTTTTTTAAAGGTATTTATAGGTGGATGAATGGTTGGTGGATTAGAAAGTAAATGCTTTTCTTACTGTTGGTTATGTCAAAATAGTTTTAAATAGTGTATGGACAGAAAAACACAGGTGCATTTTATCAAAATAAATGAAAACAACTATTCTAGAATAAAGAATTACATGAAGGGGAAACTTGAGTCACTCAGTCAATACCTTTTATTTAAATAGTATAATTTTATCAAAAAGTGTGTGTGTGTGCGAGAGACAGAGAGAGAGAGAGAGAGAGAGCACGAGAGAGAGAGAGAGAGAGAGATAGAGAGAGAATGTGAGCAAGAGAGAGCTTCAAAGGGGTATTTCTAGTCCCTGTGACCTCAGGGACTTTCTCCTCTGGTAACTAGAGTTGTATCAGGAGAAAAGTAACTGATTAGATTGAGCTCTCCAGGGCCTTGACTAGTGGAAAGACTTGATTTTCTACTGAAGAGTCTTGATTTTGTTCTGAAGTCTTTTATTTCTTTTAGCTCTCCCAGTGTCTCATCATAGCAGTGTTTGAGAACTCTGTGTTGACCTGAAAGTCTGTGCCGGACACAGTAATGCTCTTACTGAGACAGTTCTCTTGTAATGTCTTTGTATAACTCACTCATAAGGTTTTCAGATAGTTTCTCTGAACTCACATAAAATGGCCCTTATGTGACAAGTACACTGGGGTCTCCAGGGAGTTCACAGTAGAGAGAGGCTGTAACACTTAGGTGAGAACAGGTTTGGCAGGTGAAGCATAAAAGCCCAAGCAACCCCAATAGCTCAGTATGGGACGTTGAGTGAGGAGCAGGCTACCCACAATTCCAATTGCAGGAATTGCAGGGATTCAGTCTGTCTTCACACTTATGTACAAAGAGAAATGTATACATATGTATCTTGAAGCACGTTTTGAAATAACAAAATAGCCTAAATTACTAGGTGTAGGGTTAGAAAAATCAGGTCTTTCCACCCTTCCACCACTGTGATGATGGACACCTGCGGTACTGCGAGCATTCCAGGGTGGGCATGCGCAAGTGGGCGCACCTGAGTTGGACACTGGCTTAAATGGGCTGCATCATGAGGACGCCAGGACCGACAGTACCAACGAGCAGTAGGGAGAGCAGCGGGAGAAAAGAGCAGCAAAGCAATTGAGAAGGTGAGATGTGCCTGCCATGTACCTGATGCCACCTCTGATGTAGAGATCAATAAAAGCATGAAAAGCCACCGAGAGCTCCAAGACTCCTTCCTTTACCCCCCCCATCTGCTAAGAACCATCCCGAACCTTGCTCCTGTGCCACCCTTCCTGCCACTACACTAGGGCACTGCTATTACAGGATACTGCCTAAATAAATGACAATACCATATAACGACATTATAGGGTAAATGGAAGTTATCAGTTTTTTTCTATCCTCCTTCAATGATAGACCCCTGTGGTCCCGCACGCATGCCTGATGGTGGCACTTTGAGTAGGGTGTGGGCATGCGTACGTAGGTGGGCACACATCTGCTGAGAGACTGGGCATAAATGGGTGGTGTCACGAGGATGCCAGCAGAAGCAGAGGCACCAGAGGACACTGGATTGCTCAGAGAGTTAAGATTTAATGGTCTCCTGGCTCCTGACTGCCCCTTTTTCACCCCCAAACCTCCTGCCTGCCATGGACCTGGTTGCTGCACTACAAATGATGTAAAAAGCTCAATAAAACTGAAAAAGCCACCGAGAGCTCTAGGACTCCTCCTTTACCTGTCTGCCCAGATCATAGAGAACCTGCCCTGTGCCTTCCTGCACTACAGGCATGCTACATCATGGTGGAAGAGAGAAGGAAGCTATTTATATGATAATTTCCAATAAGGTAAAAATATAAAATTGCTATAGTTAAAAAAAAGGGGATAATTCTGCCTACAGGGTCATGCCAGCTTCAGAAGCTCTCTTAAGTGCAATTGAGGCCATCACAACTCATCTGCTACCTCTGCCCAAACCCTGTTCTTTAGCTTCTCTTTCACGGGTGTTCGTAGTGGCATAGCATACAGGTTAAATCACCCAGAACTAAGCAGCTGAGTATCATTATCCTGTAGGTCAGGAATTCGGGAGCAGTTCATTTGATCTTTCTGGTTTGTGGTGTCTAATGAGGTTGTGATCAAGATGCCAACTAGGTCCATTTCCTCCACACCAGGTAGAGATGATGCTGAGCGTTTGGTTGAGGTGACTGACTACACTTACCAGCCAGAGGCTCTGCTGAGGGTCAGGGGCCACCACTGAGTCCCATTAGAACAAGAATATCACTTCTGATTTAAAGAAAATTCTGTTACCCAGATCAATGTCCCTTCTAAACATGGCTTCATTCTGTTTTATTATGTCTATCCTGGGCTTACTGGTGTCTACCCAATATCCCTTTTAGATTTAATGATAAACGCTCTCCTTTTTCCCTGTTGAGGTTAAGTAATCTCAATTCTACTGTATCTTTTTCCTTTAACATTCTTTTCAAAATCCTTTTACTGTTTGTATGAGTAAAAATTGGAAACACAGACAGAAAATATGAATTGTCTTTGCAATGATTAATATATGCCATAGTACATGTGTAGTATGTGGGTGTCCTGTCCCCCACCACCATCATATGCATCCCCACAAACATATTTCCAGTCCATCTTGGCTGCTTTCATAACACCCCTTAATCTTTGGTAGAGTAAGTTAATTTGATTGTGAAAAGGAGTGGTGCCAGAAATGACTTGAGGACACTCTCCATAGCCATCAGCCCTGTTTCTATTCACCTTGAAGCTGTCCCCAAATACATTTTCAGTCTAACTAAATCTAGTTCAGTTAAGTCTCCTTGCCTCTTCCATTTTCATCACGAAGACTTTCCTACATAGATGCTCAAGGAGTGACTTCTGGTTCTGGAACACTGAGTGACAAATCATCCTGTTGACTTTTCAGCATCTACTCAGTAGAGCAGCTGACTGGGATTTATGAGAAAGTCTCTTGATATTTAGTCTGCTGCCAGGTTAAGAGAATAAGAATGTTCTTCCTTTGAAAGATGTTTCTTTCTTTGAAAACAGTGATTCTTTTTCAGTCTGCCCAAAGCCTTTAGCTCAGGCTGCCATCCCCATACTCTAGAGTCAGTCATAAAATGACAAAGTTCCACTCTCCCAAGCCCTCCCACTGCTCATGCCTTCTTGTTGCCTTTTCTACTCTCGTGCTGTTTTTGAATCCCTGGACCATGATTTTGGCTTCTCCCATTTGAATCTTATAGCAGTCTTTGACATTGTCTCACCCTCAGCTTTCTTCATCTCAATATCCCAGAAAACGACTTTGCCTAGTGAAGTGCCAGCAAGGGGCGGAGTGCAGGTTCTCAGTGATTCCGGCAGATGGGTCAGGGAGTCCTGGAGCCCTCGGTGGCTTTTTCAGGCTTTTATTACATCATTATATCGGAGGCGACCAGGTACACGGCAAGCAGGGGTGTGGGGGGCAGGCCTCCTAGCTCCCGGCGCCTCTTCACTCTCTGAGCTCTCTAGCCTCTCCTGTCTCTGCTGTTACTGCTGCTGCTTCTGCCTTTCTCTTTTGTTTTCACTTTCTTCTCTGTCTCTCTGGCCTCTCTTTTTTCTGCTGGCAGCCTCGTGACTCCGCCCTTTTATGCCGCAATGTCTCAGCCCAGGTGCGCCCACTTGCGCATGCCCACACCCAATTTGAGGGCCCCATCAAGCATTCATGGAGGACCACAGGTGTGCCATCATCGACACCAATGGCAGAAGGGCAGAAAAGGCTGACAATTTCCTCTGACCCTACACCTAGTAAATGCCAGCCTAACCCATGACTGTCTGCTTGGCCATTGTCAGATCTTGTGAGTTCATAAGAGACAGCCAGATAGGAAAGGAAAACTGAGTCATGGGCAAATTTCAAATTTTCCAATTTGTGAGTCTCTGAAACTAAAGTCCATTCCAATGACATTTCCCAGTGAAAAATCCTAATGAAGCTATCAACTCATGTTGACAACTATGTCTTCTCAAAAGTCACCAAATTCTCTAATAAAGTTCAGATCTTTCTAGGTTGATGACACCTGAAATATGACATTTAGGACTATTTGTGTGCCTGCCTTACCTTCAAATACAGTCTCTAGTGCTCAGAAATTTTAAAATGTAATATCTCAGCTCAATTCTTATTCTGGTTTGTTAGGCAGCAGAGTTCTCCAGGATGATATGGAAAAAAACAAAAACAAAAACAAGACAACAACTTCATTTAGAGAAGAACTTAAGGAATTCTATTCTTTTCTATTACCATACTAAAGGCACTCCTTTAGTCTCATCCTTCCAACAATTTATCAGCACCTCCTAAGACTGTCTTTGAATAAATTATTCTAAGAATAACACTTATTGCTCCAGTATCTATACACCTGATGATTTTCCAGGTAGAAGGTGACTTTGTGGAGCTTATCCATAGTGAGAGATGAAGAGATGACTGTACTTAACCTGCCCTGGTCAATTTAGAACAGTATGGAGGATGTCTGAAAAGGAGAGCCCGCTCTGACTCAGCCCTTACCCACATGGCTATGTGCTCACATGGAGTGAATGGTAAATACTGAAGAAACACACATATCACTGGTTCTAGATAAAAGATTGAATAAGTAGGTATCACAATCTTTTACTTTTTTTTTAAGGGTGTCTTTAAAGGAAGATGGTCATGAGAAATGGGCAGCTAACTACATGGTTGGCATACTGTGTATGGGTGAGAATCAGTTCCTGGCAAAGGTCAAGGGTCAATTATAAAACCTTGAAGGAATGCATTTACTAGGAGAGGGATAAACAACTTCCTGAAATTATGGGGAGAGAAAAAGTCTAAGAAAAGCTGTAGTAGTAAATATTATGAAAAGTACCAGTAGGTGTGTATGGGAGGGTTTGTTGATGGTATTGAAGGGACAATTAATAATTTTCAGAAAGAAATAATGGGAAAGAACCAGGAACAATATAGATGAATATCATGCCTATATAAATTACCCTAAAATGTAATTTTTAAAGCAATTCAATATTTTAGTATGTGGTCAATGTATTTATTCATTGATACTCCTTTCTAAAAGATTTTGGAACACAGGTAAATAGAATATCAGAAGTTTTCTTAAAATTGGTTCAGAGATTACTGATCTTCCTGGACTTCACTCTTCAGATACCTGTGAGAAGTCTCATCCTGCTAAAAGCAGAGCATTTCATAAATTTCTAATGACTCTTTCTAACAATATCTTTTTTCACAAGCAGTTAAATCAATAAAGGCAATACTGACCAAGGCTTCTACCTGAGGAAAAAAGTAGCATTTTCTGGTAAATTGGAAGTGAGGTAAACCTTGGCAGACAGTAATCATCGGACATTTGTTGTTTTTCAGGATTCTTACATGTATTCACCTCATTACAGGTTATTGCACCCTGATTCTCTCTGGGCTAATTACCTCCCTGATTGCATGCATTCTTATCCAGCATGTCAGTCAGTGTTCCTTGCCTTCCTCTAGTCAAGTGCTGGGTGTAGAATTCAGCTAACTCAATCCAACACACTGTATCCCCTTGGATTTTTAATCTCAAATAGATTGACAAGGACAGAATAATTCCTGCTAAGTAAACTCCTGGGACCATCCTGGTTCTTTCTGTTTCAGAGCCTGGTTCCAAATCGCTCATCATTCTGTGAGCTTCCTGATAACCCTCCTAATAAATTCTATTTTTGTTTAATTTAGCCATAGCCTGTTTCTGCTGCTACAAAAACTCTTGATTGAATATGCACTCCATATCCTCCTGGTAATAACCCAGAGTAAAACAGGGCATGATGAGGCATCTATCTGAGATTTCAAAAACTCAAAGACAAGATAAGAATGTTGATGTAACTAGAGCCTATAAAGGGGGAAGTGATTTAAGACTACACATAACAAATCTGAAACCACGATAAAAAAATTATTTTTGTGTGAAGGAAAAGAGAGAGAAACTCAAGGAATCAAATGAGTGATTGATGGGCCACTTTAAGGAAATCAGATTGTAAAAGATTACACACACACAATTAGAGAACAGTACATTACTAAGGGGAAAAAAGAAAAATTCTCATAAAAGACTAAAAATCAGATGGAAGGCAGAAGCCAAGGGATGGGAAAAAAAAGAATCAAAGCTATAGAAACACATAGAGCATCAAAATGATCTTTTATTGGATAGGACCAGAGCAAAAATGAGCAGGAACATGTATTGAGGCTGATATTTTAAGCCTAACAGATGACAGGAGGGAAATAGAATTTCTTTACAACTCTTGTTTTGCTTCCATCCTCCTTATGAAGGTGAAAAATCATCAAACCTGAAAGTATGGGATGAATGTGGTTTAGAGGTAATTGAAGTTGAAGATCAGAGTCCAGATAGTAAGAGAAAAAGAAACATCTCTGTAAAAGACATCGTTTTTAGACTTGGATGTATTGTATCCCAATGTGCTGAGAGAAATAACCAAGGTAACTCTAAAATCACTGCCAATAACTTTTGGTAAGTCTAAAATGATTATTTATGTACAAAAAATATGGATAATTTGGAAAGATGTTTATTAAGGTCCTGAAAAGATGCTTTAAGGTATTTATGGTGATTAGATGGGTGGCATTATAAAATTTTTTA
Organism: Galemys pyrenaicus; assembly: GCA_019455555.1. Taxonomy (NCBI): domain Eukaryota; kingdom Metazoa; phylum Chordata; class Mammalia; order Eulipotyphla; family Talpidae; genus Galemys; species Galemys pyrenaicus. The sequence continues at coordinate 13,211,841 of JAGFMF010011381.1, forward strand.
TGTTCATTCTTTTGTTTCTATTTTGTGACACTTTTGATAATGAAAAAGTATTCACTTTGTAATAAGAAAAAATAATAAACATTAAAAAATATTTGGAAATCTTGTGTCCAAAGGCAACATATGCTAAGAGGGTAGAGAGATGCAATCACAGGCAATGGCAGGATGAGTAGAATGTAAGGCTGGGAATAGGGAAGTGTTGGTTTGAATGAACATTGGCTGGATCCCATAGGGAATACTGTGCCTGTCTGTGAGCTCCATATACTTAGATGGTCATTGGCTGATAGAGGGGTCAGAGGAGGGCCACCTAAAGAGTGACAGGTTTGGAGACTATGTCACTGGACGTCATGGAGCCTAAGTTTTTTATTTTAGGTCAGAGAAGACCTAAGGGATATTTGACAAATGTCATAGCAGCAGCTGTCACAGATAGATAGTGGGAAAGGACAAAATCAAATTTGCTGATCAGATAAACCCACCACTGAGCAGCTATGACTGGGGATATTTCTAGCATCTGGAAACTCAGGCAGATGAATGAACAACAGAAAAACTTGCAGATGACAACAGACAGAGATCTAGGAAAGCAAATTGTACCAGGAGCATTTGAAAGTAGAGAGGGGGACCCAGCAATATTCTGGTACACTGAGGGAGCTTTCCAGGTCCTGAGGATTTGGGGTGCCAGGTAGGCAACAAAAGAATCAACTCAGAAATGCGGATACAGAGAAGGACTCAGTTAACATTGCTTAGTAGTTCTCAAAATGTGTTCTCAGAAGGCCATTAACATAAGTATACCTAGTAATGAGCTAGAAATGCAAATTCCTGGCCCACTCCAAAGTTACTAAATAAGAAACACTCAGAAATCTGTTTATCATTAGAATCTGTGATTCTAGAGCTGCCCTGGTGGCACAGGTGTTAAGTCTCAACATTATCAAACTATCTGGCAGCCACTGCAGCACAAGTTCAATCACCAGCCAGGGAGCTGACCCACATGGCGCAGCAGACTTCTCCTGTCTTTTCCGCTACTCCCCTGAGCAGTGTATTTCAATAGATCTGCCTGTTCTGCTCCCCACTCTGTCTCTCGTGAATCTTCTCACCCCCTGTGCCTCTGGCCTACACCCCATCTTGTATGTATAAATGAAAAAATAACTGAATCTTTTAAAAAAAGAATCTGTGATTTTAACATCTACTCAGGATTGAGTACCACTGACTTAGTGATTAATACATGGATTCAAAAGTCAGAATATGTAGATTTAAATAACAATTTTCCCAGTTACTAGCTATTTTATTTCAATTTCCTCATTTATAAAAAGGGGATAGAAATAATACCTTCTTCATACAGTAGTAATACGACATACACAGACACACATACACACACACCACTTAGAACAGTGACTGGCATATGTGAGTGTTGGCAAACACTTATTATCAGTCATTAAAATTACAAAGGTCAGGTAGAACCAGCCATCACACTGTTTAATGTGGAATGACAGGGTTTTTTGTTTGTTTAAAGATTTATTCATGCATAGAACAACTGGGGTATAGGCCAGAGGTGAGGGGAAAGGATTCACCAGAGACAGATTGGGGAGCAGAACAGGCAGATCTACTGAAGTACGCTGCTAAGGGAAGCAGCAGGCGAGGCAGCTGTTCATGTGAGTTAGCTCCCTGGTTGGGGATCGAACTCACACTGCAGTAGCCATTAGTACTGAGAATAAGCTCTATGCCACCAGAAAGGCCCAGTACAGAGGTTTGAATTAAAGTGTCTTGTAGTGGCAGGAAGGTGGTACACTGGGCAAGTTCTGGATAGTTCTAGCAGACGGGGTATAAAGGAAGGAGTCTTGGAGTCCTCGGTGGCTTTTATACTTTAATCACAGAGGTGGCATCATGTATATGCTGGCCTCCCGGCCCCCGGCGCATCTCACCCACTCGGCTGCTTCTTCTCTCTGCTTCTTGTTGGTCTTGCTTCTCGCATTGGTCAGGTACTGGCATCCTCATGACACTGCCCATATAAGCCCGTGTCCAAACTCAGGTGTGCTTACTTGCGCATGCCCATTTAGGCATGCACGCAGCATCTCAGGATGTCCATCATTATACTAGTGACAGGAGGGTGGAAAGACCTTACATGTCCTATTATCGGGGTCCCTGGCTGACCTGAGGTGCAGGTTAAGCAGCTCCTGCTGTGGAGACTGGGAGCACATGGAGGAGTCTACTAAATGCTTTGAATGGTTGAATACTGTGCTATCCTAATCCACATGTCTTGCAACCATGCCAGACCACGTAGGTTCATCATTGGTTCAAGCAGTTTCCTTGTCTTAGCCGCTGTCAAATTAGCTATCTTACTCCACTGCAGCACTTTGGTTTCTCCTTCCACGCTGCTGCTGCCCGGTGTCCCCATGACGCTAGCCTTATATTGCTCATGCATTAGCCCAGGTACACCCACCTGTGCATGTCCACTTAGGCATGAGTGCAGAATTGTAGGTGTCCATCACTGTACCTGTGGTGGGAGTGTAGACAAGCCTGATGCTTTTCTCTGACCCTACACCACATAACTCCTAAAAAGAAAAACTAAGACTAAAGGACAACATGTACTCAATGAAAGCAAAACAAAACAAAAATAACTTATACTCAAGAATTAAAATAATAAAAATAAAGGATGGAATATAGAATGGTCCAATTTAAGGTAATAATGTTGGTGGTAGACTGAGACAGCTACTAAGAAGTAGGTTATTTCCTACCGTATGGGTGTTGTCTGCAGCTGGGTTGTTTACATTGGGAGGAAAGTTAGAGTCTCAGTGTTTCCTTCCACTCTTTAGATTCTAGGAGTCTAGAGTTTCTAGCTTTTAAGACCCCTGCTTCCTCCCCTTAAGAATGTCAGTTCTGCAAGCATAAATGTTCCCCTCCACCACTGCTCATTCTTTTGGCTCACAATTATTTCAGTTTTGGAATCCAGATGTGACCTGATTTTGAGTCTGGAATGAATTAATATGTAACAAGATCAGCTATTGTAATATTATAGTAATATTGTAGCCTTTTTTTTCTTTTTGCCTTTTGAAAAGAAACAAAAAAGATCTTATTTCCACCATCCCACAAATAAGTTAGTCCTTGAGGTCTCTATTTTTTACCTTGAAGGACAGTTAACAGTAGGAGACAGAGAGAAAGAGAGAAGGAATGTTGCAGACACCAGGAAGATAGCCCGAAAGAACTTTTACTTTCAAAGTCTGGAGATCACTCTCCGTGGAGAAAGCCTTCTGTGATTTGAAGATAAAAGAGGACAGCACTTTTTACTGGAGTCATAGGTTTCCAGGATACTAGCAGAGGGGGCTCTGGGCTCCCTTTGGGCAGGACCTGGCTCAGGACATGTGTAATGCTACAGAAGCCAGATGTCTAGAGAAGAGAGAGATCTGCTGGCCTCCCCACCTACAGGGTGCCAGCCCCAGCAAGGGCAGTATGCTGCCAAAGGAGCAGTTAAGTCAGGTTACTAGTGTGATCCAATAAGAAGATGTCTTTTCTGTCTCCTTTTCCTGTTCCCGACACAGACACACACACACACACACACACATACACACACAATCTATAAGGAGCCACTATCCATGTACAAATCAGAGGGAAGGAAGACCATAAAAAATGACAGATATTAACACTGATATCAGGTTGATAATAACTATTAACTCTTCCAAGTGTAATGTTGGAGCCAGAATTTGTTTTAGAAAAACAAAGACAGCTGTCATTGCTTGGTGCTGATGTAGTCTAATACAATGTATGTATATATGCATATGTATGTATAGGCACATGTATGTATAGGAAAGAGAGTGAGGGAAGGAATGTTGCAGACACCAGGAAGACAGCCCGAAAGAACTCTTACTTTCAAAGTCTAGAGATCACTCTCCGTGGAGAAAGCCTTCTGTGGACAGCGCTTTTTACCAGCGTCATAGGCACATACATATGCATCTATACATATACATGTTGTGTGTGTATAAGTGTGTATTTATATATATAAATCATTAAACAAATCTGCATTATCTATGAAGTGACATGGAGCCAAAATATAACGGTGGACGATGTTTGTCTTTTTGGAAAACAAGTATCTAGAAATTATTACAAAGGCTCAACAAAGTCACAAGTGACTCATATCTCTCAGCACATCCATGAGGACTCTTTGTCATCACTACAGTGACATGGGAAATAAATGTAAATTAGAGCCCAGTGACAGGGACATAAGATAGAAGAAATGGTCTACCTTAGGAGAAGGCTTAAGATCCATTCTCAGAAAGGGACCAAGAGTAGGAATGAGGGCAAGGGTCAGGAGACAGTGGCCTCTGAGGCAGCTGTACTCACTTATTTCCTCTTCTCTGAGAACTGGTCCCTGGTCACACGGATGGATTCCCAAATGCTGTGTCTGAAATATATGCGTCCATCCATTCTTAGGCATAGTCGAATAGTCCGGGGTAGACCATTTCTTCTATCTTCATTTCCCATCACGCTCCATTCAGAGCAACCTATTTCTGAAATTCCTCCCAAATCCTCATTCTCTACGGCTCCCAGTCATGTGAAATTTGGGTTCTTGTTCACCGTGTACAATTACACATTTGTGTGAAACCCTCTCTCAGGGAGAGTCTTTTATGATCAAAGAGGTAATTCTTCTCTTTGCATCAATGACACCAGAAAATCAGAGCCAATAGGTTGACAGGTTTGGACTGTTTTTCCTGGTGTCAGTGGTGGGTCATGTTGCATCTTCATACTAGTTTTCCTTGAAACTGCTATCAGACAACTGGCCGATTAGGGGTATAGTCTTAGGCTAAAAGAGTTTTTCCTAGTGTACAGGCTGGGGAGAAGTTAATCCAGGCACAACACACCACACCCTATATGGAATGAATTACTAGTTCTGAAAACCACTTATGTTCACACCAATTCAATCTTTCCTTCAAGGATAAGCTGACCACGCTGTGAAAAATCAAAGCCGTTTCCTTGGTTACCTTCAAAAAACTTTATTTTTCCTCACAAAGCCACCCTAGCTATCACATCATCAAACCTCAGCTCTAATAGCACAAAGCATTCATTAAAGTCATGGAAAGGTGCCACAGGACCCAGGTATGTATTCCCCTGAATTAAGAAGAGAGTATACTGGAAATGTTCAGTTGATACAAACTGTGTGCCATTGGGGCCAGTTACATAATGTTTCTATGACTCTTTTCTCATCAGTAAGGGGATCCCCTCCCTCAGGGGATCGTTGAAATGATTAAGTGTAAAAAAAAATTAGAGCAGTTCCTGGCATGTGACAAGCACTCAATAAATGTTATAAACATTTCCGCCTGCCCTCAAGGAATGTCTGATGTACCTTGTCTCTCTGAATGCACCCTGCATTGTAACTTAGTTTTCATGTCTTTTCTCATTCCTAAATGAGGGCACCAGATGGGAGCCCCTACATACCTGTATCTATAGCCTCCAAGGAACCAGTGGTGCTGGGTGCATTCTCAAGTGTTTGCTGGAAGAACATTGTGACTACAATGTTCTTATGTGGAATGAATGTGTTAGTGAGAGGGTTTGCCCAAAGATCATGCAGAGGTGGAGATGACTAGTTAGGGCTTTTGCGTGACCTTGGGCAAGTTGTTTACTCATTCTTAACCTCAGTCTTTTATCTGTTAACATATGGGTAAGACTTAGCTCATTGCATTGTGTGAGAATTGAATATAACAGGAGTAAAGTGCTTAGCACATGATAAGCATAAGTAATAACTATTACAAGAAAAAGTAGTCATATGAGTAAGAGCTTCCTCACCAGAATTATGAGTAACTCCCTAAAAAAGCTAATAATACCACAACCAATGCCTCTGGCTCCAAATCTACTTACACCAAGTGCCTTCCAGATAGTGCTTTGGCTTCTAACCCCAGTCTTACCTACAGGAGAGATGGGACTCATTAGTCAACTGGAGTCTACTTATATCTTTTGAGTCTTGTTTGAAATGGGCATTTATAAATTTTCTCTAAGAGCCCCATGGAGCTGGAACAACTCTTGAAGAAATAAAGAGGCATTTCTAAACTTGCAAAAGTCAAGACTGGTACATTGCTGTTCCCTTTCGGTGGGTCACCCAGTTCGAGCACACTCATCAGCGGCAACAACTCATCTCTTCCCACTTCCTTGTGACAGTAAGAAATTGCAGTGAAAGACAGAGCTCGATAGATGATGAAGCTGATGAAGGCAGTACTATATCTTAAGAGAGCAAGTTAGACTGAGATGCTTTCATCCTGGGAATACTCTTTTGGAAGATACAATGATAATGCCAGATCATGTTTTTATACAAAATGTCCTGTTTTTGTTGGTTTGAAAGGTATTATTATTTTTAAAAAGTGAGGTGCAGAGGACTGTATATTATGCTGAAATTCATGTAAAAATGTTCAAATGTCTGACAACCAAACTATCTCTAGAAAGAATGGTGAAAAACTGAGGACCTTGGTGGTCTGTCATGAAAGGAACAGGCTGTTTGGAGAAGGATGGGAGGAGGAGTTCTGCTTGTATGCCCTTTTGAAGCTGTTAAATTTTGAACCATGTGACTCTATTTGCTTGTTCAAAGACCACATTTAAAAATGTGGTGCTAAGAAATGACATGAAAGAATCCGTTGTTGCCACATTCAGTAATTTCCTAATGTCCCATATATGTCTATAGTTAATTCACATTCATCACCTAATTAGTTTAAAACCTGCATTTTAGTCATTCCATTCTTAGATATATTTATTTTCTAATTCTCTTCTAAACCACCTGCTATTTAGTTATTGATTTCTACTCCTTCTTCAATACCAATGAAGTTTTCAAAGGGAAATTTTTTGAATTGGAAAGGTAGTAAGATCATTCCAAAGATGTCCGGATGGTATGTGTTGAGTGGGGATGTGAGGAGGTGATGTAAAAGCAGAAAGAAAAGGGGAACATTGTTTAATTCTCATTTTCTGTTTCCATTTATTATGCGATCACACCGATGTTTGGTCAACATTGTCGAACTTACCCTAAATCTCTAGTCGCCTAAGAAAAATGAATGATTAGCTCAGGTGCTTAGCAGACCCTTTGATTTATAAGAGACTCTCAGGACAGCCTTTAATTCCCTGGCATGGAGTGTTGGGCTTCATCCTGCCTGCAGCTTACTCTTTGGACTGGAATGACAAGGAGCAAGGAGTGACAGTGAGCGCTGTGATTGCCCCCTCTGCCTTCATTGCCTTCCCCACCTCACAATGGCTCCTGCCTTGGGCTATCCCACCTCTCCCCACATCAGACATCCTCTCACCACACAGACAAAACAGACAGAAATGCACACTCTATGCCTTGGCTCTGCAATGGGACTCTATCACCACAAATTTATATGGAAATTTTTTAGCATTCCTAGACCCCCCAGAATAACCTGCCAAATCACACCAGGGAGGAATTTTCTACTCTTGCACACAGGGGAACTCCGCATGGCAAATGTCCTTCGACATTACTGTGCATCTGAATCACTTACAAAAGTTGTTAAAATCCAAATTTCTGGGCCCCACTTTCAGTTTTTCATCCAGAAGTCCGGGGTCGAGGGGGAATAATTTGCTTATTGAACAAGTTCTCAGGGTGCTGCTAAAGTTGCTGACTTGGGCATTTGGGATTTCTTACTTACGTACAGTCACTTTTCCTCTAAAAGTCTGGTATCTGCTTAGACAGGATCCAAGTCTAATCAATGAATTAAGTTTAGTATCAGGAGAAGAACTGGGGCTTTGGATGCAGGTAAACAGGTTCATAGAGCCTGTCATTTGTTAGCTGTGTGATGCTGAGCAAGAACCATAACTTCTCTCATTTATAAAATGGGAATACTAATACCTACCTCATGTAATAGGCCCAACCATGTTAGGTATTCAACAAACTCTATTACTTTAGCCCCCACCCCCTTTCCTAATGTGTGACAGGCTAACTCTGTTCAAGGTATTACCTGATCTAGGAATGCCTAGGATGACAAGAGCATTTACTTGTTGTACAGACGATATTTACAATCTTCTAATCATTATCTTCTGAAAGAGGCATGAGAATCTAAGAAATATCCAAAGTACTTTTTGTAGACACCAAAGTTTGAAAACAACTACTATCTCATTTAATCTTTACAGCAACCTAAAAGGCAGCATTGTTAATCAGATTCTGTAGAAGATAAGCATGGGCTAAAAGGGGTTATGATATTGAACACCACAATGACACAATCCCAATCCTCTGATTTGTGAACTCAGGTTTTTAATACAAAGTTAAAAATCCTTCATGGTGGTATTTTAGGCACCATGAAAGAGAGGCAGAAATTTTTGTTCAGTGGATGATCCTTGGCACCACCTAATGCCTGATGGGTGATTTACATGGGAATTGGGGAAGCTAATCGTTCAGCTCACATTTAGTATTTTCCGAGTATTTGGCTCTTGTGCTGTTAAGGTAAGGAAGGAAGCACCTTATCCAGGTGTCCTGTGGCCTTTCAACTTTGAATGGCTGATCAAGTGCCAGTTGGCTGTCAGGGATGGAATATTCAGTGACCCTGCTGGCAGATGAGCTTCTTCCTTTTCCATTCCTCCTTCTACAGTGTGAGTCTTAATAAGGGAAGGATGCAGTTGCTCCTAAATGTGGTTCTGGGAAATCTTAACCCAGGAAAGAACAAATCTTGGCTTGCACCTTTATAAGTGGGTATGGCCATCTGCCAACACACCACCAGTTGGGTTATTTATACTGCAAAAGGAAACAATTTACTTGTAAGCTACCTCCTTTCAGTTTCTTGCTCAAACTGTTACAGGGCAACCCTAATATAAAATGGGTTTTTCTCATTGGGTTCTCACCTGCGCACTCAGAAGACTTTTATAATAAGTTCTAAGTTTAGGTACACGTGACAAAAGTTATTAACAGTTTTTATGTTACAAAAGAAGGGGAATAAAATAGTAATAATACCAAGGGAAAGAGAGGGATACAAATCCGTAAATATTCTACCAGATCTTCTAAGTAATGGTGCATTGAGAGCTGGCTCCGAGTTAAGTGAGATGGCTCCAAAGGAAGAGAGCGACCAAGGCTCATCTCTCTGGTTTTATAGCCAGCCTGGCTGCTTAACTCCACCCTCAGGTCCCAGTGATCCACTCTTCGATAATCATCTTATTGGATTTGTGGTTCTGGAACACTGGTGGTCTGGAGTGGGGGTTGGAGTCTACACACCCATCTGTGTAATCCATTCAGGACTACCTTCTCCCCTAACAATTCTAAAATATCCCAGAAACAAAAAGTCAGAGTTGAAATTAATAAGACAAAATATTTAATGGACATCAACATTTTTTTAATCATAATAGCAAAATTCCACTTGGTCACTTATATTAGAGACTCACTGTTCAAATGGTCATTTAAAATTGAAACTGACCTGACCCAATTCTCTCTCTGGCCTTCTCATCCTAAGCTTGATTTGCTTCTTGGGAACTCCTTTTGTGTAAGGAATGTCCCTCAGGCTACCTTAGAGCAATTCTTTTTTTGGTAATTACTCTTTTGGTTAAAGTATGCTTGAAAGAGAAACAACTGTGGACAAAGCTACTGAAATTAGTCAAGAGAGAAAGTAATCCCAGAGTTGGCACAAAGTTTGATGACTGAAAATGGGTTTGTTATAGAAAAGGACATTCTGACCTCTGTGGTTGTGGCAGCAAAATCCTGTAAGCCAAAAATTTCCCTCATGAGCTTTGGAAGGGAAATCCCTCTTTCTCATCAAAGAAATGTAATTTAATCCCCTTCTGCTTCCAATTAGAAAGAGAACATGATTTTTCTTGATGTTGATATCCCCAAAGTTCACACTAAACCTCACTTGGAATATGATGCCTATAGCTTAGCAGTTAGATCCGGTGCTTATGGAAAAGAGATTGAACACTAGACTGTGAAATACTTTAGAGTTCCAATTCATATTTCACCCTGCTTTGATAGGTAAGCATGAGCCTGGATTGAAATGTGTAGTGATGGACTCCAGGAGGAACCAGTAACTGTGAAATAGACCATTTTTACACTGTAGATATAGCTAATTTGTGGTGTTCACACACCATGATGAAATCAATTCAGGAACATTAAACCAATTTCTGCAGTCTAGCTAAAGACCCAAAACAAGAGTTAATGAGTCTGGTGAGTGGATAAACACAAAAGTACTAGTTAGAAATATTGTAAGATCACAAAAATATAAATCACAAGTTATTGTTTTCTTTACACATTATGAATTTTTCCAGTTGGAATGGAAAATTTCAAGAGGAATAGCAACTCAAGTTGTCTCCCAAGCATGGACAAAACTACTGTACCTGCTTCATCTCCCTGTAGGTGGCTGTTTCTTTGCCAGCTAGTTGCATCAATCACTGGAATTCTCAGAGAATAGAAGATAGGAGATAAGCCAGGTCCTTCTCCATCAGTTTAAGTACAGTTTTGCTCAGCACTAAAGTTTCATTTTAGACTTAAACCCCAGACTGATTTGTTTTATAGAACTCTGGACTTAATCTCCATAAATTTGTTGCATGCTACAATGAGGAAGACAGAGATAGTTAGACTAGGTCATGTGCAACACAAACAGCTTCTGGGTAATCTAGAGAGGCATGTGCAATACCATGTACTCAGTCTATTCATTCATTCAATAAATATTTATTGACCTCCCAGTCAGAGTAGCACTAGACAACCCCAAGATGTGCCCTTCACAGAGGTTCCCAAGCTCTGGACACAAGGGAGAGTTCCTGCCCTCAAGGAGCTCATAGAGAAGTGGAAGAGGAGTATGTGATCTGGCAGTTACAGTACAAGTAGAAAGACCTCAGGTGTCATGGTGAGTACCAGGGACATGGCACTCACAGATTCAGGGGCTTATTCCTGCTGTGGGGGATCGAGGGCAGCTACTTAGAAGCTCTGCCCAGAGAAGCCTCTGGGAGCACAGACAAGAGCTGATCAAGCTGCAAAGAAGAAGGAAAAGAATTCAGGGTGAACATGCAACATGTCCCAACAGATGAAAGAGAGAAAATGGTATATCTAAAAGAAGCTATTTAGACCAGCTGAGCAGGCAGAGAAAAATTGCCAAGACAATGAGAAAGGAGAAGGGGAAGGAAAAAAAAGGAAAGGAAGGGGGGTACAGGAGAGAAGAGAACTTGGAGCCAGTGCCTTCCCCATGCCCTAGTGAGCAGATTCTCTTGAGTGTCAGCATATGGGTCTTTTCCTTGCATTAGCATGTGACCACATTGTTCCTCACAATCAAAAGAATTGTAACCCTAACAGGAACTCTTGATATTCAACAGACTGATATGCAAGTAGGTCCCCCAGCTCTTTTTTTTTTTTCTTTAAGTACATAGCTAATAAGCTTGTGGTTTGTAAGGAACACTTCAATTGAACTACATTTTGATTTGGTACAAATTGCCACCGAAAAATTCAAAAACACGAATTTGAAAGGAAAATTGCACTTCCATTTTTGTTGCGGCACTGTTTACTACAACCGAGGAAACAATCTAAGTACTCCAAAACAGATGGGTGGAAGAAGATGTAGTCTATATACACACTGATATATTACTCAGCAGTCAAAAAGACTCATGCCATTTGTGGCAATATAGATGGTGCTGGAATGGATAATGCTAAGTGAAATAAGTCAGAAAGAGAAAGACAAATACCAGATGATGTCACTATTATGTAGATAGAAAATAACTAAACTAAGGGTCAGATAAAGACAAACTTAAAAACTAACACTTAAAAGCCTACTATAGAACTGATTCAGAATGGGCTGGGTTTGTGGGTGGGTGAGAACAGAGGAATGGATGACTATGACTATGATGGTTGACTTGGTGGTGCATGGGCTGTAGTGGTGATACCTCATGGGGGTGTCCAGACGTTACCTCACTTAAAAATAAATAATTATATTAATTAAAATTGGAAATGATTTTAAAAAGACCTCCCTTTTAGTTTGGGGGCTCAAAAATTGGCTTTTAATGGACGATTAAATATTGATTGTTCACTTTTAAAAGCCAGACTTTAACCTGATCAATATATTTTAGATGGAAAAGTGTTACAAAAGAAGTTTAAAAACAAGTGGTATAACTTCTTAGATATCAACATTTTTAACTTTTTAATAACTATGCTTCAAAGACTTAGTTTAATGAATAATAACTGCTTAACAACAATAACCAAAATAGCCTACCTTATTTTGGAGAATTATTCTTTTCTCTCTACTTTACCACTTCCTATTCAATCATCATCTATTAAATTTTTTCACATCACACTCAGAAACCGATAACACAAAGTTACTGAACATAAACATCGCTAGCCTGCCTCTTTCTTACAGTTTTGTTCCTCATTTTTCTTCCCACTTCCCCTTAAGGAGGCTTTTTCTCTCTTTCCTAAATGGGCTTGAGTCCCTAATTAGTCCTGTGAAAGCTTGTGCAGAATCTTATTTTCAAACATTTTTCTCATGCAAAATGCCTTGAAGGCCTTAACCCAATACAAAGATCTCCAAAAACAAGGTGGCTATTTCTGAGAGGAAAAATAAATAAATTCTGAGAGCTTGGTTACCAATCAGTAGTATGATCACCAAATACTTATAGTCATAAACAAAAACCAGAGATTTTCACAAACACATTTTTCAGTAAATATCATTGGCCTTTATTTTCTTAACCACACCCTGTAAGTTTATTCATCCTTTCCAACTATTAAAAAACAATAGTGTATCACTGATTCCATTCCTGTCCCTGGTCTCATGCCATGCTTTCCTTTGTCTACCTAATATTTTTTTTTATTACTAACCATTTTAATTCAACCCACCATTCCCTTGTTTCTTTGCTAAATGTGTTGTGCCTAAGGGCTTAGGACTGAGCACCACAGCCAATAGGACAGCTCTTCCGGTTCACCGACTGCCATGCGGCCCCTTGCCGCCATTCTCTGCGACTCTTCATATTCCCTTGAGCGAACCATTTCCCATGGTGCGTGAACCACATTCTATCTCTACTTCTCTCTGGAGGTTTCAATTCTTAAAACTTGGCAAAACTGAATCTCTTCTTAATTTCCCCCAACAAATTGAATTCCTCTCTATGAGTACACTTTTCTCTCATAATTTTTTTTTTTTTTTAAACCTGCCTCTTACTCTCTTGGCTACCAACTTCACATGCTTTAGTCTCACCTTGATTCTATTTTTGTCTGGGTACTAGCCCTTTCTGCCAAGTTAAAATGGGCAAGATATGGACTAAGTCCCATTTCTCCAACTATTCTTGAAAACATCTGAAGGAAATTTGCTTTGCTTATTCAGTTCTTTTAAGAGTATGTTTAATCCATGGGTGCTATGTGGCAGGAGAGCTACAGGGACTACACCTGAAGAGAGGAACAAAATAGTGTATAAAAATGAACAATGATGTAAGAAAATAATTTTTTAAAAGAAATAGTATGTTTATTCAATGGTTTCCAAGTGTGGCATTTGGGGGTAATGATTGGGAAGTGGTCGGGGCATTTTATATTACCTATTTTTGTTTAATGTTTTTATGATAATAATGTCCAATTTTTGTAATGAAAAGCATTTCATTCAACAATAGTTTTACATTGTTCAGAAAGGAAGAGAAGTACACCTGTTTTTTAAACTCCTCCAAGATGGTGGTCGTCAAGATTTTATATTCACCCATTCAATCTGTAACAGGGTGGTCCCCAGGAAAGGGAGAAGTTCCAAAATCCCGGTTCCGCCCTAAGTGGGTAGAGCTAAGCAGAAATTAAAAAATGTTGCAAAAAAAACAAACAAACAAACAAAAAAACCCTAGAAGAACAGAAGGAAGGGAGGAAAAAAGAAGCAAGATGGAAAGCAGCAAGGAGACGTGGAAGATGCACATGGAGCGGCCAGACATGTAAAAAAACTGCGCTTGCTTTTTGATCTTAGACTGGTTGAAACAGATGTGGGTGAGAAACTCATAGGGAGCTTAACAACAGCACCTTTCATCTTAATTTTAATTTTACTCTTTTCCTCCCAGATTTGTCTAACTTTTTCTAACCCTTTTCTATAAATCTCGACTAAAAGGTTCTTCTGATTTGTGGCAGGCTTTTAGTCCTTGCTTTAAGCCAATTCTATTTAACTAAACTTTTACCCTCATAAAAATAAGTATCTTTAAATGTTTAACTTAATAACTGTAGTCTTTATCCTTTCTATATATTCCCCAATTATATTAAAGTTCCTTTCTATTAAAAACCTTATATATTTATCTTAATACAGCAAATAACAAAACTCATTTAAAGGGAGCAGGTTTGGGGGTTCTAGAATGCCCCTCTCCCTGCCATATAACACATCGAATTATTTATTGAAAAGAGGAGAGGAGCAGAGTTAGAGACTGTGACCTTCAGGGAGAGGTCAGCTGTAAGAATGTGAGCTTCACACTAGGAAGGCTGACCATAGACCGGGTTTAGAATGTCAAATAGAACTATGTGAGCAATTTAGATGTCCCTTTAGAAACTTCTGATGCATAAGAAAGTGCTTAATTTTTCCTCCTACAATTCCATATTCTCAGAAATTTTTAAAAATTTTAGTTACTGTTGTAACTAAACAGAGATACACATTCTGCCATTGATAGTAAATTTAATCGGTTTTCTTCCCCAACCCTCTCCCTCTCCCTTTCCCACTCCCTATTTTCAAGGATTCCAGTGTAACAGAGTGGTCCCCAGGGAAAAAGGAAGTTCCAAGATCCCTGCCTCACCCTAAGGAAGGTGCAGCTGAGCAGAGAGGAGAAGATGCTGGAGAGGAGATTGAAAGAAGGGAAAAAAGGAAGCAGGATGGAGAGCAGCAAGGAGACCTGGAGGAGGCACATGGAGCAGAGACATGTGAAGAAACTGAGCTTGCTTTTAGGTCTTGGACTGGTTGGAACAGATGCGGGTGAGAGACCCATGGGGAGCTTAACAATGACAGCTTTTATCTTGATTTTGATTTTGCTCTTTTCCTCCCAGATTTGTCTGGCTCTTTCTGACCCTTTTCTATGGGTCTCCACCAAAAAGTATTTTAGATTTGTGGCAGGCCATTGGGCCTTGCTTTGGGCCAATACTGTTTGGCTGAACTTTTACCCACAAGGGGATGGGTAACTTTGGATGCTTGATTCTAACTATATTCTTTGTCTTTTCTGCATTGTTCCCTAATTGTATTAAAGTTCTTTCCATTAAAGGTCTTATATGTTTGTCTTGATGCGGCAGATGGCGGAACCCATTTAGAGAGAGCAGGTTTGGGGGTTCTGAGGTGCTCTTGTCCCTACCCTGTAACACCAGCAAGAGACCAGCAGCTAAAGGGCCCTGCTGATGGGCCTAAACAGGGCAGGCTTCCAGGGGCCAGAGCCAAGCCGTGAAGGACAGAGAAAGATAGAAGGGAAGGATGGAAAACGTTCAGCCCTGGTGTGATGACTAAGTTCTCTCAGTAGTTATACTTTTCTAGAACATCATAGGCAAGAACTGAAGTGTATATTCAGTCACAGTTATTGTATATGCCACAAATACGTCTGCCTTCTGGGTCTAACTCATGGGTGCTGGCAACCACATTTCTAGGCCTAGAGAGTTCAGGGAAAAATTGTGTCTCTAGACATATTCTTCCCGGTGCCAATGCTCTCACTGACGATGTATGTGTCCCATGGCACTCCACTAAGCCCAGGTGTAGGACCAGTCCTTTAAAGGAGCCATCTCTCAGTTGCCTTCCTAATTTGCAACCTATTTGCAAATCTCCAAACTTAACTCCTAACATTGCAATCTGAAAGTTGTCCATCTCCAGTGTCACATTTCAAAATTTGGACATTTTCTGAATTCTTATATAAAGGATAGTCTATCTACAGAATTAAACTTGTCCTCAGTTTTGTTTTTGTTTTTTCCACGTTTGCTTTACATGCTGGCATTTGTCTTAAGATAGGCATTCTTTATTTCCGCTTTCTTCATTCAAAATACCTTCTAAGGGATTTATTATCAACTCTGCATCTTATCGGTCACCTCAAAATCTCTTCTCACAAGTACAGCCTTACTTCTGTGAAAAACTTATCCTCATGGTGGAATTGTAGGGAAGAAATAGTCTTAGAGTTTATCTATATCAACCTGTTTATTTGACTGATGAGAAAAGTTCTTCCTGCTTTTTTCTCTCTTAATAACAGTGCTTAGATTTCAACTAATCCCTTCCTCTCACGTTTATTCTATGGTATCATTTATCTTTCAACTAGAATCTAGGATCCCCGGCAGAGAGAATTCTTCCTCTCTGGGAGCCTTTCCTATATCCCACCCCCCTACCCCCAATTAGATTTCTGATGACAGCGGGATTCTCTCTTAGCATCTGATTGGGTTGGCTTCTCAATGAAGAGTTTTGTCCTGAAGGCCTGTTTCACTCTCCAGCGTTCTGGCACCTGATGCCAGGGCCCTTTTATCTCCTTTAGATCTACTTTGCCCCAGACCTTCTCTGATTCCCGTGGTAGAGTCTATTGGGTTCCTACTGTGCAGGGGACATGTACACAAGCAATTCCCACCCCCCAATATACACCTGATCCTCACAACCCCTGGGAAGTGGAACCATTGTTCCCATTTTAAAGGAAAATAAACAGAGATTATGCATCCTGTCTGGGACAACTTAGCTGCTTGGGGACAGAGCTGGGACAAAAACTCTGGAGTTTTTGAACTCCATCTTTTCCAATCATTATTTTCTTTATGCATCACTGACTGAGTGTTTTGGTTTTTCTTCCTTTCTTTTACACTATACTAACTAGTTCAAGCCCATGTCACCAAAAAAGAGGTTGTGCCTATCTGAAATATGATCCATAAAATAAAAATATCGATAAATCGGACTTCATCAAAATTAAAAGTTTGTGTTTCAAAAGACCCCAATAAGAAAATTTTAAAAATAAGTCACAGATTGGGAAAAAATATTTGCAAATCATGTGTCTAATAAAGGACTTGCATCCAGTATATAGAACTCTTACAATTCAATAAGAAGACAAATAACGAAACTAAAAATGAGAAAAATATTTAAATAGGCATTTCACCAAAGAATAAAGTATAGGGATATTTTACAAAAGGAAATAGAGAAGATGTTAGGAAAATGTAAGAATAAGCATATGAAAAGGTATTTTATATCACTAGTCATCATTAATGCAAATTAAAACAACAATGAGAGAGGACATCCCTGGTGGCACAGTGGGTTGAGCACCGCACTGTGAAGCATTAACAGCACAGCAATGCAAGTTTGATCCCCAGCCAGGGAGGGTACCCACATGATGCAGCAGACCTCTCCTGCCTTGCCCTTCGCTCCCCTCAGCAGTGTATTTCAGTCCATCTGCCTGTTCTGCTCCCCACTCTGTCTCTGGTGAATCCTCTCACCTCCCACGCCTCTGGCTTGTACCTGAGCTCTTGTATGCATGAATAAATAAATCTTTAACCAAAAAAAAACCCAACAATGAGTTATCTTTTCACACTCATTAAAATATCTAAAATGCAAAAGACAAACACATGAAGTGTTGATGAGGTTCTAGAAAAATGGAAACCACACACATTGCTGATGGGGATGTCCAACCATTTTGGAAAATGGTTTGATAGTCTTAAAAATCTAAACACAAACTTACCATGCAACTCAGCACTTCCAGTCTGAAGTATCCACCCAGGAGGAAAAAAATCAAACAATCAAACGTATACAAAAACTTTCAAAAAATGTTCTTTGTAGTATTAGTCACAGTAGGCAAAATATTATGTCAACAGGAAGAAGCCAGATGTGCAGAAAAGCAGATATTGTATCTCATTTATATGAACTATATATGGATGGAAATTAGATTAATGGTTGCCAGAGGCTGAGGATAGCAAGATTTATTGCAAATGAGATAAGGAAATTTTGCAGGGCAATGGAAAAAACTGGGTGTGGTGATGGTTGCACAACTCCTGATTGGTTGAAAATAATTGAGCACTTATAATGGATAAATTTTGTAGTATGTAAATTAGGTAATTGGATTTTTCATTTCAACTTAGCTAAGTTTTTATCGTCAATTGCACTGACACTTGAGCTGACCCTACATGGCTATGTATTTATTCAATTCTAAGAAAACTCTAGCATCACTTAATAGTGTTCAGACACATTACATTGTATCATGGAGCCATTTGCCCTTTCTTGACAACTGACCAACATAAACACAGATAGCTTTCAAAGCTTGAGTGGCATTAACACAAATAGACTTAAATGTGTGTGTTGATTTCCTTTAGTGGGTGTACCAAATTTTGTTATTGCTAGTCTTCAAAATCTAACACCAATTAAACAGACACATTTGAAATGCTGACTCTTAAGCCTGAAAGAATTATTTCACTTTGTTCAGTCAATTAAAAGACTTAAATAGCAACTGGTGAAAAGAGGCCACATATTTTGCCTGTATCAGGGTCAGGTTTTTTTCATCAAAATCTGGGTGACCTGTTACCTATCAGATTAGGTTTCTTCCTGCAAAGAGAGCATTAACCTATTCTGGTTTCATGCTGGTAGAAAGTCAAGAATGCTTGCCATGTGTCCTCACCCACCCACCCAAACATCATGTGGCTGCTTTAGACTTGTACCAGTTTAGAAATGAGAATGATTGCACTTGGGAAAAGGGCCAGTGTGACAGAAGAAACCAGACTAGAGGTAGTCTGTGGACAGAATCTCCCTGTTTTGGCTCTAGTAACTGGGATTAAAATTATATTTCTTTTTCAAATTAATTACACAACTGTTATTTCCATATAATTTGTAACTGGTCTGAGACAGTTTACCTGTCATCTACTAAATATGTTCTAACAAGGTCAGAGTTTGTAAGATTCTTTGCTTGGCAAACATTTGTTCAAACAAAATAAGCATGAATGATGGAGGAAATTAGATTGTGATTCATTAGGCAACTCCACGCAAATGCTATATTCTGCATGGATTCCTTGAGTGATCACAAACTTGATTCCCTCTTTGTCTACATAGGTCATTGGTACCTTTGGAAATGAAAAGGCATCTGATGATGCACGTCTCCAGACTCAGAGTAAGGTATTTACCTTGATAATTTGCTAGGACTCAGGATAGGTCTTAAAATTAGAAATGTTATTAATCCATTTACTTGATTGATATTTGGCAGACACAGAATAGATTCCTCCTTCAGAGGCAGATTCACATTAAGCAAGTTCAGAGACTGATAAACACAAATCAGAATGCCAATCCATTAGCTTATTATGAATTATTAAGTCATCAGAAGGTTTAAAGATGTGGTTACCAAATTGGTGCACTCCCCAACTTATGAGTTACAGTTAGACAGAGAAGGGGGTTTAGTTGGTTTCTTACTTTGTTAGTACTTTCAGTCTGCCATAGCAAAATAGCATAGACTATGTGGTTACAACAACAGAAATTTATTTCTCATGATTCTGGAGGCTGGAAGTGAAAGATCAAGGTGTGGCCAATTTGCTTCTTTGTGAGTGCTGTCTTTCTGCCATGAGGACAATCACCTTCTTGTGGTGTCTTCACAGGGGAGAGAGAGGGAGAGAGAGATGGAGGGGGATAGAGAGAGAGTTTATGTCTTTTCTTATAAGGACATTAATCCTATTGGATCATGACTCTACCTTGATAACTTCATTTAACCTTACTTCCTTAAATTACTTCCTATCTCAAATTGAGCTATATTGAGAGTTGAGGTTTCCATATATGAATTGGGTGTTGGAGGGGGTACAGTTCAGTCTATAATACATTCATCACCTTCCATATCCTCCTCCTTCTCCTCTTGTACTTAGTTTCTGACCAATGAATAGGGGGAGAGAGATGATATGGATGGAAGCAGGGCCATTTCTGCTTGCTTGAAGCTGGTGTGAGCCTTCAGCACATTCCCACACTCTGGTAGAATGTAAACTCAATTCCTTCTTTTAGGGGAACTTTATCAATTCTTGGGAGACTTCTTCTTATATCTGTCATCTGCTCCTGCTCCATGATATGACTCTTTCCTTAATTCCTAAGAATTCCAGAGCTGACCTCTAGCTTCTTCCTTCCCCCTTGTCTTCTTCTGGCAAACACTTGCACAAACATGAATCAACTCCACACCAGTTGTCTCTCTGTGTGGGCCAGTATGTTCATCGGAAACCCTCATTCTTATTACTTTCTCCCCTCGAGTCCCAATCTCTTGAAGAACCGGTTAGTCACAATCCAGGACCCAAACTGCCTTTGCTTCTGCAGTCATAGAATCTGTCATTTTTAGATTCTGCAGGCAGAGTTCAGAATACATTTCCCCTTCTCCCTCCTAAACTGCAAGAGACACATTTTCAACTTAGTGAGTAGTGTCCTCAAAGATCTCTCTTGACCTGTGGGTAGTCTCCTACCCACCCAGAGTCCTCCTTGATACCATAGAGAACTGGTCCTTGACATTACTTCAAATCTCTTTTTTGTGTATGCTTTCCTGTACTACAGTATTGAAAACAATCATTTTCAGACTCTCTTACAATTAGGGCTCTGGATGCAAATTGTGCTCTGCTAATTAATGGCACCTGAATAAGATCTGGAACACAGAGGACAAGGGATCTTCCAACTGCATGAGTGACCAGGGAGATGGAGATAGTACTTTTCTGTATCCATGGTCCAGTCTTCAACCATTGTCATCATGGACATTAAGAAGCAGTTACACTGGCAATGGCACATGTTTCTGGGGATCACAGCTCTGATGGTATGATTCTTTT
Organism: Galemys pyrenaicus; assembly: GCA_019455555.1. Classification (NCBI taxonomy): domain Eukaryota; kingdom Metazoa; phylum Chordata; class Mammalia; order Eulipotyphla; family Talpidae; genus Galemys; species Galemys pyrenaicus. Next base: position 13,232,476 of record JAGFMF010011381.1, read on the forward strand.
GTGCATATAGTCTTTATATATATATATACATATGTATATAATTTTCTTACAATGCTTGTTTTCTCAGGTGTAGTTCCCAAAGAATTTCCACCACCAATTTACCTGTGCTTGATGGTATGATTCTTGATTTGAACAGTTTGAGAGTTCGAGTGTTGAGCTCTGGACTCCTCACTTCTGGATGATGGCCAAAGTAGTAACTCTTCTGGGACCAATCAGTTGTCCTGTTCTGAAAGTCATGCTATAGGCTGCTCTGAAATTTACTACTCTGGAATTCCTAACATTTGCTGAGCACCAAATTCTTAGAGTAGATCTTTTTCTAGTTGAAATGTCTAGAGTAGTTTTCTGTTTCACCCAAAGGATCCCTGACTAATACACCTGCCCTTAGAAAAGGGAGTAGTGGAAGAAATTCCCTAGGACACCAACACCTAGGATTATAAACTTCTTGAGGGAAGTCCTTATCTTCAGCCCCTGAGAGCACTTCCTGCTCCAGTGTCCTTATCATGCTTGATCATATGGAAGGGCCATTGTATTTAAAATAGCACATTTCAGGGACCTCCCTGCTGGTGCAGCGGGTTGAGCAATGCACTATGAAGCATCTGTGGCACAGCAGCCCTGAGTTTGATCCCCTGCTAGGGAGGAGACCCACATGCAAAGCGGACCTCTCCTGCCTCGCTCACTGCTCTCCACAGCAGTGTATTTCAGTGGATCTGCCTGTTCTTCTCCCCACTGTCTCTGGTGAATCCTCTCACCTCCTGCAACTCTGTCCTGTACCCCAGCTCTTGTATTCATAAATCAATCAATCTTTTTAAAAAATAGCACATTTCACTCACAAGGAATATATCTTCATTTACAAATCTCTACATACTCAAGAATTTAGCCCAGTGTTTTATTTATTTGACTAATGCAGTGTAATCACCCCCACCCCCATCCTAAAAATATTGACTGAATCTCTTGACTGTTATTTGGTGAAATAGGAGCAGGTAAAAAGGTAGACAAACAACTCTAGAGCAAAAGCCTGTGAAGGGCAACTTTTCTTCTAGAATGTTCACCCCACCAATTAACATTGCACATCAAAGAGACTGATTCTTTTTGAGATTTTGGTTCCTGATGAAATGCAGCTAGCCCAATCATTGTGACAGTTGAGGCTGTATCCAGAAGTCCCTTTCCCAGCTATCCTAACCAGTGCTCAGAACGTGTTTTGATGAGAAGGAAGCTGAAAGAACATGAAGACCATGACCAGCAGCACAAAGGAATGTGTGTGGCCTGGGGAAGGTTTCACTTCCTCTATCCCCCCACGCCACCCCACATAAAGTAAGAGAAATATTGTTTGAAGAGAAACAATATACTTTCTCTCAAATTATGCAGAGTGTGAACAAAAGCAGATTTTGGAAGCACAGCTATTTATCTTGCATTATAACATTCTGTAAGGAAAAACTGGTTTGCTTGTTCTAGAGACAAAACTTCAAGATTAGACCTCTAGCCCCTGTTTTACTCACATTGCTGCCCCTCAGGACCTCCACTGTAGAAATTCTAGAGTTGCCACTATGATTCAGAATACTAGAGAGTGAGGGGTCCCTCTAAAATGTGAGAAAACTGAGGACAAGGAAGTGGGGACCCAGACAAGGTTGAACCTCCTTTTCAGTTTTGCCCGGAGGGGACATACATGGTTTCTATAACCTACATCACTGGCATGCCCAGCTCTCAAAATAACTACACAAAAAATTACTCCCCTCGTAAAGCTTGCATGATGCCTTTTTATTCCAATCTGAGTCATGGTTATGTTCTTTGAGTCATCTGCCAGGACTTAATCAAAGTCTCACAATGTTCTTCCTATGTGCACACTTTCTGGCTTCTCCCTTAAATTTTATTTTGGCAACAAAATTCCCTTTGGGAAAAATATGGCTCCAGTTCTCCTATGTTCCAAGGATCTACACTCTACCCCTGTATCCCTCTCATGACCTCCCTCTTCTTTGTGGGTCTGGCAAGGTCACCAACTTCCTTTGTCCTTCCTTCTCCCTTGGCCCCTCATGTCACTTTCCTGTGTACTTTCCTGGCATTATTTTCTCCACCAAAAGCTTCTTCCCCCTCTTAGTGCCTTCTCCATCCCCAGGAGACGGTAGTATTCACTGGCTCACCAGGGAATACACTGAGAAGCAAACAACGTTGAACAAGATCTTTAATGTCGTAGAGCTTCTCTTTACTGTGAATTCAAGTAGTTCTTGGTAAATATCCAGATTTGATATAGGAGCATTTGGATAAAAATCTTACCACATTTTAATTTGTCTCCAGGTACCTTTTTCATTTCTCCTTTGATTTTTTTCACTAACCCAATCACCATTTAGTAGTATATTATTCAGCCTCCACATTTTAGGGGTTGTTCCTACTTTCTTTGATTTCTAGTTTGATACCATTGTGATCAAAGAAGATACTTGATATGATTTCAATCTTCATGAACTTATTGACATTTCTCAATATGACAAATACTTGAGAATGTTCCATGTGCACTTTAGAAAAATGTGTACCAAACTTTTGGGGAGTATCTAATGTTTGCATTGGTCAGTTGTTATAGCTTTTGGTGCTCTTTCATTTGGTCCATATATATACTAATAAGTGTTATGTCTTCCTGATGTATTGATCCCTTAGTCATTATATAATGTCCTTCCCTCCCCTTTGTTACATTTTTAAAGAAGGTTAGAAACTAGGCTTTTGGTAGCTAAAAAATGTAGTATATAAAGGTGTTGCTTTATAATGTTGTACACCTGAAACCTATATAACGTTATCATTTTTTTCAATTAAAAATAATTTTTAAATCTTATCACAGCAAAGGCACACACCATCTTACATAGAAAAAATCCTGTCATTATGTAGGACATGTCTTACTTGAAAGTAATTTCCTAAATGTTCGCCAATAGGTTCCTGGTAAAATAATGGTGTTTTCATTAAATAGCATTAGGTGGCTCTTAAAACACAGCTTCTAGAGAATAAAGACTGCAATTTTGAGAATATGTCCAGTATAATCCATGTTTAAAAAGTAAGCTATACGCTATGTCAGTTTTATGCTATCTATTAACAGATAAGTTCGCACGTGGTTAGAAAAATTCTGAAAGGTTGTACACCACATGTAACGGTGGTTACTTTGCATAGGGGAAGAAGTATAGGAAGCGAAGAAGGGGATTTTAATTTTCTTTCTACGCTTCTGAGCTCTTTGAAATTTCTACCAATATCTCTTCAATAATTGCATGATGCCAATTCTGAATAATTTTTGGTTACATCTTGTCCATCCTGGATTAGAACCTTGCAGGGCCTCCCTGGTGGCGCAGTGGGTTAAGCAACGCACTATGAAACAAACCGCAGTCACTGCAGCATGAGTTCGATCCCTGCTGCCGGCCAGGGCGGG